>JAZKJV010003960.1:67500-376971 GCA_037367405.1 Ottelia alismoides | reverse complement strand
TCAATTAAGTAACCACTTCAACAATATATGCCTAACACCAAATTGATCTCAATCTAAATAATATGATTACTTTAGTTTAAGAAAATAGAAAATATGAACATGCCATCTATATCCACCTTTATCCACTGAAAAATCTCTAGGAGAATCGAAAGTAGAATATTTTTCACGATTATGCTTTTTTAACTTTTACAATATCAATTATGCTCCTTTTTATTTTCAATATTATTTGTACCCCTACTTTATTACAAAATTCAGTTCTAAAGTAGGCGCATAACTGATATTTAAAAAGGACATAACTGAATTTTTTTTAAGAATATATGGGTACAACGGACATTAAAAAAAGGAACATGATCAATACTGTACAAGTTAAGATGACATAATTGTAAAAGATCCTTGAAAATAATAATAAACCTCTCTGTTTCTCGTATATTAGCTAAATATTATTCCACCTTCTACACTAACATGAGAACGTTATCCTTGCAATTCCAAGAAACCCCATCGCACGTGATGCACGTGATACTTCGGAATATAAGTAGCAGAGAGAGCGGGCAAGCGCGAAGGAACCTGCACAAATCTCGCACGAGCGAAGGAACCCACACACAACCAACCCACTCGAGAGTGGCAAATGGGCGGAGAGGAAGGGAGTTGGATCCTGACGGCGACGGCTCGAACGCCGACGAACATAGCCGTGATAAAGTACTGGGGGAAGCGCGACGAGTCCCTCATCCTCCCCATCAACGACTCCATCAGCCTCACCCTCGACCCCCTCCACCTTTCCGCCACCACCACCGTCGCCGTCTCTCCCGCCTTCTCCTCCGATCGCATGTGGCTCAACTCCAAGGTCTCTCTCCATCCCATCCTGCTTGGTTTTCGTGCTTGTTTGATCTGTCTGTCATGGATCGTATCGACTTCGTGCAGGAGATCTCTCTGGAGGGAGGGAGGTTCCAGAGCTGCCTCCGGGAGATGAGGAAGAGGGCCGGGGATGTCCGGGATGACGACAAGGGCGTGCAGATCAGGAGGGAAGATTGGGGGAAGCTGCACCTGCACATCGCCTCCTGCAACAACTTCCCGACTGCTGCCGGTTTGGCGTCGTCCGCAGCCGGCTTCGCCTGTCTCGGTGCGTGGTCTCTTCCTTTGGAACTTGTTTTGTTTAAAAGTTCATCTTTTTAATCGGGAAAGGGATGTGGGGTGGAACTGCTGCTTTGCCCATGAGTTGTGTGGGGTCGGGATATGGGGTTGGAATTGATGCATTGAATGTGGGGGGTGGTTTGACCGCTGCACTTCGATATTTGGATTGGACAATATAATTAGTGTGATTTGACCTCCAACATACCCCCATATAGAAGGAGCTTATAGACTGTGATGCCTATTTCTGATATAGAAAAAGACTTCTCTGTCTTAAAAGAACCGAAGAAGAACGGGGCATAAACTTTACTTATTCACTACCACTTTAGTTTGAGCCTATTTATGATATAGAAAAAGACTTCTCTATGACTTCTCTATGAATGGAACTTCTCTATCTCTCATTATCCCTCACTTGGAATAAGGGGACTTTTTTTTCTTTCAGACTAAACAATCCTAAGATAAAGTGATTACAATATCCGTCCCTTCATTATCTCTCAAACCCACTGAACGGAGAAACGAGGGATAAACTCCACTTATCCACTATCCATCTTTATTCTTTATCCCTCATCTGAACTGAACTAAATGTTAGTCAAATTATGAATACAGATTCATGTTTTGCAATTCAAGCACAATTGGTAATGATGTGGTAAAAATCATTAGATTGAGAATCTTACATCAATGAAAAACTAGTTGTAAAGCATTAGATGGGGGAATGGCTACAACAGGAACCACCAACTGGCCTTTTCGCACTTTAAGTTGGTTCAGTTAAGTAAAAGTAAATCTCATTTCGTGCTCTTTTTTTAAAGTCTTCTCTCTCGCGAAGCTTATGAACGTCAAGGAAAGCTGCAGTGAGCTTTCAGCTATTGCAAGGTGTGTTCTTATTTTTATGGAAGTTGAGGCCTCAAAATATCGTAATGACAAGTTTCATACTGCAGGCAAGGATCTGGAAGCGCATGTAGAAGTTTGTTCGGTGGATTTGTGAAATGGAACATGGGAAATGTGAGACGCATTTTGTTGGTAAATTGCAAGTTCCAACATTTATAATCGTAAATATTCAAATTAATTTTCCCCAGGAGTCGAATGGATCTGATAGCTTAGCCGTTCAGCTTGCTGATGAGACACACTGGAACGATCTTGTTGTCGTTATAGCAGTGGTATGTTGTATTAAATTGCTGAAGCTTTCTTTTTTTTTTGTTAGCTTTAAAAAGGTGTGTTTTTAGAAATTAGCTGATTCCATTGGACGCACAGAGCATTTCCTTTTGAGTAGGCATCTTTGAATTCCACTATTGTCTCTTCGTTAAAAGACCACTATATAATAAACTGACCCTTATGAAAACTTTTGTCATCATAAAAAATATGCTTAGGCTTTGTTATTTGCCTGGATTTTCGACTATCGAAATTTGGATTGTTTTGTATTTTACAGTATAGGCACCACTAGGATAAGACCCCATAGTCTTATCAAACATTTTACCTCATTGGATTGAAATTCAATGTGGTTACCTCACTGTGGACACAGGTAAGTTCAAGACAGAAGGAAACAAGCAGCACATCAGGAATGCGTGACAGCGTTGAGACTAGTGCACTCATACATCACAGGGCAAAGGTACGATTTGGGACTATTATGTATTAGCAACCTTTTTCCGTGGCAACCTATTATGTTGTAGATGCTAAATAAAGCCCACGTTTCTGTTCTTGTTTTTACATTTGTTTCTGAGAAGCCTTAGGAAAGAAAAGTTAAACAAATTCCGCTCATTCTGCCAGGCTGTAGTCCCCAAGCGCACCCTGTTGATGGAAGAAGCCATTCGCAACCGTGATTTCCCTTCTTTTGCAAGGATAACTTGTGCTGACAGTAACCAGTTTCATGCAATATGCCTTGATACCAGCCCTCCTATATTCTATATGAACGATACATCTCATAGGTTTGTCTCAATTTTTAAACCTTTATATGAGCATACTTCCTATAATTGATATTGTTCTGAATTATACTATTACCTTTCTGCAATTTTTTATTGCATGTTTATAGCATAACCTGAATTAGATAAAGTAAACTAATTTATTTTTTGCTCTCTTAAACCATGGGAAGCTTTTACTCAGTTTACTATGCACAACCTCAATACCTTTGTGTCATTTCATCTTTTTAGAAACCACCATCTCATCCATGCATTTATAGCGAATGATAACACGGAAGCGTAATTAGAGATAAAGAACCATGAAGAGCACATGGATTTTACGTGGAACCCTACTCTCTAAGGAGCGTGATGAAACCATGGGAGAATGCCTCGTAGGGCGGATGCTTTATTATAAATCTCTCTCGATGAATATAGGGATGTGGGCCTTCCTATATAGCACCACCAATATGAACAAGTCTGACTAGTAGACGTTGTGGGACTAACATAGGTACATCTGATAATTCGACCATGGAGAGATCCGATTACTCACATACACAAACTCTCTAACACTTCTCCTCAAGCTGGAGCATGCAATGTTTAGCTGGGACAAATGGAAAGAAGAAACTCACTCAATGAATACAATACACTACGTGCAATATCAATTCAAAGCATGCTTCGCCAGTTGTCTACTGAGGATGTTGCTTCTCATGTCATGTTGGTGTGGAGGAATGGAGGTCTGTATTATGAATGGGTATTTGTAGAGAAATATGAATCGACGAGTTACTCGTGTGGTCTGAATATGCATTACTGGAGTCGTCGGTATTGGAATGAGTCCCCCATGGAGTACTCTGTCTTGCAACATGTTGGAATTCTGTGCACATGTGGAAAATTTGTTCCATCTCGTTGAATGGGCAAACAAAGTGCGTCGTGGGAATAGCCATATGTAGATTTGAGAAGTATGTCACTTTTATAGGGACCTCAGAAGGATTTCATACTGGAGTTCATGATCATTGAAGAAAGTCATAGGATTATCTGTACTGAAGTTTACAGTCATTGGAGAAAGCCGTGGGGAATATCTGTACTAGAGTTCACAATCGTTGGAGATGGAGGTTACATCGAGCCTCTCTTTGGAGAACTCGGAGAAATCGGGTCATTCGAACATAGAGTGCCTTGAATAGTGGCAGAGTTTGAATCTATCTGAATCATCTACTCAACTCAATATCCTCCCTTTCTCCCATACTTGTTAGAAAATATGAGATACTCAGCCAAGTTAGGAAAAGAAATAAAGAGGGGGCCAAGTTGGGAGAAGAAATGAAGATACAACAACAACAACAAAGCCTTTTCCCACAATTAAGTAAGGTCGGCTACATGGATTCTTCGCCTCCATTCAGATCTATCTTGGATCAATCCCGGACTTATATCCACAAAACTAAGATCCCTTCGTATAGTCTCTTTCCAACACTTCTTGGGCCGTCCTCTCCCTCTCTTAGCCGGCTCAACATCCCAACACTCGCATCTCCTAATTGGTGCATCAACTGATCTTCTTTGCAAATGACCAAACCATCTTAAGCGGTTTTCTCGCATCTTTTCCTCAATCAGAGCTACACCAATTTCTTTCTGATTGCATCATTCCGAATCCGATCTTTAGGTGTGTGTCCACACATCCACCTTAGCATTTTCATTTCCGCTACAACCATTCTCTGCACATGTCTATGGTTCACAAGAGAAGAAATGAAGATGGGAAAACAAAGTAGCATCACCATTATTTTTTCCAAGTCCGTTCATTTTATCGGACTATAATATTTTTTGGTCCATGTATATTATTTTTTTCGGACTTTGATTTTTTTTCTATGGTATTTCTTATGGCCCTTTTCTTTTCTCTTTTTCCCTCTACTCCCTTCAGTCAGTTGCTTCTCTCGAAGATGGAGGAAACCATCGTTTGACGCTCGCTTGGAGTTTGCGAGGTCGTTTTCTGGGTGCTCAAGGGATTTGTTGCAGGAATTAATAATCTTCTTGCCTCGTTGAGAGGCCCAAGGTTCAGGAAGCGGTATGCATATGCATTTGGACAAGTCATTGAATAGCAAGTAAGCGGTATGCTGGGGGACATATGCGGGTATATGCAGTTCTACGTGATTTCCTAAATTTTAATTTAAAAAATGAGTAAATATCTAAACAATACTATAGTTTATGTATACATGATATATAAAATGATATTTCTCGTAAGAGTACTTAACACAAAAGTTATTTCTTTACTTTAATACATGTCCAGTAACTATTTGTGTACACCGAAACTATTTCTTTTCTTTAATGCATATATTCAAGAAGTATATATCTAACAATTATTGATTGTAATATTAGAAATGTGATTTTATGCACATATTCAACAAAATTAATTCCATTTTATGCTTATAATTTGAGTTTTAGTAATTAGTACATAACATGTAACTATAGTTTCAACATTTGTCGAGAATTTACGTTTCAATGCATATATTCAAGATGTTACCAGATTGTAACTATAACTGAAGTACTACTTTATAGATTTAAGAAAAACATGAATGATATAAGTTATGCGATCATTGACCACAAGAGGCAATGGTGATTACCCAACATGGGAACCCAAGAGAAACACCAACAAGATTTTGATTCACATAGGAAATGGTGCAACACATGTGAGCAACACCATGAAATCAATGCATATGCAGAGGAGCGCATCATGGACTGATTCAGGAAATCAATGTGATCTTCCTATCGCATGGGCATATGCGATCGCATAAGCTGTCTATGCGGACGATTTCTTGAACACTGGAGAGGTCATATTATGTGGGAGCACCATCACGTAGGGTTTCAAGGTACAAGAAATCACATCGCCCATTGCCTGGTGGTTGCGCTAGGATTACGAGCCTAGAAAAATTGCCAACGTGTTGATCAGTTCAGATCGTTGTTGCATGTTGACACATCCTGGAATTAGGGTTTCCGAAAAACCCTAGTTTTTGAAATAGATATTGGCGTACTCTTTAGAACCTGTCTATATACACAGACCACATATTGAACAAATCCAAGAACACATATATGAACAAGCATTGGATTGAAGACGCCTGATCTTTGAGAAAATATTGAACACAAATATAATTGGGTTAAGAATTGAATCTCAAGATGAACAAATCCAAGAATCGACCCCTCTGATACTATGTAGAAAATGATAACGTGGAAGCATAATCAGAAATAAAGAGATAAAGAACCTTGAAGAACACACATGTTTTATGTGGAACCTTACTCTCCAAGGAGCGGGATGCAACCATGGGAGAATGCCTCATGTGGCAGATGTTCTATTATGAATCGCTTTCAATGAATACATGGAGGCATGGCTTCTTATATAATCTCATCAATATGATCGAGTCCCACTAATAGATGATGTGGGACTAACATCTGTGTATGTGGTAATTGTTACATGGGGAGATCTGGTTACCCACACACACAAACTCTCTAATAACATCATCTCATGTTAATTGGGGCTATCTCTCCATTTTTTTGGAGCTAGACAGAAAAACTTACTGTATCGGTAAGAAAAGATGATGCCATCATTTCATACTTGTTTTCTAGAAGTAAAAAAGGTGAACCTCCCATTGGGAGCACACCCCAATCATGTTATACTTGCTGAAACTTCATTAAGGTTTTTAAGAATATTTGAGGTGACAATGGAGTTAGAACTTAGAAGGACACGGAAGGTATATGTTTCAGCATACCAAGTCAAGCGTAGGGTGTTCACCATCAGGGGCACACTCCCCTTTTCTCTTTAGAGAGCACACCAAGACTGTCAAGTTTATTTTATTGCTGGTCTCAGAAACTTTTTTTATTTTTTATGATACCTTAAGCATTACACATCTACTTTTCAATATTTGGTGATGCAAGGGCCTTGGAGTATGAATTTCATATTATAAACCCTCAAGGTCACACATGTTACTAAAAGATATATCCAAACTTAGTAAATGCTGCAATGAAAGAAAAGATTTGGCTTCATTGCAAAAAAAGCTGGGAATTAATATCTTCACGAGAAGACAAATCTAGTAACTTCTAAGCTATTTTTTTGTTGTTCACGGACAGAAGATATGGAAAAGTTAAAATTTGCTAGCTATCTAGCATATCTGCAGAGCTAAATCTAGAAATGCTTATTTTTTTGGTGATTATGCTTGAGGAAGATGTAACACAACATTCTATAGGTTGTTTGTGTGAAGCTGTTTGATCCCTGATTCTATCTCAACAATGATGTCACAGGATTATCAGCCTAGTGGAGAAGTGGAATCAGAGTGAAACAGAACCCCAGGTATATATTCCTTTTATATTGTTTTGTTTCTAGTTTTTGTATTCTGGGGTGTGGGATGTCTTTGATTTGACCTCTATTGGACTAATCTGGAATCTATTAGAAATAGGTTCAGGGAAGACTCTAGCAAATCATGTTTATATTTCCTGCTGCTGGTGTCCCAGTTGCTCTATATGGATCAGCAACCAAGTCAAGCAAACAAAACCCGTCATTCCTCTCCAACAACTTACTATAATATCCAATACGACATAGTTATAATCTTATATATGGAATGTCTGTTCTCTTAGTGTGATTTCTGCAGGTCAAACAATATGTTAAATCATCAGAATACGGATGCTATGCGTATCACTCTTCACATGGTCACACATTTAATCCTTACAAAGTGTGAGAGTTGATTATAAGTAGATGAGAGTATTACTTGACAACTTAGGTTTG
The DNA here is from genome assembly GCA_037367405.1 of Ottelia alismoides. Lineage (NCBI taxonomy): Eukaryota > Viridiplantae > Streptophyta > Magnoliopsida > Alismatales > Hydrocharitaceae > Ottelia > Ottelia alismoides. Next base: position 369,204 of record JAZKJV010003960.1, on the reverse strand, counting down.
AGCATTTTGGGTGGTTGTCAGCGGGTTCAATTAAGCTCGAACCTAATAAGTTGTCCGGGCCATTCTTCTTCTGTAATGACTATGGTCTTGATCCGAGATGTTACAAATGATATTGGAGTGGATTCCTTTAATAACAGAATTGGCTATTCAAGAGGTAGGGTCTCCTCTACAAAGAGATATGAGGAAAATCCTACCTTAAGCGTGCAAGTACTACAATTACCGGGAATACATGATGGGTTATAAAGTACCACAAGGATACTGTGAATATAAGTAAGGAGAATTATAATGCCTCAAACATAGGCTCACATCTAATACTCACAAAGTGTGAGAGCAGGTTATAAGTGGTGAGGATTGTTAGAGATTACAATAGATTACGTTTTATATTCTATTGTAACCCCACGAGGGTACTTATGTATTTTGTCCTTTTGAGTTCTCTAGGGTTTATTCCTATATAAAAACCTATAGACCTCTTGAATAAACAACTTATTGCATTGTTTCATCATTTTTCCACATGGTATCAGAGTAACGGTCCTAGACCGGTGTTCTGATTTGATTCCGACCACCACCACGAGCCCTAACCTGTCAAGCCCTTCTCTTATGCTGTGCCAGGAGTCTCTACATCACCTCTAGCACCGCCATGAGCCTCCGCCAAGCCCCAGGCCACTGCCGAGAGCCTCCACCGAAGCCTCATATCGCTGCTCAGGCCTTCGTCAGGCCTCTTATGAAGACCCAGGCTGTTGCCACCATGCCCAACGTTGTCGCATGAGCCTCCGCCAGGCCTCTAGGTTGCTGCCAAGCCTCTTGCGTATGCCTTCAGTTTGGTTCCAGGCCACCTGTTAGTTCTTTTGGCACCTCCAGGGGGCTGTTAGGGCACCTAAGCCTCACCGTCAAACCTCCTAAGGCTGCTACCAACAGCAACGACGGCCTTCTCGAGCCTTCTACGGGGCCTACTACGGTCATTACATATCATCTGGATGCTTGATCAGGTCATCTTGATGCTTGCTTAAGAAAAAACTTTCTAGGTCACTTTTTCTTGACCAACATGTCCATCATGACGTCCAATGGTACCTGGCACTTCTATTAAGTTGAAGGACACTGAAAACTATGTTCTATGGTCTCGATCTTTCAAAGTGTTTGGTGGTGGCCAACGCAAAACTATGTTCTTACAAAGGTTCCACCTGTTGAAACAAATGAGGACTATGAAATCAGGTATGTTGTCAACTGCTAGGTTATCACTTGGATGACCAACAACGTCGTTCCAATCATTGCTACCAATCTACTTTAAAAGGACACTACAAAGGCAATGTGGGAGAACCTTGAGCACACATATTCTCAGAAGACGACCAAGTCTTGTCTCTCTGACATATACACAAGAATATGGTCTGCTACTCAGAGAGAGCTGAGCCTTATCGAGTATTATAGGCTTCTTACTAGCCTATTTGAGGAGCTACTTATTTTCCAGTATGCATGTTGTGATCAACATGTGAGAGCGTGTTGAATGACAGATGTTGGGAGAAAAGGAATTCATAATCTAAATGAGACCCAAGGGATCTCTTATTATATATAGGAGTAAAATCCATGGGTTAATTACACGAGAGGTACATCAAGAAAACATAAAACATAAATGACACCGTGAAGTACAACTATCTCAACACTCCCCCTCAAGCTGGAGCATATATATCTATCATGCTCAGCTTGGAGCAACACCTCTGAAAGGGACCCCTAGCTAGGGCCTTGGTGAAGATATCAGCCGTCTGATCTCCAGTGGAAACATGAGAGGTGGATATGAGACTTTTTGATCAGGTCTCTGGTATAATGATAATCCACCTCTATATGCTTTGTCCGTTCATGAAAAGCAGGATTATTAGCATTGAATAGAGCTGCTTGGTTATCACATAAAAGCTGCATAGGAAGAGAAACCTCAATAGTAAGGTCAGTCAATACAGATCTAACCCACATCATTTCTGCACTTCCCTGTGCCATGGCTCTATATTCAGATTATGCACTTGATCTAGCCACCACTTTCTGCTTCTTGCTTTTCCATGAAACAAGTGAGCTGCCGACAAAAATAGCAAATCCAGAAGTAGAATTTTGTCTCTGGGACAACTTGCATAATCTGCATCTGCACACGCTGTCATCTCAAGAGATGTATCCCTACCGAATATAAGCCCAGAACCAGGTGAGGTCTTCAAATATCTCAAGATCATATGGACAGCATCCATATGCACCTTCCTGGGCAGCTCCATGAACTGACTGACTTTGCTTACTGCAAAAGCTATATTCGACCTGGTGATGGTGGCATATAAGAGCTTGCCAACAAGCTCTCTATATCTCCTCCTGTCTACCTCCTTAGTATTATCATCATACAATCTCATACTTGGATCTATAGGGGTAGTAGTAGGTTTGCACCCTGCCATACCTGTCTCAGAAAGAAGATCCATAACAAACTTCCTTTGAGTCATCACAAGATCACGTTGGTTCCTGGCGAACTCCAACACATGGAAGTAACAAAGATTGCCAAGGTCCTTAGTCACAAATTGTTGACCTAGGAACTCCTTGGCAGCCTGAATACCCTGCTCATCATCCCCTATAACAACTATATCATCCACATAAACAATAATAGCAACAACACCTCTCTGTATCCTCCGAACAAACAATGAGTGATCCGCAGTAGACTGCACAAACCCTTGTTGCTTTAAACTCCGATAGCTTTTGGTACCAAGCCCTCGGACTCTGCTTCAGGCCATAAATCGCCTTATGGAGCACGCACACCTTCTGGGACTCTCCCTCAGTAGCAAACCCCGATGGTTGCTACAGTGACAGAGAGAGGGGGGGACAGGTGGGGGCTTAACCCCCCCGACTCTCGACCAAAATCTGTATGCATGTTTAATATATAATACTATATATAATCTAAATATATTATTTAATAACTAAAATTTACATGTTATGTATAATAACCCCCCATATCTTAACAAAAAATCAATATATAGGAAATAAGGGGCTATCCCCCACCATAATTTTCTGTATTTTTTTTAAATATCCATATATATATTCATCTATATATCCCAACATGTCACTCAAATTTCGTCAGAAATAGACTCCTTTGCTCGCCATCTAGAACATGTAATTTTAACAGTCTAAAAATTGTTGTACTCGACCTATTCTAGATGGAGGGCATAGGAGTCTTTGTTTCTGACGAAATTCAAATGACTTATAGACGGGATATATAAATGAATATACATGGTGATATTTTTGAAAAAAACTCAGAAAATGGGGCGGGGCAGCCCCATTGCACCCATATATATAATCTAATTACAATAATTAATTATTAACAATACATGATGTGCATAATCAGATACTGATACATCTTTATATGTCCATCACCATATGTTTGTAAACCGTCGCAAATATGTATTTTTTTATGATATATTATATCGATAATGATTTTTCTTTTTATTTTCTTTGCATATACGAATATGGATTTGGATACCTCTTTCGTTTTTTAGGATCGTAAAACAGATATGATTACATATTTCTCTAGTGTATACATATATGGATACATATACCTATTTGTATCCGCATGTTTGCAACCCCATTTGTATCTGCCTCCATTTTAAAATAGATATGCAGATAAACATACACATGTCAATATATATATATATATATATATAACAGATATGATAAAAGATTGGTACATATATCTACATCTGTTTGCATCCATGTAAGTAAAAAGTATTGCATAGTGTTACTTGTTTGAAAATATTAAATCTAGTGGTTTTACTTAATACCATATTAATAAGCGTATATTTCAGTGATATGAACAATTTTGTAGGGATCTTTTTGTTAATACGATGTTTATAGAGATTATTTATGTCCAATTATAAGTTTATATATATAAAAATCTATTCCCAATATTAGTTTCGATCAATTAAAGAATTATTGGAAACTCACCGTATAGATTGAATTCGTTTCCAAGAATCCAACTTTATAGATTGAAACTTCCATTAATGTTCTATATATCCTCTAAATTTCGCTCAAATCGGATGTCAATTCGTAGGCGATTAAAAGTTCAATAAATATTTAAGAAATTTAAGTTCCGTTTAAAAGAGAAACAAACTTTTAGCCATTGATATAAAATAGCAAATGATTTTAAGAAAGAAAAATTGAACAAAAAATAGTTACAACCCTCTTTTATAACTCACGTTACAGAGGAACCACTCCCCAAATATTAATAACTAAAATGACAAGATAAATTAGATAAGTAATATCTAAATAATTTAGCCCCTCCCCCCCCTCCCCAAGATGAATTTTCTGACTTCGTCCCTGGGCTGCTGCATATATACTTCCTCCTGTAGATCCCCATATAGAAATGCATTCTTCACATCAATCTGGTAAAGAGGCCAGTTCCGTGAAACAACGACGGATAGAAGAATGCGTAGTGTCGAGTGTCTAGCTACTGGAGAGAAGGTATCCTGATAGTCTACCCCATAGGTTTAAGTAAACCCACGGTCCACAAGCCTGGCCTTATTGCAGTCCACACTGCCATCTGCCTTTTGCTTTACTGTAAATATCCATTTGCAGCTCACAACAGAGGCACCTGACGGAGCAGAGACAATGCTCCAGGTACCACGTGGTCGTAGAGCTGTCATCTCCTCTTCCATTGCAAGTCACCACCTACTGTCCTGTAGCGCCTTCTGATATGTACGTGGGATAGTAACGGCAGAGAGTTTCACCACAAACTTCTTGTATTCCTCTGAAAGATGATCCAAGGAAACATGCGCTGCAAGAGGATACATGATACATTGGCGATGGGGCTTCCTTAAGGCAATAGGTATCTCCAGGTCTTCAGCCTCTCTGTCCTTTGGAATCAAATCTTCCTGTGTATCATTCAAAGATCCAGTGCCATCAGTAAAATAATGTGTTCATGACATACCTGAGGCGTGGTGGATGATGTGGACGACGCATGAGCAGAGGGGCGAGTAGAAGACATGCGAGTACAAACATGAGGTAAAAACTTGGATTATGTATACGGGGGTGGAGATGGTGGAAGGGGTAAAGGTGGAGAAGGCATAGGAGCATCACGAGGAGCATATGATGGAGAAGACGGAGATAGAGGAACCACTACATCCTCTTCAAAACTAGCATTAGACAACCCGTCACCTGTAGGAGAAAAATACACAATAGACTCAATAAATGTGACGTCAACACTCACATATAGGGGTGGCTATCGAGCCTATCGAGCCGAGCCAGACCCTGGCTCGGGCTCGAGCTCGATAAGCTTGGCTGAACTCGGGCTCGAGCTCGAGCTCGGTCGAGCCCAGCCCAGCTGGCTCGAGCTCGGGCTCGACTGGCTCGAGCCTCTTATCGAGCCAGCTCGAGCTCGATAAGGCTCGAGCCGAGTCACTTATTGAGCCGAGCTCCTTACCGAGCCAAGTCTAGGCTCGAGCCAAACTCTGGCTCGTTAAAGGGAAAATGGATTTTTTTGGTGGAAAAGTGCACTGCAGAGGCTTGAACCCGCAACCTCTTCTATGAATTCTATGTTCTTTACCACTAGGCCATTATTCAAGTTGTTTAAAGAAACTTAAATATAATATATATTGTAATAACGCATCTGCTTATAAAAAAAAAGAAAAATTGGCTGAGAGAAAAAAGTGCTTATATTGTGTATATTGTCATAATAGTATTTTAACTCAGGACAGCCATGAGTTGCATCATATAATAGTATTTGCAATGTGGAATAAAAAATTGTTAGAAGTGGGATACTGAACACCAGAAAATACATGAGTTGCATCATAAAAGACCTCTAACAAATCACAAATGGCTTCTGCATTTAACCACTCAATCGGCTCTGGAAGATCAGTATAAGAAGGCTCCCAAACTTTCAATTCAATGAATGCTTTTTTGAATAAAAGTGCTGATTTCAACATCTCATATGTCGAATTCCAACGCGTAGGGCAATCCAAAACTAACCCTTTTGATTTTGTACATAACTGTTGATCATCAACAATGTGCCTAAATTTTCGAAGCCTCGCCGGTGAATATTTAAGAAACTTGACACTCTCTCGAATCTTTTCAAGAGCTGGTTTGATATTTCTCAATCCGTCTTGGACAACTAGATTCAAGATATGAGCAGCACATCGTGCATGGAATAATGAACCATTACAAATCAAGCTACCACTCTCCTGCAGAAGACATTTTAGTTTTCTCACCAAGACATTATTTGCACTACAATTGTCCAATGTAATACACATAACCTTCGTCTCAAGAGACCACTCTTTCAAAATATTATGTATAAAATCAGCTAGTCTGTCCCCTGTGTGAGGTGGAGGCATTTCTCTAAATGCAATGATCTTCTTTTGAAGTTTCCAAGAATCATCAATGTAATGAGCTGTCAAAGCCAAATAACTCTTGTTTTGGTTTGATGTCCACAAATCAGACGTAAAGCTAAATCTACTATTAATGAGGGAGAACTGTTTTTTTATGCCAATCTTTCGCTCTTCATAATCATTCATAGCATCCAACCTAGCAGTTTGACGAGAATATGGCAGATATTGAGGGCATACGTAAGACATAAGCCTTCTGAAACTATGTCTTTCTACAATAGAAAATGGTAATTCTGCATCTATGATCATTTCAACTACCAGTCTTCTAAAATGCATTTGGTCAAATTTTCGAACAGTTAGGGAGGATTCTCCTGCTGCATTTTTCCCAAATTGTAAGAGCTTTTGTCCCTTCGTTCGTAACTTGATGGGGCATTTATACTTCAAGTGCCTACCAAGTGTGCTGGTAGGACCTCCTTTAGTAACAGAAAATAATTTACCACAATGAATACATTTAGATTTGAGAACCCCATTTTCTATGGTCTCTACCATTTCACTCCAAACTTCAGATCTTTTTTTCCTCTTTTTTGTTTCAACTGTAACACCAGGAACATCACTGTCACTGTTACTAATTGATAGATTTTCAGTGATATTCTTTACATGAGGATCATTTGATTCTTGATTCTCCATATTTCCAGATTGTTTGTCATTATGCACTATTTCTAAAGAATAAACAAAATATTGATAATTATTAGAATACACACATACTTCAAGAGCAACCAATTACAATTGAGCTTTAGAAATTTATAAATCACCTGCATTTTGCTCAACTGGTTGATATTGTTGCACTGCTTTTCCTTTATCCATGTCAAGTGATAGATCCGATGCTCAGGATATGTTGTACCTGAAAAAAATTGGTAAATGAAAGAGAGACAGTAGATATAATTCATATGATTAAAAAATATGGTTAATATGATAAACAGATGATAAGACAGTAACGTTTACATCTTATTCATAACAAGCGATCCCTAAAAAAATTTAAATGTAATTAAATTACATGCAAGTTTATTGTTCTACGTAACAAAAATTTAACATAGATGGACTATATCATCAGTGGCCACAGTAGATCACTCTATAGCATGATAGTAAAATAGTAATACAAATGATGCAGAATAACTCTAACCCAACACCATCTTACAGATCAGATGTATCTCTTTAACGTTTCCGGTTTACATCTTATTCATAGGTCAAGTGATCAGTAAAAATAACTTAAATGTAATTAAAGTACTTGCAAGTTTATTGCAACTCTAACCCAACACCATCATACAGATCAAATGTATTTAACCCAACACTATCATACAGATCAGATTATCTCTTTATATATACGAACAGAGATGAAAATGTGTACGAACAGAGATAAAAATGTATGCGCAGAATAGTTATCCATTACCGAAACCGAACAAAAAACGATCGTGCAGGCAGCCCCTGAGATTCGCTCGCAAGCAACACGGCCTGGCAGAGGGAATGAGATGCACGCCTGGAGGAGGGAGGCAGTAGCGACGTCGTAGAGTGATAGGGAGGATAGGCGGCGTCGCGGACTCGCGGTTGTGTCGGGGAGTAGAGGAGGGGATGGTGGTGGTGACTGGCTTTGTCGAGTACCGTAGGGATCAAGAGGGAGAGGGAGAGCCGGAGAGGGTCGGCTGGCTTTGTCGAAAATCGAGATGGGGAGATGAAGTCTGGAGGTGGGGGCGGCAGGGGATGGGAACTTGGGTTCGAGAACTGGGAAGAGAAATTAGTGGTTAGGGTTTGTAATTGTAATTTGTAACGTTATGGAGAAAAACGTGGTTACTGGTTGGGATTTGTAAGTTGTAACGTTAAGGAGAAATACGTGGGATGGGAAATTTGTAAAAGGAGATTCAAAATTAATAACTATTCTCATTTATGTCTATTATTTATAAATATTATATATATATATATTTCTTATCGAGCCCGTTATTGAGTTATCGAGCCGAGCAGGGCTCGGCTCGGGCTCGGCTCATTAAGCTATCTAGCCCAAAAATCTGGCTCGGGCTCGGCTCAATAACATAACGAGCCGAGCTCACGAGCCCTTATCGAGCCGAGCCCGAGCCTGGCTCATCGAGCCGTGACTCAATAGCCAGCCCTACTCACATAGTATTTTCTTCCTGCAGGATTAAAACATCTATACCGTTTTTGGGTACGAGAATAACCGACAAACACACATTTGACTGCTCTAGGTGAGAGCTTGTCACGGTCAGGAGTGAAGTTGTGGACAGAGACCACTGATCCAAAGACTCTGAGAGTGAGAGAGAATAGTTCCTTCTTGGGAAACACAATCAAGAATAGAACCTTCTCTCCAAGAATAGTGGATGGCATGCGGTTCACCAAGTAGCAGGCAGTGAAAACCACACCCCCTAGAAAGAATGAGGGGTACAACAAGGTCCTCGTGACATCAAGAAGGTGACGATGTTTATGTTCTGTCGCACCATTTTGCTGTGAAGTGTAATTGCAAGAAGTCTGATTAACTATACCGCGAGACATGAGAAATTCCGATAAAATGTAATGAGGAAAATTCCAAAGTATTATACGTACGAATGAATTTCACATTTGGAGAGAATTTGTTTTTGACCTCAATAAGAAAAGATTTAATGATAGCACCTGCTTTAGACCTATGTTTTAACAAGAATACCCAAGATAAATAAATGTAAAATGTACTAAGCCTTCTCCTACTACAAGTAGGGTCGGCTACATGGATTCTTGATCAAATCCATGTTGAAAGATTCGACTATTTTTTATGCTGGCTATCGACTACCTAACGCAACCACTGCGAGAGTGGGATTTGAACCCTGGTCTTTTGTGTGGTAGACACACTGTACTACCACTAGACCATTAAGTGGGTAACAAGAATACCCAAGATAGTCTAAAATAATCATCTACAACAACCATATAAAAACGATGCCCCTGATGATCGGGAATACGACCAGGACCCCAAATGTCAAAATGAAACAACTTAAAAGACTGACTACTGTGACGACTCGAACGACTCGGAAACGACGAGCGATGATGTTTCCCAAGCTGACAGGCTTCACAGTCCAAAGTAGTACGAATAGATATCTGCGGGAGGGCATGAATCAACTTTTGAAGAGGAAGGTGGCTAAAACGAAGATGCCATATGAAAGGAGAGACATATCCTGAAGGAATAGTAGCAACCCCAACGCATGGTGGTACAACAAGCTTATACAATCCTCTCTGCTCACAGCAATGACCAATCACCCTACCAGTTAGTATGTCTTGAAACACAAGAGAAGAGGTATCAAAGATGACACGACAATGTAAATCTTTTGTAATTTGACTAATAGACAAGATTCATCTGAAAATAGAGAGCATATAAGACGTTCTTAAGATGCATAGAAGGGGCTAGAGCTATCTCCCCCTGACCAATAATGGGTAATCGAACCCCATTAGCAATGACCACGAATCTCCTAGGTGCGATGGACTTGTAAGAGCTAAATTGCGTCCGATCTCCACACATATGATGCGACGCTCCAGAATCCATAATCCAATCTGTCGAATCCGAACTGCTACAACTGGTAAACGCATAAGGAATACCTGATGAATTGGATGACGCTCTGTCAGTAGCTGTTGCATCTGAGGAACCTGCAGTCGGAGTCGTAGGAGTGCTCATCATCTCTCGAAGTCTCGACAAAATATCATCCAAACATGTATCCGGAGTAGGTGCAGATGAAGACTCAGTCTGCTCAGGAACACACGCAAACGCCGGATATCCATGCTTCTGAAAGCATGCCTCCTCCGAATGACCATGACGATGGCAATGGAAATACAGACCATGCTGACGGCCTCCTCCTCGACCACGAGGTCGGCGACCACGAAACTGGGAAGACCTCCTTTGCTACGAGAAGTTGCCATAGCAGAGGGAGTCATCTGGGCCATAGTAGTGGATGTGGTAGGGAGTCATTTGGGCCATAGTAGTGGATGTGGTAGTAATCCTACTCAATCGTCTGTAGACCTCCTCCATAGGTGGTACCATCTCTCCAGTCAGAAGTTGAGTACGAGCTGCATCGTACTCAAAGTCAAGAGATGACAGGAAGACCCCCGTCATTGTGGCATTCTGATACTGTTGTTGTTGTTTAGTGCTAGTGGTAATGGGCATAAAGCTGTGTAGTCGCTCAAACATGCCTCTCAGATGAGAGAAGTGTGTGTGGAGTGGTCGACCATTCTGTTTGATCGAAAATATGTCTAACTGCAATTGAAGGATCTTGCTTTCATTCTTTGCATGCCCGTATGTGTCTGCTAATATGTCCCACACAACCTTTGCTGTGGGTTGATAACAATATCATTGACAATCTCCGTGGTAAGTGTCCTAGAGAGCCAGATGCGAGCATATGCATCATCTTGCTTCCAAGATGCATTAATCCCAGTTTTGTCCGTCGGTTCTGATTCTGTCAGAATGTGCTCCTTATTATGGAACTGCATAAGAGTACGAAACTGCATGTACCACAACTCGTAGTTGGTCCCATCCATCTTCACGAATCACTATTGGAGTCGTGCCTTTGAATGCCTCGGAAGAAGAAAAAAGTCACTCTTGGTTTATGACATTATACCAACAAGTAGAACCACAGACAAACTGAGGAGTAGTCTGAATTGAGAATGTCTACACAATCATAAGGAGGAGTGGTTGTATATGTAGACTCATACAACCATCCTCTACTCTTCCTTGGGAGGTTTAGAGTCGAGAGACGTGATTTAGATTGGAAAAATCACGCTTTCCGACTCAGATCAGACCGTTGGATGTCGTGGAATAGGTCGTATAACAACAGTCAGGCTGCAGAAGGCGTGTTGCGGCAAGCAACAGGGGCTGGAACCCCTTTGGTGATGGTGGCTGGGGATGCCGAGGGGCCCAGCGATGACGCGTGAGGGCTGGGAAACTCTGGCTGGGCGGCACGATAGGGCTGAGAGCCCCTGGCTGGGCGGCGCGATAGGGTTGGTGGCCCCTGGAGGCGCGGTAGGGCTGGGGAGGCTCGACGGTGGCGACGACGGGCAGGGAGGGGGGGTTGGACGTGTAGGGTTAGGGTGGGATACAGGAACCTTGGTCTAGGACCGTTGCTTTGATACCATGTTGGGAGAAAAGAAATTCATAATCTAAATGAGACCCAAGGGCTCTCTTATATAGGAGAAAAACTTTGGGTTAATTACACAAGAGTACATCAAGAAAACATAAAATATAAATGACACCGTGATGTACACCTATCTCAACAACAGATTTACGGATTTCTTTCTAGGTTGCATCCACGATACACGCCTTTGAAAGACCAGTTTCCGATGCCTGATACTCTACACATCATTGAGACCATTTTCGGATGACTATAGGATCTATAGGCTCTAGTTCAAAACTCTACTATCCATGCATCTACATAAAAGACGACCCATTATACCTCCTCGAGTTACAAAAGACGTCGTGATTATCAGGGAGGATATGATCATGATTTTAGACGTGGACGCGAATATGATTCTTCTATTGCTCGTTATCCAGCACGTGTGCATTGTGGACGTTGGAATCGCCCTTCTGACCAATGCTGGGCAACGCTTGGTATGCAACCTAATTCCAACAATGATCATTGAGACCATCTTTGGATGACTATAGGAGCTATATGCTCTAGTTCAAAACTCTACTATCCATGCATCTACATAGACGACGATCCATTGACGTCGTAATTATCAGGGAGGATGTGATCATGATTTTAGACGTGGACACGGACATGATTCTTCTATTGCTCGTTATCCAGCATGCGTGGATTGTGGACTTTGGAATCGCCCTTCTGACCGCTGCTGGGCAACGTTTGGTATGCAACCTAATTCCAACAATGATCATTGAGAGCATCTTCGGATGACTATTAAAGGAGCTATAGGCTCTAGTTCAAAACTCTACTATCCATGCATCTACATAGACTACGGCCCATTAGACCTCCTCGAGTTACAAAAGACGTCGTAATTATCAAGGAGGATGTGATCATGATTTTAGACGTGGATGCGGACATGATTCTTCTATTGCTCGTTATCTAGCATGTGTGCATTGTGGACGTTGGAATCACCCTTCTGATCGTTGCTGGGCAATGTTTGGTATGCAACCTAATTCCAACAATGCATATGAAGAAGCAATCTTATGATGCGACTGAAAATACATCTGCCCATCAATCTGGAGGGTACAGATTCCCTTTTGAATATGCCCGCATGAGGCAACTACTGCAAGATTTCAACTCATCTGCCAATGACAATATTGCTTATGTTTCTACTGTCGGCCTAACTATTACTTCAGGTACAATAACACATTATGTCTCTGTCTCTAAATCTTCATGGATTATTGACTCTGGAGCTTCTACCCATCTGATGGGAGAAGGAATTCTGCTCACGTCTTCATAGTCGTCTTCCTCTGTGAAGATCGTTCAAGTTGCTAATGGGGACTATTCCCCGGTAACTATCGTCAGCACTGCCAATTTCTCTTCCAAGCTGCGATTGATCGGCGTTAATTGCGTTCCTTTCCTCTCAATCTTTTATCTGTACATAAGCTATGTACTGAACTTAAATGTTGTGTTATTTTTGACGAGTTATGTTGCTTTTTTCAGGACATCCAGACGAGACATATTTTTAATGGGTGACATGAGAGGAACGACCTCTATCACCTCGACATCCCTTCTGATTCCACTTTTGCTGGCACGGTTTCAATCTCCGGAGTTCCTCTTCTGTGGCACCTTCGTCTGGGTCATTCTTATGCAAAGGCTCTCTTTCTTATGATCTTCCCTGAACTCTCTACGCTCAAACCCTTTGAGTGTGAGGCGTGTCAGTTTGAGAAACATCATCGAGCATCCTTTCCTGCACGGGCCGAGTCTCGTCGTCATGTCCCTTTTTCTCTTGTTCATTGTGATATTCGGGGACATTGTCTGGTCCGAACTTTGAGTGGTCATAAATAATTTGTTGTCTTTGTGGATGATTATAGTTGTTCTTCTTGGGTCTTCATGTTAAAGGAACATTTAGGAATTAATAATATTGTAAAGAATTTCTTTTAGTATGTCAAAAATATCATCTTCACTGCTATTCGAAATTTTCATTCTGGTAGTGCCTTGGAACTCACCCAAAATGGTTTGACATCCTTTTTTGCTTCGTAGGGCACCATCCATCAAACATCATGCCCATATACCTCACGGCAGAATGGGATAACAGAAAGAAAACTAAGATATCGACTTGATATTGCTCGCTTTCTACTCACCTAAATGAATGTTCCTAAGATATGCCGGGGAAATGCAGTGCTTACTATTGTTCACTTTATGCAAAGGCTCTCTTTCTTATGATCTTCCCTGAACTATCTACGCTCAAACCCTTTGAGTGTGAGGCGTGTCAGTTCGAGAAACATCATCGAGCATCCTTTCCTGCATGGACCGAGTCTCGTCGTCATGTCCCTTTTTCTCTTGTTCATTGTGATATTCAGGGACATTGTCTGGTCCGAACTTTGAGTGGTCATAAATAATTTGTTGTCTTTGTGGATGATTATAGTCGTTCTTCTTGGGTCTTCATGTTAAAGGAACATTTAGGAATTAATAATATTGTAAAGAATTTCTTTTAGTATGTCAAAAATATCATCTCCACTGCTATTCGAAATTTTCATTCTGGTAGTGCCTTGGAACTCACCCAAAATGGTTTGACATCCTTTTTTGCTTCGCAGGGCACCATCCATCAAACATCATGCCCTTATACCTCACGGCAGAATGAGATAACAGAAAGAAAACTAAGATATCGACTTGATGTTGCTCGCTTTCTACTCACCTAAATGAATGTTCCTAAGATATGTCGGGGAAATGCAGTGCTTACTATTGTTCACTTTATAACCAGGGTTCCCTCTTCATCTCTAAATGGCTCTACTCCCTTTGCCTTACTGCAACCAAATGAGTTTCCCTTCCCTCTACCATTGTGGATTTTTGGTTGTACTATATTTGTTTACAATTTTCATACTATTAACAAATTGTTTCCCCATGTAATTAAATGAGTTTTTCTTGGTTATTCTCAAACACAAAAAGGCTAAAGATGCTATGATCCATCTGGGCATCGATATTACATATCTGTCGATGTTACCTTTTTCGAAAAAACTAACTTCTTTACTTAGATTGTTTCAGATATTCCATTAGATCTTCCTCCTCCACCTATCGTGTATAAAAACATGTTTCTACACTAGCACCTATTCCACTACATGTTCCATTGTTGCAAGAAAGTACGCCATCCTCAAGTGCTCCCATTAGTACTGCCCCGGATGATCCTCGAGACCTTCCAATCGATCTACGCAGAACTACGAGGCAATGTACCCTTCATCCTATGTCTCATTTCACTTCTACTGCTAGCTTATCCTGTATTGACAGATAATATGTAGATGCTCTTATTTCAGACAATTCTCAACCGCTCATGCTTCAAGCTTGATTCAGACAATAACCTTGGAGGAGCTGAAGGCAACGGTGTGGTGTCTGAACGATGATGTCACGCCAGGGCCGGACGGATTCCCAGTTTCTTTCTACAAGGACTTTTGGGAGCTGGTGGGCGAGGAGGTGCTAGACCTCATGTTAGAGTGTTGCCGTTGCAATGCAGGTTTTGATCATCTTAGTAAGGCTCTGATTGTCCTCCTACCTAAGAGCGAGGGGGCCGATAGGATCGAAGAATTTAGGCCAATCGCGCTATCCAACGCTTTGTATTTGGTTGTGGCAAAGGTCTTCGTTATCAGATTGAGTAGGGTGCTTGAACATATCATCTCCCCTTTTCAGTCTGCCTTTGTTCCTGGGAGACAGATTGCGGATTGCTTGGTGACAGCGTCTGAGATTATTGCTGATTGGAAGAGGTGTTGGAGAAAGGCTCTATTATGGAAGATGGAATTTGCGAAGGTTTACGATACGTTAGACTGGTAGTTTCTTTGGGCGGTATTGTTTAGAAGGGGATTCTCGTAGCTATGGATCTCTTGGATGAAATGTTGCGTGACAACCATGTCTCTGTCTGTCCTAGTGAATGGAAGTCCAGAGGGTGTTTTTTTTCAACCACTGAGGGGCGTCAGATGGGGTTGTCCTCTAGCTCCTCTGCTCTTCATCATCGCTTCTGACATCCTTGCGTGCATGGTCGACCGGGTGCAGGATATCGGCATCACTTGTGGCTACTCGAGGGATGGTTTGAGGGTCTCTCTTCTGCAGTACGCATATGACACCATTTTCTTCATAGAGGGAGGCAGGGGCGAGGCCAGTGGCATGGCAATCACTCTTGTGTTGTTTGGTGAGATGTCGAGACTGGCTCAGATTGCTAGCAAGTCCAAGATGGTCCCTTTTGCCTTATCTAACGATGAGCTACGTCTTTGCAGTCACGAGCTGGGAACGGCATGCGCCCCTCTCCCCATTCACTATCTGGGATTCCTCTGGCCGTTGGTAGGACAAAGCTAGCAGATTGGTTACTGCTCGTAGAGAAGGTGGAGGTGAGGCTCGTAGGGTGGAAGTCTTCGTTACTTTCTAAGGGAGGGTGCCTGGTACTATTGAAAGCGATACTCGTTCTGCTAGTCGATTGGGAGACCATAACTCTTCCTAAGAGTATGGGTGGTCTCGGTGTCAGGCATCTGGATGCGATGAATGAGGCCCTCTTAATGAAGTGGGTGGGCCGGATTTGGAGGAGCACTGATGATCTTTGTACTGCTCTTATTCGTCGGCTCTACACGGCATCGAGTACTGGAGGGGTATTCTGGCAGTCCTCCCTCGCTTCCATACTCTCTTTAGGCCGGTTCTGGGGAACGGAGAGACGTTTACTTTCTGGAAGGATGACTAGACGGATAGTGGAGCACTCTGCAACCTATTTCCTCGCTTGTTTGCTTTGGTTGCGGATCGTGAGGCACGTGTTGCCTCATGTTGGACTGATGGAAGCTGGATGTCGTTGTTTCGTACTAATTTTTCAGACCAGTGCTTGGAGGATTTTCTCCTCCTACTTGACTCCCTGAGGGTTATTGGCAGCCTTTCTGGAGAACAGGACCATTGGATGTGGCGTGGGAGTTCTTTCTCGATGAGGAAGGCTTACACGGCGATATGCAAGCCTCGTCCTTCACAATCGACGAAACTGATAAGAGACTGTGGTTTTTTTTGGGCGCTTGGCCTCTCCAAAAGGATTGGTTTTTTCCTGTGGCTCTTCAGGAGAAAAAGGTTGATGATGCACGACCGTTGTGCCAGGCTGCTTGGGACGGTTTCAGATACATGCCTTCTCTGTAGGATCGGAATTGAATATGTGGAACATCTCTTCTTCGGATGTCAGGAATCAACGCCTATCTGTGGATACGGTCGATCTAGACTGGGTGAATACGGGGAGTCTTGCCTCTTTCTATGATTCTTTAAGTGGCGGCCAGACATCGTCCGAGGAAAGTCCTGCTTCGCTCTGTGGCCTTCGTCTGGGCCATCTGGCTGGCCAGGAATGCCCTGTTGTTCTCGGGGCAAACGTTTTATAAGGAGAACGTTTGTATTCAGGCGTCAGATCTGTTAGACTTGTGGCTTTCGTAGTTCCTATCTTTATAATAGTTTTAAGTTCTTATTAATGCATTTATGGGGTGGGCACCTCTGAGTGCTTCCCCATGGTTTGTCTTAATATATATATATATATGTAGATGCTCTTATGACAATTTTTGTTCCAAGAGACCATCATAGGACCTTGCAGGATTATGGCCAACGAAAGGCAATGAATGAAGAAATGGATGCTCTCACTTTTAGAGGGACATGGGATCTTGTACAGTATCCCCAGGGAACTAAATTTGTGGCGACCAGATGGGTCTTCACTATGAAGCATTCCCCAAACGGCTCCATTGACAGATTGAAAGCAAGGCTTGTGGCGAAAGGCTTTACACAGACGTATGGAGTTGACTACTTCGAGACATTTTTCTGAACTCTCTAAAGTTTAGTCCTATATAAAGACCCCTAGACCTCTTGAATAAACAACTTATTGCATTGTTTCATCATTTTTCCACAAGGATTAATGCTTAACAACTTGATCTTAACCATTTTGAGTGGTTGTCAATTGGATCTAATTGGGTTGGAATCCAATAAATTGTTAGGACCGTCTTCCCAAATAATGTCTCAGTCTTGGCCCGGAATGTTACACTATATGATTGGGTTGGTAATTCATGTATGATTTTGCCTTCGGTGACAGAATGGTTCACTCTTTCTGCTTGTGCTCAGAAACATCACTCACATTTCTCTTTTTAGCATAGTATCATAAATGAGATTCAATGAATTATTTTGTTGAACTGACAACCTGTCATGATTCAGTTTGTTAACATATCGGAGAAATACATTAATGCAGGTGGCATACACTTTTGACGCAGGCCCAAATTCCGTGCTGATTGCTCGTGATCATAATGTTGCTACGCTTCTGATTCAGAGATTAATGTTTTACTTTCCCCCACCTGCTGATACAGAACTTGACAGGTGAGTGTTTTCATTCTTCAGGCAATTCTTTACCTCCTGAAGATGTCTTACCAGTTTATTTTCCTTCTTCATATCCTTGACATCAGTTATCTGTTGGGGGACAAATCACTGCTGCAAGATGCCGGTTTGCATTCAAGGAAAGATGTTGAAGCATTGTCTCCACCACCAGAGACCAGCGGCAAGATTTCTCCTCAGAGATGCCCAGGTGATGTAAGTTACTTCATCTGTACTAGGCTTGGCCAGGGGCCGAGGTTGCTGACAGATGCAGATCAGTCTCTCCTTCATCCTGAAACAGGGCTACCCAAGTGAGGTACCTGTAGAGAATGGCCTTCGGCATTTTTCGCAATAATCTTCGATAGGAATCTACATTGAAGCAATTTTCATTCTTTTCTTCCAGTAACGTATAAGAGTTGTGGTGTTCCTAATCTATTGTTGTATTGGTAGTTTCCCTTCTTTTCTTCTTGGGTTATGTTTCTATTTGGATCAGGCTAGTAACCATTAGACTTGAAAAGATATTTTGGGTATGAACTAAGGTTCTTTCTCCTTGATCTATATTTAGATAAACTCGTATGTGCATCTGAAATGAATTTGTTTAGGCAATACGAGGGGAAGTTGGATCTAGAGTGATAAAAGTAATTTACCATTACAACTTGACTGGTCTCTATCAACAAATTTCCCTGTGTTTATTCTAGGAAACAAATGCACGTTTGTGCTTGTACAGACCAAAGGAAGATGATACAACCAACTTCTAAAAACTATAAAGTAGTTCTGTAAGTTGTAAGCCTGTTTGTTTTGCAGTGACCAAGAGGAAATGAGAAGAGAATTTGTCGTCTGTGAGGTGAATTGATTTTACTGGTTGAAAAAGTACAAACCTCAAGTTTGTTTTGACTCCGTCAATTCCGAAACAGAATGAACCAAATTTGAAGACTATTTCTATCCTACCTAGATAAATGAAAGAAGCTCGAGCGAATTAGGTTTGTTAAGAGCTTGATGACTGTGATTATACACAAGTTCATCGCCAGTCAGCTGTGTCATATTCGAATGTAGTAGTTGGAGCTCGCTTTGTTTTTAGTGGAGAGTTTAGATGTAAGGTACCTCTGTAATAGCATCTAAACGAGCCAGGCCTTTCCCAATTTTTAGTTAGGTTGGTTGCATTTAGTGGAGAGTTCATATCAAAGTACCTCTATAATTGCATCTAACTTAGCCTAGCATTTCCCAATTTTTAGTTAGGTTGGTTGCATTTAAAGTGGTCATATCTTAGGAAATAAGTTATTCCCAGAAGGTACATTGGTGCAACAGACTCTTCCTTTCACCGATATTTTCTGCTTTCTATAGCTCCCTCGACAACTGATTGGCAAGCTGTCGATACTTCCCCATCTGCTTTGTTTTCCCCTATCTACAAACAAATGACTCTCATAGTCATAGATATTCTCTCTTGATTAGTCTGGCATATATCAGTTCAGAACATAGATAAATCTTAGTGCATTAATAAATTGGGGATAGAATAAGGATAGCTTTCAAATTTTATATTTTAGGATTATGCAAGCGGAAGTTAACAGACACTTGAGATGTTTTAAAGGGAGCTAAGATTTGCAGATATTGAATGCACATGGCCCCTTTTACTTTTCCCGTGATGGCCAAACATAGGATGCAATATATGCTTCCCTTATGGGCATTTTTTCATAATCAAAAAAAGCAAAATTTAAATTCATCCAATTTAAAAGTGGTCAATTTGCCTCTGAAATTATTCATAACATCAAAGACAAAGATGAAAGGACAATATTTCCAAACAAAATGCAAAATATGGGAAATTCATGATTGATTGGAAATCTCATATATCATGGACTAATTTCACTCTTATATAGGAAAGCATCCCACATTTCAAGGCCTCAAATCTTCCTGGAAAGACCCAAACCAGTGAGTAGAGAAAACAACCAAAAAGCTAGTAGAGAAACCGTATTTTTAACTCCCGAGTATCTAGATAAAAGAAATAAAAACATATTCCACTATATGCTACATCTATTGTTAAATATCCTATTGCATCTTTCCTTCAATATGTACTAGGAAAAAGCAAAAATAATCAGAAACCCGGTTTTTTAAAAGTAAAATGCAAAGTTGAGGGTTCACAGATTCTTCCTCATTCCTGTAATGGTGCAATCAGTAGCTGAAGAGATACCTTTCTTTTATATACCTGGATGTAAATTATTTTTTCATTGAAGGTTGTAAAAGTAAGATTTAATCTATCAAGCTTTAAAATTTTTATAAGCCAAATTAGTCTCACAGATGCCATTTGTAGGCAAAAGAATTTTATAGTGTGGTCCTGAGGAGATTGAACTTTATGCAGAAGAATGAAACTATGCTGGATGTCAATCTCCTGCATAAGGTGGTTGGAGGACCGGTTAACGAATTGTTCGAACCTATTATTAGGGATGCCAAGAGTGGAGAGAACTTTAGATGTGCAAGCACTTTATTAGTTATGTAGCTTGAACAAGTTGTGGGCAAAATTTGACAAAATCTGAAAGAGGTGGATGTTGGAAAGTACAAGAAAACCCAGTGGGATCAGTATTACCAGGCACCTAAAGAGATGAAAAGGGTTGTAGTATACAAATCAAATTGATAACACACCCTTCCAGAGGGGACATGCAAAGCTTAAGTGTGCAAAATTCTTAAGAAAACCATCGCAATAGTGTCAAATGCTTTGGCAAAGTTGTGATTTACGAAGGATTCCTTTTTGCTTGGAGGAAGGCCAGTTATTGTTATTTCTGAGGCATGTGCAAAACAATCCAAAACAATGCCTACTCGGGTTAAGGTCTTCCTTTGGTGCCTAAGAAGGGACTGGATCTGTGACAAAGTGAGAAGAGGAAGGTTGCTGGGTGCGATGGATACGAGGTGTGGCAGATGCGAGGACGGCGTGGAGGATGCGAACCACATCTTTTTTGGGTGCAGGACGTCGGCGAGCGTGTGGGACTCGTTGGGGCTATCGTGGGGTGTGGGACTCGTTGGGGCTATCGTGGGTTCGGGCATCCGATGCAGAGCAGTTTTGGAGATCTATTCGGCATGGCCTCAAATTTCAGCGAAATTCGGTCGAATTTTTGTCAAATATCGATATCCAGTCTAAATCGAAATTCGACTGAAATGACCGAAATATGGGGGTCCTAGTACAAAAAACGACCGAAATGATCGAAATTTCGGTCGAAATTCCACCGAAATTCCATCGAAATTCTGTTTCGGCCCGTACCGAAATGGTGACCGAAACCGACATTTAGGGCCTTGCTATTCGGGCGGTTGGTATTGGGTCATCCGGCGATGTCTCCAAGCCTTTTGCCACGCTCTGGGCTATTTGGCTTGCGAGGATTGATACAATCTTCAAGGGCCAGCGGTTTTATTTTGAAAATGTACTAGCTAAATGTAATGCCCTGTACAATTTCTGGTTATCCAACTGATGTAAAATCTCGCTGATCAATGAATGTGTTGGTGTGGTGACTCCCGACTTGGGAGAGCACCTCCTCCTTTCTTATTCAAAAAAAAATCCAAAGTGGAGCAACCTGGAAGGAAAGCAAATTGAGTTTGAGGGAGAATCAATTTCCCTTGGGAATTTAAACATTTAGCTTATCTTTAGTCAGAATTCTAGTAAAATGTGTTGAGAAGACTAAGAGGTCTATAGTTGATCAGTTAGAAAGAACCCTTGATAAGGAATTTGTTAATGGCTTCAACAAGCAAGTAGTTTTCCAAGTGATTTGAAAGGAGTGAGTTGAATATATGACTTATGGCCCCGCAAATCTTGAAAAATTCAACATGACCATCAAAGATTTGTTGTTGGGAAGGTCTGTAGTGACTTTGCAAATTTCGAGCTTGGAAATTGATGAAGAAAGAGCAGAGGGGTCTAATAGCTTTGCTATAAATTATAATGTCCTCCTGGAGGGAGAGAAGGGAAAGACAAGGTTTTATGTATGTAATTTTTGAGGCTGGAAGTGTAATTCTTGGTTAACCACAATATGGTCTTTCTTTCAGAAAAAAAACCCACAATATGGTGATTCAGAAGGTGACTCTCCGTCTTGGGGTGGATATCTATGGAATGAGTACACATCTCGTACGGTTTGGGTATGCCATAATTAACAAAAACAACAAGCTGGTGTTTTTGAAATCACAATCAATGGAGTGATAACTTTAATATATCACCTCCATATATCAAGAAAAAACCCACAATGTTTTATTCCTTCTCCTATGAGACCCACCATACAAAGCCACTATTTCTCTCATTTAATATATCAAATCACACACTTCCTCTCTTTTATTTAAAAAATATTATAGTAGACCATGATTACCATCTTATCATTTAAAAATAATAAAATACTCATCGATCTAATTATTTTTCTAAAGTTTAATAAAATCACATCACACGACAAACCTTTTCAACAACAAGCCCTCCATCCAAACATCAAAACACATGATAAAGTTATCCACAATCATAACTTTTTTTGGAAGGATTATCCTCTAAAAGATAATCGTCTAGCAGAAAAACCCTTAAGTCTTATCAGCAGGGATAGTACCAGGATAAAGCGATGGTTACAACCATCCCCTATGCTCTGGCCTTGCATTGACTAAAGGCAACGATGCCAATAGCCTTATTGGGATGATTTCATGATCGTTATGTCCGGACTTACTTCAAAGAAATTACGGTGCGTGCCTCTTCCCCTATCATTTCTTTTCGGCTCAAACTTTGCTATAACACGCTGATGAAGATATATTTGCGTATAAAAAATATAATTTTAAAACTTTGAAAAATAACAAGACATGCGATCATGACTAAAAAATAAGATCTTGAGCAGTTGTACCACAATCACAGCGACTTTGCGTGAAAGAATAAAATCATGACAGTTCTTCCTGCATTTTCAGCATTGGTTCTTATTATTAAAGCATCTCTTCATGTGATCTCTCTTTCCCTCCCTCTTTAACGTCCCGGGCTTAGGTTCTCGGTCCGTTATCGAGAAAAACTGACCCTGACAACTTGTTGGGTTCGGGCTCAATTGAACCTGTTGACAACCACCCAAAATGCTTAAGCCCAAGTTGTCAAGTAGTAATCCGCACCACTTATAAACCACACCCACACTTCATGAGTTTTTGGTATGACACTATGTTTGGGGTTGGGGCGTTACACTCTCTGATTTCCGAGATGATAAATTACCCCTTCTTTTGGAGTAAGAATGGTGGTTTCACGACCACCACAATGCACATGTCCTTAATGTTTTGATCATGTTGCTCGGTGAGAGGCTACATCTCTATAGAGGCCAGTGGTTGTCAATTTTATTATCTTTCTATTTTTTTCTTTTAAAATTGCAAATAGCTTCATACCAACATATTAAAAATCAGAAAGCACTCCACATAATTTAAAAAAAAACTTCATACTGCCTAATTCACATAAAGTCACGCAGTTACAAACGCATCATCCAAAAAATAAACAACTAACGACAGCTTTTTATTTAAAAACCTTTCAATTTAAAAGCATTTAAGTGCAACTGCATGAGTTAATTGAGCTTGGAGGTTAAAAAAATCACGTGAACATTCAAAGCTGTTCCATTAGTCAACTTGAGTGGGGGCATATATTATCAGATTGAACTGAACCTGCAAATCATGCTATGATCTTATCTGCCACCATTAAATCTGGCGCCACATATATAAAATAGCCATCATATGGCAGATCGAGGCATTCAGCATCCATGGACAGCAAAGTCTTACCTCGGCAACATTAAAAACTGGTTTCCAGAAGGTGGACAGACGGACTGCACTTTTTTACTTGTTTGTTTTTGGGAGAGATGCGTGTAATGCATGAATGAAAATATAAAACACACGAGATTTTCCTTTATTTTTCATGATCTTCCCATCATGTTACATGTGCAGTCATCTGCAACAAACGTAAGATGCCTAATAGTTTAGACTACCTCAATCCATCCTCTTGACACCCATTTCAGGTAGAAGCACTTTCCTGTCACTGTTTTGATAAACCCTAAACCCTAACCCATGTAAAGCATAGTTTGCCAAAATATACATCACGATTCAGGAGTCAAGAGAAGTTTAACCTGAAGAGACCCAATCCAACAGACCTCTATATAAGACTTTCGCAAAGAGGACTCCCAAACAAGAAATGATTCCAAAAAGGAAACATGGAGCAGACCAGATCGACATACTCTCTGGCCACCAAAAGCGTCATCAAAACTGACAGTCGTCACTTACCATGGGTATCGAAAGTTCACCGAGTTCATCTTCGAAGAGAAACCTGAAAGGTTGAATAGAAACCAAAGGTACATCATTTATCAATTGCCTCTGCAACAAAGTTAAAGAGAAAAAGGTTTATGAGAGCTCGCGTTGCGTCAATGCCGGTCAGTAATTGCAGCAATAATCAACTTGGCATACGTCGGACCCTGATGTGAATCTGGTTCAAGTTCAGCTGTTTCTCAATGACCGTCTAAGTTTACAATTTCAATAGAAATTAAAATCGGGAACCTACAGATCAAGAGATTTTTCATTTATCATTTATTTAAAAAGACTGCTGTAAGAGAAGGGCAGGGGTGACCAATTGAAGTACCTAATATTTATTCGTTTGGTTTAGAAGATAAGGAAGATGTGAAAACTGTAGAAAGAGGTATAATCCGCGATGTAATCGCGATGTGACGACTTTATCTTGTGAAAGTTTTCACTGAGATAAAGTCTCATTGTCTCTGGGAACCTCACAAGATGTATATACGTATATCTTGTCCACTTCCATGAAAGAAAAATGACATGAAAGGAGGAAAAAAGAAATTGCTTCCCAGAAGCAATAAGTGGGCTAGAACAAAAAATCATCTGGATATTCAAAGCAGTTCCATTAGTCAACTTCTGTCCAGGACATATCTGATCAGATTGAACTGAACCTGCAAATAATGTTATATATCTTATCTGCCACCATTAAATTTGGCATAACATATATTAAACAGCCAAGCATCATATGGCAGATCGAGGCATTCAACATCCATGAAAGATAGAGTCTATCTGAAGGAATAAAAATTATCTTCCAGAGAGTTGCCAGGCAGACTGACAGTTTTTACTTGTTTATTTTTCGCGGTTTCTTGGTAATCCAGGGCAGGAAAAATATTAAACCAGAGCTTCCAGACGATCTTCCATTATTTTTCATGATCTTCCCAACATTTTAATATGCTCTTCTGTGACAAATGGTCTGTTAACAAAGAATTAGTTTCATCATGTTCGGATGAGAGAGATAGAATAAGGGCAGATATGATTAACAATATTCCGAGATAGATTATCTTTGAGTAAAGTCCCATTATTCCGAAATAAGATGAACTTATTCTATGTCTAAAGAAGCTCTAAAGTCCAGATAAAACACCTCTAAAAAACTGGTTTTCGTTGCATCTTTCTTTGTTAGTGAAGAAGAGGATTGCAGATGGGCTGGTTTCATTTTAGTTCATACAAATCACGTCTTTAATCTCCTCCCATTTTAACTAATGGATCCAGTGATTGAGATAAAAATGCCCCAGTAATTGTCTCACAACATTGGAAAAAATGCAGCACTTACTGATCCGTCCTGTTTTTTTTCTTTCATAAATGGTGATTTCGAGCAAAAATCCATGTAACCGGCTTTACTTATAGTGGGAGAAGGTTTCACCATTTTTTTTAAAAGATGATTTCGAAATTGGAAACCCCACAAATGCGCCTCTAGACAGAGATACTTGCAGCAAAAAGGTCCTATCTCTCCTCCCTCCTAAAAAAATATATAATCACATCTTTTCTAAAAAAATAGTATTTTTACAAACTCCAATAAAGTCATATCCCCATCCTAGGGTACCAATAACAAACATGTCATTCAATTACCAGAACAGACAAACAAACAAACGGTTTTCCCTTTAAAAAATAATTCAATTCATTATCGGAATTATTATAAATACAAACATGTACATCTAAGGAAAAATAATTCTTTTACAATTAGATCTCTCTTAACTTCTGCAATATCAATTACGATCATCTTTTTTTTTGCAATATCAGTTGTACCACTACCTTCTTATAAAATTCATTGTTGTACCCCTTTAATTAATTAAGATAAACTATGGACATAACCGATATTATATAAAGCCAGAAGTGTGATTTTTTTAAAAATATCGAGGCACGATTGATATTATAAAAAAAATAAAAAAGCGTAACATATATCACATAATCTAAAAGATGTATAACCGTAAAAAACCCGAAAATCAATATAAGTAAGGGCCCATGCCTCCTAATTCCCGAGGAAAAGAGTAAACAAAATGTGAAGACGAGGAAATAACATCGGATTGCGTTCTCAAAGTTCAAACCCTATGTCTCTCTTCGTTTGGAGAATAATCACTGGAATAAGGGATCGATTCTCCGCTCAACATGGTTCCCAAGAGTAAGGCTATTCCTATCCACATCCCATTATTTCACCTTATTCCACCCTTATTCCTATCTTTATTTCACCTTACATTCCCTTATCTCATATCCTTCTCCTTATTCCTATCTTTCCAGCCGAATAGAACAAGACCCTTATTCACTTTGTTGCTCATCGTTATTCATGCTTATTCCCGAACCGAACACCCCAATATATACGAGAAGGAATATAAAAGTAACCTGAATTTTTTGTTCAGAATATATCGGATTGTGAAGACAAATGTAAAGGTTGCTATTTGTCTTTGTTTCGAGCATCCAGACATCTACAATGAAGAAGGTACCAAAAGTGAAAAAGGCAAAATAAAAAGAATAAAAGGAATTGCTTTCGGATAACTTAGCCTACAATGAAGAAAGCAACAAAACTTGTACTTATATAAATCACACATGTCAACGATTTTCGGATTCTCGATAGAAGTCGAGGTTCCTAGGTGTTCCATGACAACTATGACTATGTTAATAGGGTGTTAATGTTTCCCTAAGATAACGCAATCCATTTGTATGCTCTAAGGAAAGTCGAAGAAATTTAAGAAGAGGAAATTTATTTTTCATCGACTAGTTTTCATGAGTTAATGGTTGAAGGAGAGTAACAATCTTTCTTTATATTCACATCCTGGTTTATCTAAAGTCCTTAACTCTTACACGAGATCTCTTGTGGATTTCCATCCATTTGATCCTTAAATTCAATGGAAATCTTTGCAAAAATTTACACACACACATACAGAGAGGAGTGATCCTGTGAGAGCAACAAATTGTGAGAGCATGAGAGCAGTGATTCTGGATCACTATATTCAACGATGACAGAGAAGATAGAATCTAGTGGTCCAAAATTACCGCTCTCATGCTCTTACAGTTTTTTGCTCTTACATGTTCACTCATGTGTGTGTATATATATATTATTTAAAGTACATCAGACTATTATAGTTCACCGCATTCGGACATGTGGAGACTTCTAGATTCCTACTTTGGTCAGAGGCTCGATAGGCCTAAAATTTACTTAGTCGCAGTCCGATAAAAGAAGCGAATGTTGCTTTCCCTAGTACGAGTTTGGTTCCCCACAAGGAGATGTAAATCCGAAGGAAGGCTCTCTTGGGTCCCGCGAATGCGCCTTGCACTAGTCAGTTGAAATTTTGTCCCCCACATCCACCGTCACCATATGTTTCTCTCCCTCCTACCAGGAGTCGACACTTTCTCCTCGTATGCATCTTCACCATCTCCTCTTCCGATCCCCAATCACATTTGTCTTGGCACCATACATGTCCTCCTCATAGGCGGTGGTCGCGATAATATAGAACATATCATAGTACTTTGGTTCCTCATCTATGTGGCCTCTACCTCATGTCAATGCGATAAGAGTTAAGTTTCACTTTGATGTCGTCTTCATCTGAAACATCACACTTATTAAATGGTATACATTTTGATAGGGAACTTACAAACATCGACGTCCCATCTATTGTTTTCTAGCTATTGATAGTAAGATGAAGCTCATCACCTTAAAAATCCGTTATTTTATTTATTGATATAATTGAAAGCATGGGATTGTGAACCAGTAATCGGATCTCCAGATAGGAATCCCTCTAGTGGTCTGGTGATAGAAGCAGTGACTCCCACTTTAAAGGACCAGGGTTCGATTCCTCCTACTAGTAAAAAAAATCAAATCTCCAGGTCGCGTGAACATCGTTTGAAAGATAAATTAATCCTCCCATCTCTTTAGGCAGTCAAGATGACACCATTAAGCCTCTGCTCCCTCTCTCTCTCCCCCCGACCTCCATCAACTTATCTGCATCTTAATCACGGGTAGGATTAGGAACTTCATCAATCATGTGTCAAACATCTTACATAAATTTTTAATAATGTTGTTTCCTTTTTTAGTACTTTATCTATAAAATAAGCCTTTTACCATTGCATTATATGTGTACACGATTCCTTATGTTATATATATTTTAATAAATATTGAAAATCATTCCAATCGTGCATATAAAATATACGCTATCAAATAGATTGAAAGTGCTAAAAAAATGAATCATGTCCATATTATTTTTGCTCTTTAACTTTATAGTTTACGTAATGAGTGTGTTACTATACAAGTTGTAATTTTTTCCATAATTTTCTGATATACCATTATTTAAAAGTAGAATCGACTTTTAAGTCATTCACGGTATAACATGAGATATAAAAAGAAAATGATTTTTATATCCAAAATTAGTTTACAAAATTATACACAATTAGGAAATATAAAAAGTGAATTTATTATAATTTTGTCATCTTGTCTCTTAATTAACATATTCAAAATATCATGATAAGATTGAAGGGATATTTACACCCATAACTAGGGCATGTTTGGTAGGAGAATAGGTCATGGAATAAGGGGTCATTTCTCCTCCCGACACGGTTCCCAGTGGTACGACTATTCTCTATTATTCCATCTTATTTCACTCTTATTCCTATCTTTATCCCACCTTACCTACCTTTATTTCATCTTATTCTCCTTATTCCTATCCTCCAGCCGAACGGAGAATAGACTCTTATTCTCCATCCTTATTCCTGCTTATTCTCCTACCTTCGTAATTATCTACATAACCCTTGAATTACACATAGAATCCTGAATAAATGCTCCATCTTACATGTACTTTCAAACCTGTAAGATGACATGGGATTTGGTTTGTTTTATCGTCCACATAATTTATGAAAATCTGTGTAGGGTGATTCCATATTTTTGAATATCACAGTGAATGCGTTCATGTTTTTGGAACATGTCTTCTTATATGAAATGGTAATGTGGTAAGCCCGCGAAATCATGCTTTTAGTCGTCTTTGGAGCTAGTATAAGGTTCGTTCTCATTGTTTTCAAAATATAGCAACCCATAAACTTCGCATTACATTGACGGTTATCAATGAGTAGGCCCAAGTTATGACAAGTGTGTTCTGATCGATATGTGTAGAGATTCCAATAGTCTTGTCTTTTGTTGCAGCTGGCTTGTAACTTTTAATTGCAATTGTACAACATACAACCGACAATGTATACATCTTTCTTTGAAGCTAGCTCTTTAACCTGCATGTACTTGAACATGCTCCAAATATTTACAACATTTATTAAATCCAGCTTCTTGGTGAAAGACATGTTTTCCAATATTCCATTCCACTCAGATCTAGGGAAGAAAACGGATCGGATACGGATCGGATATGTCTATTTCCATATTCATATTCGCTTCATCTTTATCAAATCCGAATACGGATATGGATATGATTCGGATATGCATTAAGGAAACCATATCCTTAAAAATACGGATACGAATTCGAATCGGATATTTATCGAATCCGAATACGGATCGAATAAAGAGTCAATTCAAATATGAATAGAATAAAGAGTGAATCCAAATATCTATCCAATAAACATGAATCCGAATACATATTGAATAAAGAGCACATACGAGTACGGATTGAATTTTTATCAAAGTTCATAATGATTTTAAATGGCAATGAAATATGAATAAGTTGCATCATGAGAAAATAGAGCATCGAGATGACTTGCGTTCTTAACCGGAAGCAAAAAGAGGGATAATGTTTCGTAACTTTTGTTCGTGTCCATACCCAAACAAATGAAAGTTTGTTAATACCATTAATATATTGTATTATATAATATATAATACTATTGTAATAACACGAGGTTGCGGATTTTATAATACTAATTAATATATAAAATAATGTTAAATATTGTATTCGGATATCCGGATCTGGATATTGAAGCCATTACCATATCCGTATCTGTATCCGAAAAATTTCTACAACCCACATCCATATTCGATCCGTATTCGATTAAATATCCGGATACGAATATCCGTATCTGGTAATTTTTCGAATACGGTAAACGAATATTCGGATATATCCGTATCCGTTTTCATCCCTACTCAGATCACATTCAAGATAATTTTGAGCGTCTCCTAAGAATGGGATCTTCTTAGCATATGAATTGAATCATTTTCGAAAATATCAAGGAGCTCTACCATGGGATCAAAAGTCATATGATAGTCGATATGATAGTCGATTAATGTATCAAAAATTGGTTCATTAGTGACTATATTAGGCAATGGATGTAGGGATGAAAACGGTCGGGTACGGATACGAATATGGATAAAATCATATCCTTATCAATTTTAAAATACGAATACGAATGTGGATATGAATATTGACGAGCACAAAAAATGTGTTACTATATCCTTAAAAAAACGAATACGAATCGGATACGAATAATAACAGAAATATTTAATAGATTAACAAAAATATACATGTTTAGGATGGTTTATACATAAAATAGATATACGAGATATAATATTTTCCTAAAAATTATATCAACAGTGGTGAATGCACTCATAAAATGTTGTTACACACAGTTATAAATAAATCTAGGGATTTTTACACCTATAACCCTGAGTAATTATGCAATTACAATCATGATCCTGTATAATCATGAATTACATCCAGAACCCTCAATAGTCTTAACTCTTACACCCATAACCCTCGAGTTAACTTCCATTCAATATTCCGTTAAATGTAACGACATCCATCAAATATTTTACAATTTCTACCCTTTAAGTTCTATTATTTAGAAATGAGTATACTCTCCATGTGTCCTCCACCTCCTCCTTCTCGTCGACGACAACCCACTCCCCCTCCCCGTCAACTACCACCTTCTCCCCGCCACTCCCCCGTCACCGCTAACTCCTCTCCCTCCTCCTCCAGCCAACACAGGCCTCGTCGAGCTCCTCCTCCCACCTCCTCCAGCCCAGGTCGGTTACCCCATCGAGCCCCCCTCCTCGTCGACCTCCAGACGCAGAGCCCCCCCACCCCTCGCCGCCGTCGGCGAGCTCCAGCACAGCCCCCCCAATCTCCCGCGCCTGCAAAGCCCCCCTCCCTGCCCGCGACTTCCAGACGCAGCAAAGCCCCCCCGCCTCGAACTCCAACCCGCCTCCTGCAAAGCCCTCCTTCCCCGACGTCCAGTCACCGACAGTCCCCCCGCATCACGCAGAGCCACCCCCTGTGACCTCCAGTCACCGCCTGCAGGGCCCCCCGCCGACATCCACGAGCTCCAGTACCGTCCCCCCGTCTCACACAGTGCCGCTCCACCCCCCAACCCAACCATCGCCTGTGTCTGCGAAGCCCCCCTCCCTGCCCCGACCTCCAGCCCACTGCCTGGCAAAGCCTCCCTACCTCGACCTCCAGTCCACCGCCTGGCAAAGCCTCCCTGCCTCAATCTCCAGCCTACCGACAGTCCCCCTGGCCTCAAGCAGCCCCACCCCCTCTCACGACCTCTAGCCTTCGGATGCTGTCACTATTTTTTTATTTTTTTTATTTTTCTGAAAGCAGTTGTAAGAGGATGGGTTAAATTAATCTTATTGATATAGTTGGGTTAACAGAAAAACTAACGGAGGGTTATGGATATGAGAGGGAATAACTATTTGGGGTTTGTTATGTAATTCACAATTATGCAGGGTCATGATTGTAATTGCAGAATTACTCAAGGTTATAGGGGTAAAAATCCCATAAATCTATTACTATACTTTTATATTAAAACGAATATATGAATACGAATGTAAATGTTATCGAATGTTAAAGTGATATATATATATTCACATTTATTTTAAAACAAATACGAACGTCAAAATATGTATAAAACGAATACGATAACGGATCAGATACGAATATATTCAGATTAATTTTCATCCTTGAACATGGTATGTCTTACCGGCATCATTGAGGTCAGGAATGGTGTTTTCATCACCATCAGTCGTCTTCACATCCATGGTCAGGAATGGGAGATCATAGTTATACTTTGGTCAAATCGACGGATCGAATCGATACTCATTAAAGTAATAAAATCCAATGAGGTGAGACAAATCACAAAGTTTTGATAAAAAAAACAGAAAATTGGAGTACCGCACTCACTCATACGTCGTTTTCGACGTGAGCTTTGTCCGGGAATCTTTTTATGATATTCGCACGTGCTTTCTACGAGTTTTTTTGGGCATCGAGCGAAGCCATCACATCGTTTTATATCCCCAAAACGTGACAGTCACATTTGGGCATTGGAGATGCACTCGTCTTTTTCAAATAATTCACGGTCTACTGTTCAATTCCTGAACATAACTATTATTATATATTATATTAAGCCCCTTCAAATCAGTGGAATAATCGTGGCTATATGGTCGTCAGAAAGTGCCAAAAAAACATGAGCAGTACATATTACAAAGAAATTGTTGGGAGACGGGCAACTCTGCTGCCAATCCTTTTTGGATGATAAATTCAATTCTTCGGAACACAACATCCATAGACCTGAGAACCATAACATTACTATGCATAATTTTCTGAACCCTCTTAAGGAGCTCTACAGCTTCAGACGCCAAGAACCCAAAGGTATCAAACTCGAAAAAGATGAAGACAAGTTGATTGTCAATACAAGCCTTCTTATATTTAGCAACTTTGGCTGAGACAGCTTTCTGTGCAGCGTATCCCGCAGTAAAATCACTTTTTATCAGACCAACTAACTGAGACACTCTAGTTAGATCAACACATGCATGTTTTCCTCCAGCCCAACCAAAAATTAAAACATCAGCTGGTCTGAGTGTAGATCTTCCCTAGTGTGGATCAGACAAAAAAATCACTGGTGCTTCTTTCTTTGACGCAACCCCAGCCTTCTTGAGAACATCATAGAGGACATCTCTGACAAGATCATGTCTATATTTAAAACCTGGGAGTTCACGACAATGAACGGCATGCTTCCCAAAGGAGTCTAGGTAAGATTTG
The DNA here is from genome assembly GCA_037367405.1 of Ottelia alismoides. Taxonomy (NCBI): domain Eukaryota; kingdom Viridiplantae; phylum Streptophyta; class Magnoliopsida; order Alismatales; family Hydrocharitaceae; genus Ottelia; species Ottelia alismoides. Next base: position 336,123 of record JAZKJV010003960.1, on the reverse strand, counting down.
TGGCATACTGGGCATGTCTCATCTGCTGGGGATAGAGGAATGATAAGACGATATCTGAGAATAGTACGATACTCAATATGTGACATATGTATTCCAAGGCCATCCATAGGAATTGCTAGAAGAAAATCTTGAGCATGGCCATATTGCAAGCATCGAAAATTTGCCTTTTGTCTAGTTGTTATGTCAAATTCAACCTCATTTTCTTTGACAATTTTGCTAAAAAGGGAACTCGTTAAAGCATTCTGGACTTTAAGGGGGACAATATCCTTGTTAGCAAAACATGTAAGATCTAAGAGATGGGAGTTTGACACGAGAAGGCCATATGATTAGTTTGGTTTATTCGGGTAGAATCGGATTTGATTAGGAGTATTTCAGAATGATCTAATGTCAAGGAAGACATGAAACGAGAAGAGCAGAAATAATATCATTCTAGGGCTCTGTTTGGTTGCTAGGTTGGGGTGGGTTGGGGTAACCTGATTGGAATAGTAACTGTTTGGGATAGTTATGAGGGTTGGATGGGGTTGAAATAAAGAATGTGATGCGATGTCACTATGATTTGTGATAAAATTCCATTCCATGAAAAGAGGAGGGTAAACCGAGTTACCTTCGGATAACTCAAGGGTAACCCGGTTACCAAACAAGCCCTAGAAAGTGGGGCAAAATTATGAAATTAATAGTTTTATAAGAAACTATTTATTATTTTAAAAATATAGTTTTTTCAATAAATGATAATTGATCGGGTGATTTGATTCAGGTGGTTCCGATGACGGACTCGATTGATAGCGATTGGTTTATAAATTCCATGGTCGTATGTCAATGGGTAAAAACCGCCCACAACTACCAGTACCAAAATGTTAAACGTCAAACATTCCAAGGGCATAATTGCAAAAAAATAGCCCTCTATCCGCTCACGTGCCAACGCCACGTCGCCCTCTCACGGTTCGCTAAAACCCCCAATCGGGTCAGGAGAGAGGAACCCACTGTCTTCTCCGCCACAAAGGCGACGGGGACCCCCTTCCCTCCGTAATCGAACGGTGGAGATTTCCCCCGGTGCCTTCAAAGTGCAAGAGGAGCAGCTGTCACAGTAAACACCACCCGGTTGGGTCGGGGGCTCCGATGGCGACGGTGATGGTGACGAGCTCGGCGGAGGATCTGGAGAGGAGGGTGATGGAGGCCGTCAAGGCCGCCGAGGCCCGCGGGGAGGCGGCTCTGGCCTGCGCATTGGAGGTCGGGAGGTGCGTGCAGGAGATCGGCATGGGGATCCCCAGCCTCGAGCTGGGCGAGGTCCTCGTCTCCAACCTCAGCTACAGCCCTTCCCTCTGGAAGCTCCTCCACCACTCCATCGCCTCCCGCCTTGTCTCCCCCATCCACGTCCTCTCCCTCCTCACGCCAAGGTATCCCCTTCTCCCTGTTAGGGTTTTACTTCTAATGGAGGAGAAATGATAGATAATCGTAGATTGTTTTGTTTTATTTCTTGCTTATTGGAGTTTTTGTTGATATCCCCAACATGAACGAACTATCTATTGGAACATCTCCTACATTCACATCCAAAACATAATGTTGGTAATTATGTGGTTGGCTTGTAGAAGAGTTCAACTGCAAATAGTGGAGTTTCCTGAGAAATGAGGATGATTAACTCTTTTAGGGCTGGAAGATCTTTTCCGTGCAGATTCCCAACTCTGTCTCATCTTTCATGAATTTTGAGAAAGAAGCTCATGGGGCGATTTCGACATGAGGGTTGGCAGGGTTGGGTTGGGAGTAACAGTGTAATTGGAAGTGAGGTTTATTTTTTTTGGTTAGTAGAATGGAATAAACTGAGGGGTGAAGTGTGTTATAAGTTTGGCTTCTGTATTGGCTGTCACTAAAAGTGTGCATTTGGAAAGGAGGTTATCTGGGAGATGGTAACCCACCTCATGGGTGAATTATCTGCTCGATAACCTGATTTTGTATTTTGGTGTTTGGATAAAAGGTTTTACAGTTGAAAGGTTTTGTTATGTTGCAGTTGTATATTATAATATTTTTTGTTGTAATGGATGAAAAGGAAATGGGTGATTTTATGTATTAAATGAGAGAGAAAGAGAGTTTTGGATGGTTCTCACATGATGGAGAGTAAAAATAGATGGTAGGGCCCACAGGTTGGAGATGGGGGTTTTGGGAGGAAAACTTGGGGAAACCTGAGGGTTTCGGGAGATAACATGCATAGGGTGTGGGTAACCTCTTTCCCAAACGTACCCTAAGGATCCAAGAGAATCATCATTTCCTTTGTGAATTATAAGGTTGAGGTTGAGAGTGAAGAGTTATAATAAAGGTATTTTGAAAAAAAGTTAGGTATGTATGTGAAAAGTCTGAAATGTTGGATTTTTTTAATGGTTAACACGTGGGATGTGAATTTGGTGGATAGCTTAACTGTTATTCCCCTCAATCCTTTTGGCTAAAGACAATTATGGGAAGAGCTTACATAGATTGAAAACTGTCTGATCTTTTATCTGCTACAAATTCCTGATGCATTTTCTCAGGATGGTATTTGATTCCTACACAATATCTTGATGTTCATGAGACAGATGTTCCAACGCTATTATGATTTGGTGCAAAGATGCTGGTTTGAGCTTTTGAAACACGGCTAAGAAAGCTTTGCTGCCATCTAATTCTGTCATAAATTTTAAAATCAGGTTTTAGCTTGATGGTTCCCACTATAGTTAGGGAATCTTCTCCATTTATCCTCAACATTTCCTGAACTGTTCAAAACGAGGCTTTCTTAAAGTTCTTTAACCTTATTACCTGCAGAAAAAAATCACTTGAGTGATTAGTTTGCTTAGATTCCATCCAGACATATCGTGAAAGCTCAAACCATGCCCTTAACGGGGTCTAATGCTCGGATGACGTTCACCCATAGGTCAAACCATGTCCTTGGTGAGATCTAATATCAAGAGCTGGTGTCCTTCGACTCCTTCCAGGTTTCTTTCAAAAGTCATTGTTGGATTTATCCATGGAATGGAATGGATTCGCCGCTGGTTTATCAATTGAAGACTCTCTGAGTTCTATCGATCACACAGGCTGCCCATGATCTTCATCAACAACAACAACTACCAAGCTTTTTTTTCCACTTTAAGTGGGACCTGAATCACCTGATACATGTATTCTTTGCTTCAAACCATATATAATTTGCGTCATGGTTGGGATTAGATACAGAAGTCTATCTTTATTAATAGCTGCTTTCAGACATATCTCTGATTACACAGCATCAACGTTGCATTAGGGAATGTGTGAAGTAGATGCTTTGTAGTTTCTTCTTTGATTGCAATATTGACGTAAAGTGTGTTTAATGGAATACAGGTTTTGATGGGACAAGCAATGAGGTGGTATGATCAAGGGATTTATGTCAATTTGCTAAGATGGGGAACTTGGCTAAATAGAATTCTAACTTAGATTAAATATATGATACTTGAAAATGGATATTGTTGAGGAACCAATTCATATTCTAAACGGACACCCAAGGGCTCTCTTATATAGGAAAAAGTCCCTGGGTTAATTACACAAGAGATACATGAAGAAAATATAAAATATAAAAAAACCTGTGAGATAAAACTATCTCAGCACTCCCCCTCAAGCTGGAGCATATATGTTTATCATGCTCAGCTTGGAACAACACCTCTGAAAGGGACCTCTAGCAAGTGCTTTGGTGAAGATGGCACCCGTCTGAGGTGGATATGAGACCTTTTTGAATCATATCTCTAGTGTAATGACAATCCACCTCTATATGTTTTGTCCGTTCATGAAAGGCATGATTATTAGCAATAAATAGAGCTGCTTGATTATCACATACAAGCTGCATAGGTAGAGGAACCTCAATAGTAAGATCAATCAATACCGATCTAATCCACATCATTTCAACACTTCCCTGAGCCATCGCTCTGTATTCAGACTGTGCACTTGATCTAGCCACCATTGTTTGCTTCTTGCTTCTTCATGAAACAAGTGAGCTACCGATAAAAGTAGCAAATCCAGAAGTGGACTTTCTGTCTCCTGGAAAACCTGCATAATCTGCATCTGTGCATGCAATCACCTCAAGGGATGTACCCCTACTGAATAAAAGGCCTGAACCTGGTGAATTCTTTAGGTATCTCAAGATCATATGGACAACATCCATGTGCACCTTCTTAGGCTGCTCCATGAATTGGCTGACTTTGCTCACTGCAAATGCAATATCTGGCCTGCTAATAGTGGCGTATAAGAGCTTCCCAACAAGCTCTCTATATCTCCTTCTGTCAACTTCCTCAGTGTCCTCATCATACAATCTCATACTTGCATCCATAGGAGTATTAGCAGGTTTGCATCTTGTCATACCTGTCTCAGAAAGAAGATCCATGACAAATTTTCTCTGAGTCATTACTAGACCCTGCTTATTCCTGGCAAACTCTAACCCAAGGAAGTAACAAAGATTTCCAAGATCCGTAGTCACAAACTGTTGGGCTAGGAATTCCTTGGCAGCATGAATGCCTGGTTCATCTCCTGTAATGACAATATCATCCACATAAACAAACCGTACCTCTTGGTGTTCTCTTGACAAACAGAGAATGATTCGCAGTAGATCGTACAAACCCTTGTTGTTCTATCAACTCCGATAGCTTCTGGTACCAAGCTCTCGGACTCTGCTTCATGCCATAAATCGCCTTATGGAGTTTGCACACCTTCTGGGACTCCCCCTCAGTAGCAAACCCTAGTGGATGTTGCATATATACTTCATCCTGTAGATCACCATACAGAAATGTATTCTTCACATCAAGTTGGTAAAGAGGCCAGTCCTTGCAAACTGCAACCGATAGAAGAATGCGGAGTGTCGAGTGTCTTGCTACTGGAGAGAAAGTGTCTTGATAGTCCACCCCATAAGTTTGGGTAAAACCGGGCCACAAGCCTTGCTTTATATTGGTCTACGCTACCGTCTGCCCTTTGCTTCACTGTAAAAATCCATTTGCAGCTTACAACAGATGCACCGGGCGGGGCAGAAACAATGCTCCCAGGTACCACGCGACCGAAGAGCTGCCATCTCTTCCTCCATAGCAAGTCGCCAGTTGCTGTCCTGAAGTGCCTCCTGATATGTACGTGGGATAGTAATAGCAGATAGGCCCACTACAAACCTCCTGTAGTCCTCTGAGAGATGATCTAAGGAGACACGCGTAGCAAGAGGATACGTAGCACATTTTCGCCGAGGTTTCCTTAATGCAATAGGTATCGCTTCTCTGTCTTCTGATTTAATTCTGCCTGTATATCATTCAAAGCTCCAGTGCCATCAGTAGAAATAGTATTTTCATAACATACCTGAGGCGTGCTGGATGATGTGGATGGTTCATGAGCAGAGGTGTGCGTAGAAGACCTGCGAGTATAAACATATGGCAAAAATATGGACTTGTTTGTAGGTGGAGGAGGTGGTGGCGGTGGTGGAGATAGAGATGGTAGTGAAGGTGATTGAGGTGATGGAGGAGGAACCACAACATCCTCTCCAGTATTAGTTTCATACAACCTGTCACCTGTTGGAGAAAAGTACATAATGGACTCAAAAAATGTGACGTCCGCTCTCACATAATATTTTCTCCCAATAGGATTAAAACACCGATACCCTTTTTGGGTACGGGAATAACCAACAAAGATACATTTGACAGCTCTAGGTGAGAGCTTGTCACGGCTAGGGGCCAAATTGTGGACAAAGGCCACCGATCTGAAGACTGTGGGAGTGAAAGAGAATAATTCCTTCTCGGGAAACACAATCAAGAAGGAAATTCTCTCCAAGAACAGTGGATGGCATGCGGTTCACTAAGTAGCAGGCAGTAAGTACCGCATCCCCCAAAAAGAGTGAGGTGTACGACCTTGAATCAACAAAGTTCTCGTGACATCAAGACGATGATGATGTTTACGATCTGCCACACCATTTTGCTGGGATGTATAATTACAAGAAGTCTGATGAAGTATACCACGAGAACTGAGAAATTCTGCTGTGTAAAGTGGAAAATTCCAAGGCATTATCTGTACGAATGTATTTGACATTAGCAGAGAAGATATTGTTGACTTCAATAATAAAAGTTTTAATGATAGAGCCAGCTCCAGATTTATGTTTTAACAAGAATTACCCAAGAGAGTCTAGAATAATCATCCACAACAACCATATAAAAACGATGTCCCTGATGGCCAGGAACACGACTCGGACCCCAAATATTAAAATGAAACAACTCGAAAGACCGACTACTATGACGACTTCAGCGACTATGTAACGAGGAGCGATGATGTTTTCCAAGTTGACATGCTTCACAATCCAAAGCAGTGCGAGTAGATATCTACGGGAGCACATGAATCATCTTTTGAAGAGGAATGTGGTCAAAGCGAAGATGCCACATGAATGGAGAGACAGATCCAGAAGGAAGAGAGCCAACCGCAACATATGGTGAAATGGCAAGCTTATACAATCCTCTCTGCTCATCGCAATGACGAATTACTCTGCCAGTCAGTATGTCCTGAAATACAAGAGAAGAGGGATAAAAAATGGCATGACAATATAAATCTTTTGTAATTTGACTAATTGACAAAAGATTCATCTGAAAATCCGAAGCATATAAGACATTACGTAGATGTATAGACGGAGCTAAGACAATCTCCCCCTGACCAACAATGGGTAGCCGAACCCCATTGGCAATGACCACAGATCGTCCAAGAGGGAGGGATCTATAAGAGGTAAACTGCGTCCGATCTCCACACATATGATGAGATGCGCCAGAGTCCATGATTTAATCTGTTGCATCAGAACTGCTATAACTGGTAAACGCATAGGTAATACCTGATGAACTGGATGATGCTTTGGCGGTAGCTGCCGCTTCTGAAGGACCTGCAGTCGAAGTCGTAGGGGTGGTCATCATTTCTCGAAGTCTCGAGACAAAATCATCAAATCGCACATCAGTAGTAGGTGCAGAAGACGAATCAGTCTGCTCAGCAACACGTGCAAACACTGGGTATCCATTCTTCTTAAAGCATGTCTCCTCCGAATGACCCGGACGATGGCAATAGGAACATGGACTACGCTGGCGTCCTCCACCTCGACCATGAGGGCCACGACCTTGAAAATGGGAAGAACCTTCCCGTCCACGAGAGGCTGCCATAGCTGAGGAAGTCGTCTGTGGCGTATTGTTGGGCGTGGTATTGATCCTGCTCAGTCGTTTGTAGACCTCCTCCATGGGCGGTATCGTCTCACCAGTCAGAAGTTGAGTGCGTGCAGCATCGTACTCAGAGTCAATAGACGATAGAGAGACTCCTGTCATAGTAGCATTTCGATACTGTTGCTGCTGCTCAATGCTGGTGGTAATGGGCATGAAGCTATGTAGTCGCTCAAACATGCCTCACAAATGGGAGAAGTGTGTGTGGAGTGGGCGACCATTCTGTTTGGTCGAGAAGATGTCAAACTGCAGTTGGAGGATTTTGCTTTCGTTCTTGGCTTGGCCATAGGTATCCACTAATATGTCCCACATATCCTTGGCCGTGGGCTGATTATCAATATCGTTGGCAATCTCTGTGGTAAGTGTCCTAGAGAGCCAGATGCGAGCATACGTATCATCTTTCTTCCATGATGCATTCATTCCATTCTTGTCCATTGGTTCCGATTCCGTCAGAATGTGCTCCTTATTATGACATTGCGTAAGAGTGCGAAATTGCATGGACCATAATTCATAGTTGGTCCCATCCATCTCTACTATGGGAGCCGGGCCTTTGAAGGCCCCAGAAGATGAAAACACGTCACTCTTGACGTCGGACATGATATCGACGAGTAGAACCACGGACAAACTGAGTAGTAGACTGATTATATAATGTCTACACAATCATAAGGGAGAATGGTTGTATCTGCAAACTCATACAACCATCCTCGTGGCCCCTTTGTGAAGTTTAGAGCTGTAGAACGTGATTTAGATGATCAAATTCACGTGTATAAGCCCAAATCAGACCACGAAACATCGAAAATTATGTCGGAGAGGTGCATCCCCGACCTCATAGCACACACAGCGGCAATATGAGGGGCTAGATGCCCTGGCGGAGGTCTGCCAGGGGGCTGTGAGCAACACCTGCACGCCGCACAAGTGCTGGAGGCCCCTGGGGCAGGCGGCTAATGGGCTGGAAGCCACTTGAGGCTGCCGCACAAGGGCTGGAAGCCCTAGAGGGGTCGGCGGCGGCTGGGATGGAGAGATGGGGCTGAGAAGGTAGGGTTAGGGTGGGATACGGGAATCCCGGTCTAGGACCGTTGCTCCGATACCATGTTGAGGGAAAACCAATTCATATTCTAAACGGAGACCCAAGGGCTCTCTTATATAGGAGAAAAGCCCTGGGTTAATTACACAAGAGATACACGGAGAAAATATTAAACATAAAAAAACCTGTGAGATACAACTATCTCAACAGATATACTTGTCAGCCTTATATTGATATATAAGCTTTTCAAGGAAAAAAATGAAAACATGAAATCTTTGTTTTCTGTAGGCACACGTTGTTTATTCTGACATGGACATCGAAACTTGCGTTGATCGTTATTAGAGATCAATCGTGTCATGCGATTAGATTGAAAACTGTAAGGACATATAATTAGTTTTTGTCTCATGAATATATCCTCCTGCTATGCTGAGAAAACAAACTTACGAAAAGTTAGGATGTCTTCATGCTGCAAAAAGAATGATCCCATAGTATAGTTGCTTCTTAATTGAATTAAGGGTTTATTACCTTAGATCCTTCTTTGCTACTTGAAGATCGAATGTGATAAACCACTGTGTTGAGTAAACACTGCATATCTCCTAAGGTTTTTTTGCAAAAAATTATATGCCTTCAGCCATTTTACATGAACAAAGTATGTTTTAAGTTTATATACTAGTTGGTAAGGGATTCCCTAAGTCTTGTTAATCTGGAAAATGCTGTGCTAGACAATCATTTAGTAGAAGAACAGTCAGGCTATTGCTTTAAACATTGAACATTCACAATTTGTGCTCAACTCCCTACCTTGTAAGTATACAAATCTCTATTATATGAAGTACAATCTGATGTTTATTTTGGAATACTGACAACATCTCACCCAAAACATCCTGAATCCTGATTTATGGTGCCCAGAGAAGTCTTTTGGTCGGCACGAAAGTTATGCAGCTATTAGATCATATTATTTATCCATATGTATTTGTTCTGTTGCTACTAATTTGTTTTCATATTTTCTTCCCATTCTCACCACTCCCTCAATTGCTCTTTTAACTTCAAAATTCCAATTTATTTTTTCATGTGAAGTCCATTTATTGTCTACTGCTAATTGATATCAGGGTAGTTCCTCATCGACGTGGGCAGCCTGAAGCCTATAGACTTTACCTTGAACTTCTAGGAAGATACACATTTTCTTTTTCTTCAATGGACCTTGTCCCTTGCCATGACAGGTACGTGTTGTCCAATATGTTTCATACTGCATGGTTTAGAAAAAGAAATCAGTTAATTTATAATTTATTATTGTATGTTAGTTTCTTGTTTTCTCAATTGTCTGACACAATTTATAGTAGCTACTACTTCTAAGAGTGATGGTTTGAAAATCAGGATAGGAAATGCATTTGCGCTCCATTTTACTTAAGAAGGCTACTGCAAGATAAAAAACCAAGTACTTGATATATCTGCATCTACGGACATGGGCACAAAAGGTCTATTTATGTGATAAAAAAACAAAGTACTTGATAGATTTACATCTACGAACATGGACACAAAAGGTCTATCTATGTGCACGATTTGTTCATCTAGGAGTACTAAAAAATTCACTCTAACATTTTATGAATACTTTGGTCATTTTAATTATCTGACTACCTTCGACTTAACATCAAAGTTTGTGAATGTTGGTTGAATTTATTCATGAATGGCTCACCATGCAAAACCCTATGTAAATGGGAAGTTTTTGTGTTCATATCTTGCGTCAATTTTTGTCTTCTCTTCAAAGTGTAATTTGATCGAAGCAATTTTAGCATAAGTACACCAATTAAAGTATAGCATGATCCTTTTTATCATTGGGCGGGGGGTCTTGACTCTTGACCGTTTAGAGATTGGAGTGGTATGGACACTATATTAGTTATTAAATAAAAGTATCTTAACGTTTCAAATAACCAATATTTTGTCCACTAGAATTGTAAGCAAGCACGAACTTTCAATGTGCCCAATCATGAAATTTATTCTTAGTGCTTGATTTTATTAACACGTAAATTTAGTTGTAGCAGTGTTTAAACATTGCAAGGCACTGCACTCAAAAGTATACTGTAACAATATAATTGTTGGAGTCTGGATTGTTTACCGGATTTTTACAATCACAAAACTCTAAAACAAGCAAAACTTTATGTAGTGTAGAAAGAAATGAATAACTTGTTTATTCTAAGGCCATAGAGCTCCTTGTATAGAGGAGAAACTCTAGAATGCAATTAACCAAAGGAAAAATTTCGTAGAAAGGAAATAACAAATAAGATAAATACTATTTCCTATAACACTCCCTTTCAAGCTTCAACTTAGTTTAACACTTCTAAAATGGTCCCTTGGACAGAGCCTTAGTGAATATTTTGCAGTTTGCTCTACTGAGCTGACATGTGATATAGAGATGAAGCCCTTTTGTATCATATCTCTAGTGTAATGACAATCCACTTTGATGTATTTGGTCCTTTTCATGGAAGGCTGGATTGTTGGTAATAAACAATACCGCCTGATTGTCACATAACAATGAAACCCACTATTGATTCCAGTGATAAGGAGCTTTGATCCTCTCACTTCACATTCGATTAGGGATCAATTCATTCACATCCAGTTAGTCAGTACATTATTATACTGTGATCTAGAAAGATGATTCTTGGGCTCCATTTCTTCGAGAATAGATTCTCCATGTGTGAACTTAACTATTCAATGTATATTCTTTAACTATTGTTCATGGAATTTCGTAAAATTACAGGAGAAACACTTACATTACCTAGAACTTGGATGAGCTCAAGGGGTGTATTTGACACCCTCTTGTCTTGGACGCCATCCCAAGTGTCTAACCTCATCTCTAAATCTTCAAGAACTGGGAGAACGCTAGCCGTGTATCCCAAGAAGCTTCACAATGATGAATCACAAACTGCTCCTGATCTTGCTGCGTTTAGGTTTAGTGAAAGTACAACTACTGACTTGGAATCATTCATGATACACCTGCGGACCTGGAGACAATGAGTGCGGAAGAACACGAAGAACACCACATGAACTGAGGCCCAACCCCGGGTCTACAGATTTCAGCCATATGCCTTGGTCCAATGCTCAGGACCAAGAATGAGATCTAATCTCGTTCGTTGATTTAAAATAGTGGGAGAATTATGGAGTCACCCCACATACTTCCCCATTTGCAGAAGAATCCCCACCATCCAAGCTTGATGTTTGCTTCACGTCAGCACCACTTAAACAATTGCTAGAAAATCCTTCCTCTTTTCTTTATTTGCAAGTTTGTTCTTTATATGTTTTCTGTTATTTGATTATTGTATTTAAACCATCGTATTTGTACTTGAATTTGAACCATCATTTCACTGCATTATTTTGCCAAGTTTATGTGTTCAAAAATGTTTTTTTGAAATGAATCGCTACTTATATTTTTTCTAAAATAACCTTGAATTTACTAGTTTTATACTGGTGAACATTACCCATTTTGCTTAACTAATTTATAAAATCCGTGCCTTTGGCAAAGTAATTCCCCAAAAATATATTTTGTGCATATTTTGTTACTTTATGCACCAAAAAATTCTCTTGAAGAATGTTGCATCATGTGCTTAAAATAATGGATCTTTCATTTTCAAGATTAAATCATAAAAAATAAATTATATTTTTTTACAAATTTATTAGTGCTTAGGTATTTTCATATTAGATCGTATCGGCGATATATTGACGATATATGGCCGATATATCGGTTTCGACAAGGAAGATGTATCAAAATCTCTCAGTATATCCTTTCACAGGAATATCGGCGACATGACCTCAAAATTCAGAGAAATTCGATCGAATTTCTGTCGAATATCGATATCGAGTCGAAATCAAAATTCAATCGAAATGACCGAAATATGGGGATCCTAGTACAAAAAATGACCGAAATGTCCGAAATTCCGTCGAAATTCCATCGAAATTCTGTTTTGGTCGATACCGAAATGGTGACCGAAACCGACATTTAGGGCCTTGATCGGCGATGTATCACCATATCTAATAAAATCAATTAAAAACAGCTGGATTCAGTATAAAAAATCCTAAATATCGATCTGTATTTCGCCGATATCTCTATATATCAATGCTATTATTCACGCAAGTATTATTCCACTACTTATCTAGTTACACCCAATATTAGAACACATATCTAGCAATGAGACTATAAATTTTCATGTGAACAAGCATGATTTAAGGAATTTAATTCATAACAAATAAAGTATAATAATTTTGCAAACCAAATTTATCACATTTACTTTAAAAATCTGGTGTATCAATATCAATATCGTGTCGGTCCACCCGAAAATGGATATATCGGGATATATCACTGATATATTGACGATATCGGTGGAAATGGCTCAAAAATACCATTTTGTCGTTTTTTCAGAAATTAAGATCATCCAAGATATTAAAACAACAAATAACCTACAAATACACACTTATGTCACACATATCGGTCATTTATAGGCCATATATTGCACATATCGGTCATATCGAACATATCGTTGTTAATGTTTATTCCTGACCTATAGATATTGGAAATGGATTCCATTCAAGTTTTATAACATTAAATAACTTACAAATATATAGTTAGATGACACGTATAGATCATTTATGAGGACTATAATCCTTATATTGCACATATCGATCATATCGAATATATCGCTAGTACTTTTAGTATTTGACCTATATATATTGAAAATGGAATTCATCCAAGTTCTTAGATCACTAAATACTTACAAATATATTGTTAGATCACACATATCGGTCATCTATAGATATTGGAAATGTTTATTCCTGACCTATAGATATTGGAAATGGATTTCATTCAAGTTTTATAACATTAAATAACTTACAAATATACAGTTAGATGACATGTATAGATCATTTGTGAGGACTATAATCCTTATATTGCACATATCGGCCATATCGAACATGTCGCTAGTACTTTTAGTCACCTATGAAGCTTATATCACATATATGGATCATTTCGAACATATCGATATTATGTTGATTCTTGACTGGTAGATTTTTATTGAAAAATTGACTTATAAATATTGGAGATGGATTTCATTCAAGTCTTTTTTTGAAGTCTAACACTTCGGGGGAGACACGTCGTGGTGCTCGCCCCTTTTTCTTTATTAAAAAGCTGGAAAACAAAAAGGTATATACAAGGTGAGAAGCAAGAAAAGAGAGACAGGTCCAAGAAGACCCCACCCAACCAACCAAGCGTGAAATAACTTGCAAAAATACTCCAAGTTGAAGAACCATTGTATGCACCCTCCATTCGCACCATACCCTAAATAATTTAATTCCGTTGCATGTAGCTCATAAAGCTATCTAGAAACCCTACAAAGTTGTTGAGTTTCTTTTTAATGCATGAAAAATATAAAAAAATAAAAAATATGTTAGTTGTAGCATTTTAGCTCTATTATCAAGGAAACATACACTTTCACATACACTTTTTTATTGTTTTTTCATTTGTTTTCTAAATACCCAATTTTTTGGTAGATTGTTTTCATTAGACTAGGAATATTTGGCCCCATTTTTCCGAGTTGTGTTGAGGCATGGATCATGGTTTTATATTTTATATCGTATCGACACCATTTCGAAACGGAATTTCTCCGTAGTTTCGTTGAAATTCCGGTAAATTTCGGTCACCTTTCACCGAAATTAAGCAACATTTGTGAAGGAAGGCCTCCATATCGGCATTTTGCTCGAAATTTTGGTCCCATATCGAAATCGAAATTTTAGCGAAATTTTGCGAAATCTGAAACCATTGTCTGGATTGACATATCATTTCACTTAAATTTATTTGTATAAACCTGGTTTTGAAAGCGCAATCCTTTGCATTTCATTCACTTTCCTGTTTAATTTGGAAAAAAAATGCAATGCAACACTGCGGATATTATTACTTTTTTTTGAAACCAGAGAAGGGGGAGACACTCTTAGGTGTTCACCCCTTAAGTATATTAATAAAACAGAAATAGTACAAAAAAGAAAAGGAAGAGGGGCGCTCTAGGCTAGCCAAGAGCGCAAAATGCCCAAGGCGCGAGCACTGACGTTCTCAACATAAAATCTCTGACCAGAAAACAAACGCTCATTCCTAGACAACCAAATAGACCATACTAACGCCAGAGGTTGCAGCAGTTCCGGCCTCGGCCGGAGCCTGGCAACCCCCAGAGCCCTGCAGAAGTCCGCCACACCAGCCCTGTCAACCTAGCCCGAACTCGGGTCAGCCCAAAGAGGAAGCACCACCGGACAAGCAAAGAAGAGATGCTCCAGCGTCTCGACCCCCTCCTCGCACAGGAGACATCTATTGGACACCGCCCCAACCTGCCTAAGAAAATGGTCGCGAGTCAGGAGTCTCCTCCTCCTGAACAACCATAAGAAGAAAGCAACCTTCGCCGGAAGTCCCAAACCCCAGAGGAAGGAGCAGTCCGCCGCCAGATCTGCGGAAAGAGTGGGGGGCGGCCTGTAGATCGCCGGGTATGCCTTCCCGACGGAGAAGGAGCCCTCGCGCCACACCTAGTGGGCTCGCCCCCAGGAGGGACTCGCGACGTCCTGAAGCGCGTCCAGCAACTGCAAGAACTCCTCCAGGCGCTGGTCAGAGAAACCCGTACGAAAAACTGGCATCCAGCTACCGTCCACCCAGCAGGCCGCGACCCGAACCTCCTTGTCCATCGTCGAAGCAAAAAGACGAGGGTAGCGCAGGGATAGCGCTCCCCCATCCGTCCAGTCATCACTCCAAAAAGCGAATCGCTGCCCATCTCCCAAAACCGGCCTGAAGTGCGTCCGAAAGTTCTGAGAGAGCGAGAGGATCGCCTTTCAGAAAGGAGAGGGGCGTCGCCCGCGCCAACCGACAGTCGCCGCTGCCACAGGAGCCGCAACATCGACCCCGTAGATACGCCTAAAGAGGGTGCAACACAACTCCTCTCCTACACCCCAAACTCTGGCCACCCACTTCATCAAAAGCGCCTCGTTTAACTCACCCAGCCGACAAATACCGAGGCCGTCGTCCCTCTTCTGCAAAGTGACCTCCTCCTTGCCCACCATGTGTACCCCCATGCCCTGACCGTTTCTCTCCCATAAGAAACACCTCATCAGACCCTCCAACCTCCTCCTGATCCCGCCGGCATGAGCCGCGTGGAGTAGTAGTATACCGGCATGGCGGATAACACCGCCCTCAAGAGCAACAGACACCCCCTGGATAAGATCGGCACCTTCCACCCCGCGAGCCTCTTTTCCAGCTTCTCGACAAGCGGCAGCCAGCCCGCCATCTTCGATCTCTCGGGGTTCAGCGACAGACCTTGGTAATGAACGGGGAGGTCAGTCCCCCCGGTACCCAACGCCGAGCCACACAGATCCGCCATCTCGCCCGACATGCTAAATGGGACCATCTTCGACTTGCTGTTATTCTGACAGAGCCCGGACATCTCGCTGAACAGCTCCAACGTAGCCGCCATTCCTTTGACCTCATCCAGACCCCCTCTATGAAGAAGATGGTATCGTTCGCCTACTGGAGAAGCGGGTTCCTCAAGTCATCCCTCGAGTAAGCCCTTGTCAGCCCCGCCTCCTGCACCTTGCCCACCATACAAGTAAGAACGTCCGCTGCGATGATGAACAACAAGGGGGCAGCCCTGTCTCACCCCCTCTGAGGCTGAAAGTACCCCCCCTCAGGACGGCCATTCACCAGCACCGTCAGGGAAGCCGTTGTCACGCACTGCTTCATCCAGGTTATCCGGAGCTCCGGAAAACCCCTCCTGTGCAGAGCTGCCCAAAGTAAGCACCAATCCAGCGTGTCGAATGCCTTTGTGAAGTCCACCTTCCATAGGACGGCCTGAGTGCCCTCTTTCTTCCAATCCGCTATAATTTCAGATGCCATAACTAAACTGTCTGCAATCTGCCTCCCCGGAACAAAAGCCGCCTAGGTCGGGGCAATAATGTAGTCCAACACCTTGCTCAATCTGGTCGGAACACTTTAGCAACAATGAGATACAATGCGTTAGAGATCGCAATGGGCTGGTAGTCTTCGATTCTCTCCGCACCCGCCCGTTTAGGCAACAGAACAAGGAGCGCCTTATTCACCCGCTCGAAGCCTGCTCTACCGCTGCAGCACTCCCGGACAACCTCCAACACCTCACCACCAAGCAGGTCCCAGAAATCCTCATAAAAGGAGACGGGGAATCCGTCCGGACCTGGCGCACCATCACCGTTCAAATTCCAGACCGCCGACTTCAGTTCCTCTAAAGTAACAGAGAGCGTGAGGCTAGAAGCATGGTCCCTCGACAAGAGCGTCACACCTAATCCCGACCACCTCCATCTCCTGTTAGCATTCCTTGCTGAAAACCTGTAGAAGTGATCCGCAGCTGCCCTCCCAAGCTCTATTACTTGGTTTACTTGTATGATTTGTCTTTGCTTGAAATTGCCTCCCACTACCTGGGAGCCATCCTGGAATCCATTAATCTAACAAAAAAAGATTCTTACTTTTGTAAGATACTGAACTTTTGGGGACTACAATAGACATTTTTGAACACGTAAAGGAGGATGTGCCTTTGTTGAGGCATCAATTGTGGAGTGGAGGGGATTTTAGATTTTGACTAGTTGACTGGTTGTGGAAGAGTGTGCTAACAGAGCGGTTTTCAAAGTTTTTCATGCTTGAAGTGAACATGCAAGAGGTGGTTGCATAGTGTGTGTATGGTGTGAGGGCAAGGGCATCTTATTTTGTTGCACCACTTTATGAAGAATGGATGCTTGACTTTTCTGTGTTCACTTCTTTTGTTGATGTGGTGGTGCAAATAGCCACTATTACTGACTAATGAGGTATTGAGGGTGTAGATGTTGATTCTAGATTGCGGTATTACCTTGGATTGTAGGTTGATGTGGAAGGCCATGACACTATTGAAAGGTGAAGTTTATGGTTGGGGTGGTGGAAAAAATGTTTATTATGGTATTTAAGACGGGGAGGGGTATTGATTTGGACAAACATATCTAACATGTGGTTTTAGTGAGGAGGATGTATTGCAATTATTCTTCTCTTGTCCTGTGATAGCATGGTTTGGAGGGTAATGTGGATCATTTGGGTGGATGCAAGAATTTCAATCGAATTTTGGATAAGTTGTAGCTCTGGAAGGGAGAATGGTAGGCGCTAAACGTAGAGAGGACTTAAGACATGATTAGGCCACTGGCGATTATGCGGGCCTTGTTAGAATGAATGGAATGCAACAGTCTTTAATAGGGGTGTAAACGGATCGAACCTGAGCGAACCTATATTTTTTAGGTTCGGTTCGTTTATTTAATCGAGCCTAAACTTGTGTTCAGGTTCGGTTCGTTTATTTTCGAACCGAATCCGAATCGAACCTCTTTTTAAACGAATCGAACCTAAGCGAATATCGAACTTAAGAATTCTCTAGTAAGAGGGGGTGAAGAGAAGAGAAATAGAAATATATGCGTGTCTGCAATTACAATAAATCTTCATTTAGTTTTCTTTATCTAACTTATCTTCCTCTTTTAAAAAATTGTTTAATAAGGATTCGTCTCTTTGAAAAAAAATATAATTATAATATATTTTTTTATATGTTCAGATGGGGATAAGGAAAAAGAATAATGTGGAGATATTCGACAGGTAATGTTTATACATTTTCTGTTGATTTGAAGATAAAGAAGGGAAAAGTACTAGATACATAGATGATGGATATTGTAACCACGATGTGACTATTTATTTTTGGATAGTTTTTACTGAGATAAAACCTATTTATCACGTAAATATTCAGTTATCGCTAGACAAATGTCACTTATCCTTAGACAAAATCCACTTATCTTAAAATAAGGTCCACTTCTACTGATAATGATTTGTAAATATGTATATGTGTATGTTTATCGAGTTTTAACGAATCAAACCTGATCGAACCTGTGGTTTTTAGGTTCAGTTCGTTTATTTAATCGAACCTAAACTTGTGTTCAGATTCGGTTCGTTTATTTCCGAACCGAATCTGAATCGAACTTTTAGCGAGCCAAACCTGAGCGAATATCGAACTTGAGAATTTTCTGACACTCCTAGTCTTTAACTACGAAAGATATTATCCGGAAATGCGGTGTGCGGTGTGAAGACGTTGTATGCGTTTGGGTACGGATGCAAATTGGATCTCGCCTTTCGACTCCAAGGTAATTTGACTCGAGATCCATATAATATAATGGGGCCATGGGCATCCTATGGCTCGTGATTTCTATCCTTGTCGACCTATAACCTGACTGAGTCCAAATAACATGAGTTTGGATTGGATTGACCTAAAAGAGATGAACACGAAGCAAGAACACAATTAATTAGAGATGCCTTAAGTCTAGTGGATATATGATGAGATGAACCAAATTCCTACGTAGTATCTTGGATTTACTTAAATCCCAGGTACTACGAAAGTTTTTTTTACACAGGAGCTATAGTGGTCACATGTTAAACATGCGACACTTGTAATATTTTTTTACACGAAAACTACATGAGTAGCTCATCTTGGGTATGCGATATATGTAGCGCATATCGAATATGCGATTTTCGACCTCAATAAACCATGCGTAGGGAAATACTCCCCACGACTCCCTCACTCTGTTTGCCGCCCGACTCCAACAGCTGGAGCTCGCGACTGCGGCCTCCCCCTCTTCGCCAAACCTCCATTTTGAGCACCCCAAGCCTCGCGAAGAATTCCTTTTCCGTACCTTCCTTGTTCGTTGCTGCCCTAGCCGCCACCGCCTCGCACTAGGGCGCACCCGTTGCATCCATTGAGATTTGGTAATTTTTTTTGGACATTAGATATTAGTTATATAATATGCATATTTATCTTCATTTCTTGAATGTATTATTTTGACTTGTATGTTGTGTCACGTATTAGGTCGGAATGGAGTCGGTGTATTGTATTTTTCATTTGAAGGGTACGCTTATTGGCTCTTCGACGACCAATCTACGTGGGTTTGGATTAATGCCTAATATGACGTTCAATGAGATGCTGAACTTAGTTTACTGTAAGTTCAACCTGGATGTCAATAATCAAAAAATCCGATTACTACATCGCATCCCTCGGGGCTTAGGGGAAGAGCCATCATTTTCGTCTATCGTCGATGATGATGATGTGCGAGGAGTTTTTGTATGCTCGGACCATTGGGAAATCGATGCCTACTGACATTATTGTTAAAGTTGTATCTGTGAGCGAAGTCCCTAATGTTGTGACTAACACGGGACCGTCCCTTGTCCCTAACACACAACCAACAGTTGTCCCTAGCACACAACCCTCCTTTGACACTGATGTGCCTATAACGCAACCATGCACGGATCAGGAATGGCGCATGAGTGACGCTCTACTGCAAGAGGTTAATCATGCTTTGGATGATTTCATCCCTTGGGGAACCGATGATGACTTGAAAGAAGATAGTGAAGAAGATGTTGAAGATAATGTGGTAAACGAGGAGATCCGAGTCGATGAACACAACACGCAACAAATTGTGCCCCATTTGCCTTTTTTTGGGGTGAGATGATCCAATACTCGTTCAACCTATGAGGACGACATTCAAAAGAAGTCTGGACTTGATGGCGTTGTTGACGAAATACACAAGGGCAGAACCTTCAAATGTAGAGAAGATTTGATTTATGCTGTAAAGAAGTATCATATTCTGGCACACTACGACTTCATTGTCAAAGAATCCACCAGCTTGATATGGTCGGTTTTTTGCACATACAGATCGAATGGATGTGTTTGGTATTTACGAGGACATTTTAGGAAATTTGATGGTCTGTGGGTGATCTCTAAGGTTATTGAGCCGAATACTTGTATAAACCCTACAATTAATCATGATCATCCTCAGTTGGACTACAAATTCATGTCCAGATCGTTGCTATCTCTTGTGAGGGATGACCCTAATGTTCGCGTATCGAGTTGTAGAGCTCACATCCACGAGATGTACAACTACTGGGTTACCAAGAAAATGGCTTGGGATGCTCAGAGGAAGGCAATCGAAATAGTATTCGGTGATTGGAAGAAGTCTTACGCTGAAATGCCTTATCTATTGCATGCAATGATGGCTGCTATACCGGGAACTGAAATTGATATCGATTTTTTCCCATCGGTGATCGGGAAACGTGGGCCCCTTTGGACTATCCAGAATTACACCCTGACCCAAAGCGTAAGCACGAGAAAGGTCGACCACGTTCAACAAGAAGTCATAACAAAATGGATGTTAGAGATGTGATTCAACAAAATACTTGTTCGTTTTATGGTATAGTGGGTCACACATACCATGGATGTCCAAATAAAAGCGCAAGGGATTCTCAAGCATCCACCTCTAATGCGCAGCCAGCGGGAAGGAATAAAAATAAATATGGTAATTGTGGTGGCGTAGGTCACAACAAACGTAAATGTCCTGCTTTGAGTAAGTTTGCTTCTTTTTTTCTGTTAATTTACAACATACTTAATCTTTTCGTATATTGTTTTTTGTTGGTTGATAACATTATATATATATATATTCGGCATTGAAATTTTAAATTGCAGATGGATCCTGAACCACTTGACTCAAATCATATATGCAAGTTAAAATTGCTGGATAAGCAGGGTTATCCTCATATAACGCATATTTAACATGCGTTATATGAGAAACTTCCTGGAATTGTTCCAGGAAGATCCTCCTGTAGCGCATGTCTAACATGCGTTATATGAGAAACTTCCTGGAATTGTTCCAGGAAGATCCTCATATAGCATATATATCGCATACCCAAGATGCACTACTCATGTAGTTCCCAGGTAAAAAAAATATTACAAGTGTCGCATGTTTAACATGCGACACAACTGTAGCTCTCGTGCAAAAAAAAACTTTTCGTAGTACTTGGGGATTTAAGTAAATCCAAGGTACTACTTAGGAATTTGGTTCATGATCAGAGGATTTACAACTGACTAGTCACACATTATAGAGGGCGGATTGTGTGGGGTACATTTAGGAGGAACATGGAGAGGAATATGATATTTCATGCAGTGAGAAAAGTAATGTTGTGATGAAGATGCTAGGAAAGGATTGGCTACGAATTTGTCAAATGAGGAAATAGTGGATGCGGACATATGCGGGGGGTGGGGGGATCAATTGTATAATCTAAGAACTGAAACACCGTTGCATATGCTCATGGATTGTTATATAGACTGTCTTATTGAACCCTTATCCAGGTCAAAGTAGTGGGCATATGTGTTTAGAATCTTTAGATAAATCACCAATGTGTCCGGTCTATTTTTTGGTGGGCCAACTTCTTGCCCAAGCCTGACCTGCTACATGGATTGGGCTTAGGTTTAGGATGAGCTCGTGGGTTAGGCTGCTAGGCTCACTTGGGCTGGTTTGGCCCAATGTTCTCCTCTAGTTGTGGTCTCATGGTTGGTTATAATCGTGTCTATAGCGGGCGATGTAAAGTGATGGTATAATTGTGACCTAGTTTGGTTTTTAATGAAATTTGGTTGAAATTGCCATCCTTTGGCTTCTCAAAAGAAGATGGAAAGACTGTTGTATGATTACAACATCTCTATAATTTGTAGGCTGAGTGTTCTTCAAAGATGAGTAAAACAACTAAGATTTACATTTCAGTTATTGTGTCTTGCAGTATTATTAATTAACTTGAACACAAAACACATGTTTAAAATCACAAGTAATAATGATTCATCAATCGGGTATGGATGGTGTCATGCTGTGCCATCCATGGATAAAGAAAACACATATAAAATTAGTAGAAAACCATAAAATCGGACATCTTTCTTGGTTCGGTGCTTGATGAATGACTGTTTTGGGTAATACTCTTAAATATTACCTTCTAAAACTTATTTTTTTGGAAAAGCCTGAATAAAACTGATTTGGGAGCATGCAAATAGTAAAAGAGCTGGAGAGCATTGACGTATTCACAATTTCACAAGGATATGCATTAAAATGCTTACAGCAGTTGTATCTAAAATAACATTCTTACTGTTATTTGAGCTTCTTCATTAAAAATTAAGTTTTTACATTGTAGTATCTTCCTAATCCTACCTTTTCTAGTATGATTAAGTCAGTTGATGAGATGTGAATAGTAAAAATATTTGTAGGATATTGATGTATTTGCAATATTTACAAAGATAAGCATCGAAATGCTTAAGCTGTATCTAAAATATCCTTCTTACTGTTGTTTGGGCATTTTCATTTTAAAAAATATTTTACCTTCAAATATTCGTCCTTTTTTCAGGGTAATAAAATCAGTAGATGAAAGTTTACAACTTTCCTCTACTTATGGAATTCATACACCTGATATTGGAGTTACAACAGTATTATTCCTTTTCTGTATTGTCACAAGCCTCCTGGACAGTGTTCGTGAAGATATTGTCGTGTGCTTTGAAACCACAGACAAGAAACCTGCTCTTTCTATGGTTAACAATTCTGGCATGGAAATCGATGTGCAACAGAATTCTGATGATAAAAGAAATGTCAGGCGTGAGCATCTACGCAAGATGAATGCTCTTCTGGCAGCTGATGTTTTAGAAAAAATTACAGCAAATAAAAAGGCCAAGGTTCTACTTCGTCTCGTTCATCTAAACATGTGAGCTTCTTTCTTTTTGGCATATTTAGACTAAGATCCATATTTCTGGAATACCAGTAACACACACTTTATACTCTTTTCTACTGACTGCATCTTTTTGTGCACTTCATAAAAGTGTTCTATTGCATTGAGTATCCTACCATGGTAATATTTTCTTACCATTAAAATTGGAATTCTATATTAGATGACAATTAACAACCGCTAACTATGTCATTTGCTTAGTTTTTTGGGTAAATTACAAAAGGGCCCTAAAGTTTGGGGGTAATTATAAAGAAGGGTTAAAGGGGCCTGTAAAAAAATGCGACATTTTGGGACCTGGATTCAACTTTACAACATTTTCCCAATTACATCCCATTTTTTCATGAAAATGATTAAACTGAACTTGCGGATACATTCTATGTAATTCAAGGTTATCATAGATGATGTTTGATTGATCATATGTTTTTGTGTGTGGAAAAAAGGGTACGACGTTGCGAAGATGCCTACTCTGCAAATTCAATATCTTCATAGTATAAAAAAATTTACGAAGACCAAAGGGTCTTTAAGCTTTTAGCATGCTCAATAACATTTTCCATATATATATATATATATATATATATATTCGCTCCCCACGGTGATGGAACCTTTCTGGGCAAGCCATATGACCCATAAGATGGCTCTGCCCACATCTTGGTTGATCTAGTACCACACCCAAGCTCATCTAGGGACCACCAAAAGTCGTTCCAGTCCACCATAAAAATCCTTTCAACTTCTGCTGATGCCCAAACCTTCCTACCAATAGTGCATCCAAGGAACACATGTTCTGGGGTTTCCTCTTCTACTGAGAATCGCTTAAAAACTTTGTCACACCTTGAAATCAATCGGGCTCTTTTGTCACTTGTCATAAGATGGTTCCTGCTCAGCTTGCATATAAAAATCTGGATGCGTCAGTTTATCTTTCAACTCCACAAACTTTAAAGCAAGAAGAACAGATGGTGAGAAGAATTCATTGAGAAAATGCAAAGAAGAGGTGTAGTAGACGATATGATTCAGATGTAGAATCGAATGAAGCATATGAAGAAGGGAGACATAGGAAAATTAAGGGAACATGGGAAAAACAAAAGAAGCATTGAATCGACAAAGGAGAGAACGGAAACAAAGAGATTACCTAGAGAAGATTAATAAAGAGGAACGAATGAATTCGCTTGGGGCTTGGGTGCGCGAATACTCGCTTCTTGCCTCGATTGGCCAATGAAAGGTCAAGAAGCTGGGGTCACCAAAGTAGTGGCATCGGATGGTGCTCCATCCGACCAGGCCAACGTATCGCAACACTCGACTTAAGATTCCTATCGTTGTCATCGACGAGGAGAACAAAGTGGGAGATGGTACGTCTGTTCAGATCTAATGATAGATTTGGAAATATGGGAAAAATTCGATTTTATATGGGGATGAGTTGAGTGTATAAGGGCGTTAGGGCAAGGGGATAGATGCCGAAAGTATGCGTTAGGGACAAGAGGACGTGCTAAGGGAGGTGGAGCATGCGATGTGGAAAGGATGGTGAGGTGACTTGGTTAGCAGAAAGGGTTGGTTGACTGAAGTCAACAACCCACACCCAATGGGGCAGCACTACATTGACACATGCATCGGTCAAAGACGTAGTTTATTAAATTAAACCATTGGGTAGAGGTGGAAGGGCACAACCAGTGCGTGGGTTCCAACTAGTGCCACGACCTAAGCGTGGACCACCACACCCCTTTTTGAGAATTTTGAGATATTAGTTATCTTTTGTCTTTTATGTATCATCTATTCCTTCTCTTTTCTTTATGTATTTTGCCCAACATGTTACTTTCCTATATAAGAGAACCCTAGGGCCTCATGAATAAACATTTGATTCTTTCTCTTCGCATGGTATCCAAGCGAAAGTCTTAGATTGGAGTTCTTGTATTACATACCCTAACCTCACCTGCTACCCCATCTCCTTGTCTCTTGCATTGTCGGGGACCTTCCCCGGGCCGTGTGTAGCAGCTGCCGTTGTCGCAAGTTCTTCGGCTGCTGTACAATTGCCTACTAGGGCACCGCGCGCCATCGCCCAACCCCTAAGGGGGGCTCGCGTGCCATCACTCAAACACCCTAGGTTTGACCATGCCGTTGGCGGCCCTTGAGGAGCCTCCTAGCATCGCTGTAGGGCCATTCTAGGTCCTTACATGGTGCTATCCAGCTCTCCTTTGGGGAACTACACCTAATACGATGCATCTTAGCCATCGTTAGGCCCCCGAGGGTCCTTATCCTCTTCGGTACCACCCGTAGTTGCTGAACAATATGATTTTTATCGAAAAACGTGATTTCAGACCTATAAATCACATTTCCAGTCCTAGCGCGCATCACAGATTGACAAGGATGGTTGTACGAGTCTACACGTACAACCGATCCTCCATATGATCCTGTAGACTCACTCGAATGGGTCTACTTCCCCAATCGAGTTTCGTATTTGGTCTTTCTTCATTTTATCGGATAACAACGACGACGTCTTCCCTTTGTCTGGTGCCTTCAAGGGCCCGGTTCCTGTCGTGAAGATAGATGGGACCAACTACAAGTTGTGTTCTATGCATTTTTTTGACGTTTCTGCAGAACGAAACAAGGAACACATTCTGATAAAGCCAGAACCGAGGGACAAGACCGAGGGCAATGCTTCGTGGAAGCAGGATGACATATGCACGTGTTTGGCTCTCTGGGACCCTCGTCACAGAGAACACCAATAATATTGTGAACCAACCCACTGCATAAGCGAGTGGGATATTCTGACAGCCACCTATGCCCAAGTAAAGAATGATGCCAAGATTCTTCAGCTCAAGGCCCTAAATGTCGGTTTCGGTAACCATTTCGGTATCGACCAAAACAGAATATCGATTTCGGTGGAATTTCGATCGGAATTTCAGTCATTTCGATCTTTTTTTTACTAGGATCCCATATTTTGGTCATTTTGGTCGAATTTCGATTTCGACTGGATATCGATATTCGACAGAAATTCGACCGAATTTCGCTGAAATTTGAGGGCATGCTTCAACTTCAGTTTGACATATACATGGCCAAGCAGAATGGTCGTCCACTGCATAGTTTCTACTCTTCGTTTTGAGGCATGTTTGAGAAGCTTCACAGCTTCATGCCCATTACTACTTCCATGGATTAGCAGATGGTCTACAAGAACTCCATGATGGTTAGAGTTTTCTTGGCAGCACTTGATGCAACCTACTTAGATAGCGGATTAAATGAACAATTCTAAATGTGAAATTAATGGACTCGACAACAAGAACAACTAAAAATGAAATGAGACGCGCAAAATCAGCAACAGATGACAGTAGTTATGCAGGTACTAGCACAATTTAGTCCACGATTTCAGGGCAAACTGATGAGTTAAAAGTTCCTAGAAAAAATATCACAATATTGCAACGAATAGGAATCTCAACGTTTCACCAAACCGAATCAACAAATATCAATGCACAAACTAATAACTATGCGGTAGAATATGATAAACGGGCGCTCATACCACAACTGGCAAGGAGGAATATGCAGACTTCAGATCTGGTCGTACGGTGGCTGGCCACGGTTGGTCTGCGGTTGCGGGAAGAATTCGGGAAGGCGTGGACGGGGACAGCGGCGCTGCGGTGGCCGAACGAGCCGGCTTGGTTGTCAGCAACCCAGAAGTGGCCTCGGAACACGGGGGCCTGGTCTTGTTAAAGGGCGGCACGAGCTGGCCGTGAGGAGTAGGCGCAGGAGGCGGTGGCTGGGCGGCTAATCGGGGCGGCAGCAAACGAAGCGGTCGGTGATTGTAGGAGCCAGGAGGGGAGAGGCGAGAGAGAAGTCAGCGGCGTGGTGGCTATGGGGAGGCGACACGGTGAAGGCGGCGGCGATAGAAGGCAGAGTAGGGGCGAGCGGGTAGGTGCGGTGAAGGCGACGTGGGCTGGGGGGGGGGTTCGAGGGGAGCACGGGGGCGGTGGAAGGAGGTAGTGATGGTGTGGAGGTTCGGGATGGGAAAGGCGACGGTGAGGAGGAGCGGGATTAGGGTTCGTGAGGGGGGAAGGGAAACACGGGAAGGGAAGGGAGGCAGAATCGAGAAGGGAGAGAGAGAGATAAGTGAGGGATAATAAACTCAAATTCAACTTAATTAAACCTAATACAAAGGGGCTCTTTATAGAGGCTATTCCCCCTCAAAATAAGCAACAAATCCCTAAAATTAGGGAAAGAAGAAATCAAAAGGAAAGGATAAAAAGGCCTTTTATAATGAGCCTTTTACATGGGAATTAAATAAATAAAATAAACAAAAACAAATGATAAATAAAATAAACAAAATAAATGTTCATAAAAGTTGTTATCATGCTGCATCAACTCCCCCCTGCTGAAAAGAATCTCGCTCCGCCGAGATGGCATCGTGGAAATTCTGAAGTATATTGGGGCGGAGTTGTTGGAGTTCATCCTCGTCAATCCAGGTGCAATCGGTAAAAGGTCGTCCCTTCCATTTGACTAGATATCGTCGGAAGAGACCACGTCTAGTCGTCACATCTCGGATGTCTGCAATATCTTCAATCTGATCAGCATCGGTTGTGGCTGGCGGTTGGTGCTTATCATCATCAGGAACCTCTAGTGCGGTGGCATCTGTCTGTTCATCTCCATGATATAGGAAGAGATCTGATACGTTAAAGACTGGCGAAGTCTGGACGTCTGGCGGTTGATCAAGTAGATAAGCATTGGGCCCAATCCTTTTGAGGACTCGGAATGGACCAATCTTTCGTTCACTCAATTTGTGGTGGACTCTCAAAGGAAACCTCTCTTTTTTAAGGTGGACCATCACTAATTCTCCAACTCTAAACTCGCTCTCTCTTCGGTGTAGGTTGGCTTGGGTTTGGTATTTTTGGGTCATGGATTGGAGTTTGGCTCAGATTTCAGTATGGATGTGGGTTAGGTGTTCGACCAGATCCTCAACAGCTGCACTACTTCTCCCTTGCATGGTTGTGGGTTTTAGGTCAAGAAATTGGGTAAGTGGAAAGCCGTACACTCTCAAAGGGTGATTTTCCGGTGGACCTATTAGCGGAACTGTTATATGCGAATTCATCTTGAGGAAGAATTAGATCCCATTTGGACGGAGAGTCCCCTGCAAGACATCGTAATAAATTTCCTAATGATCTGTTAACTACTTCGGTTTGCCCATCTGTTTGTGGATGATAAGCGGTGCTATATTGCAAACGAGTACCAAGACGGGACCAAAGCGTGCGCAAAAAATGACTCAAAAACCGGGTATCACGATCCGAAGTAAAAGAACGAGGGACACCATGCAAACGGACGACATCACGAAAAAACAGATCAGCGACATGAGATGCATCTGAGGTTTTTCTACATGCAATGAAATGTGCCATTTTTGAAAACCTATCCACAACCACAAAAATAGAGTCGACTTTCCGCACAGTGAGAGGTAAGCCTAGCACGAAATCCATGGTAATATCTTCCCAGGGTCTCAGAGGAATTGGTAGGGGTGTATACAATCCAGTGTTCTGCCAGTGGCCTTTGAATCTTTGACATGTTTGGCATTTCTGTACGAATTTTGTCACATCCTTTCGTAACTGCGGCCAATAAAAGCGCTCTTGGAGAAGAGTCAAGGTTTTGTCCCTTCCAAAGTGTCCAGCTAAACCTCCGTTGTGTAGTTCTGAAATTAAGTTCTCACGAAGGGACGTGGCATGGATGCATAGTTGGTGGCCTTTGAATAGGAAACCCTCATGAAGAACATGGGTGGCTGTTGGGTCCTGCCCAGTACCAACACATTCGGCATGAACTTGACCGAAGTCAGGATCAGTGGGGTAGAGGTCCTTGAGAGCGTCAAATCCTGTTGTGCTGACGGTCATTGTAGTCAGGGCATGTGCTCGCCGGCTCAATGCGTCGGCCACGCGGTTCAAGGTTCCGGCTTTGTGCTTGAGATGGAAGGTGTATTCTTGGAGGAAACTAACCCATTTGGCATGACGTTTGTTAAGGGTTTTCTGAGAATTCAGATACCTTAAGGCTTCATGGTCAGAGTTAAGGAAAAATTCACGTTGGATCAGGTAATGTCTCCAATGCTTGAGGGCCTGTACCACGGCATAAAATTCGACATCATAAGTGGAATACCGTGATCGAGCTTCGTTCAATTTCTCACTGTAGAATGCTATAGGTCGTCCTTCTTGGCTCAGAACGGCACCAATCCCGACATGTGAGGCATCACAATCGACAACAAAAACCTTGGTGATGTCAGGGAGTGCCAAAACAGGAGCATGTGTCAATTGATGTTTTAGATTTTGAAAGCTCGTTTCTACTTCAAGCGTCCAAGCGGGTGCGCCTTTACGCGTGCAATCTACCAACAGTGCTGCACAAGTGCTAAAGTTCTGAATGAAACGTCGGTAGAAAGAAGCTAGTCCCAGAAAGCTGCGAATTTCAGTGAGGGTTTTGGGTACGGGCCAACTCTGAATGGCCTGGATTTTGGAGGGATCAACCTTAAGTCCATCGGCGGTGACAATGTACCCCAGGAAGAGGACCGTGTTAGACATAAAGGAGCATTTCTTAAGGTGAACATACAGTTTTTGGGCTCTCAGGGTTTCCAGGACTTGTCGAAGATGAGACAAATGGTCTTCTTTAGTCAAGCTGTAGATCAGGATATCATCGAAATACACAACCACAAACTTGCCAATGAAGGGTCGCAATACATGATTCATGGTTCGCATGAAGGTGCTTGGGGCATTAGACAAGCCGAAGGGCATGACCGTCCATTCATACAGGCCCTCTTTGGTTTTAAAAGCAGTCTTCCACTCGTCTCCAGGTCGGAGGCGAATCTGATGGTAGCCGCTGCGGAGATCCATTTTGGAGAACAATTTGGCACCTGATAACATATCAAGCATATCATCAAGGCGTGGAATGGGAAAATGATATTTGATCGTTATCTTGTGATAGCACGACTGTCCACGCACATTCTCCATGTGCCATCTTTCTTCGGGGTAAGCAGAGCAGGAACCGCCACGGGGCTCATACTCTCTCGAATATACCCACGTCGCAACAGATCAGTAACCTGCCGATTCATCTCTTCATGCTCACTTGGGCTCATTCGTAATAGGGTAAGTGAGGTAGACTGGCTCCAGGGACTAGATCAATGTGATATTGAATGTCTCGTAACGGGGGTAGTCCTTCAGGCAACTCTTCAGGCATGATGTCAGCGAACTCTTGGATGATGGGCTTTATCTCAGGCGGGACTTCAGGTGGAGTTGTCTCTTGGTTGTCCACTTCACATCCCATTAATGCATAGATGGTGGAGCTCTCCTGAATTTCACGTTGGAATGTTTGGGCTTCCATCAACAACACGGAGCCCGTGGTCCCAGTCTTTGATGGTGTAGCCTTATCACCAGTTTGGGCGGTCGCAGCTCGAAGTGTAGCCACTTGGCGAGGGCTAAGGGCTTCACGTTGTGGTCTGAGGGTTACACGAACTTTGTCCATGAGAAAGGTGTAAGTGTTCAGTTTTCCTCGGTGTTCAGTGTCTCGATCGAATTTCCACGGTCTCCCTAGAAGTATGTGACAGACATCCATAGGGGCTACATGGCACCACACCTCGTCCTTATATGAGGGTCCAATGGAGAAGCTAACGAGGCTTTGACGGTGGATCGGGATTTGGGTACCACCTCGAAACCATGCCACGCTGTGCGGTTTCTCGAGTGGTTGCGTTGGCAGACCCAACTTATCTACCATTTCTTATGAAATGAAGTTCTCAACGCTTCCTCCATCAATGATTAGCGAACAACGTTGTCCGCCTGAGGTGCAGGTGGTTCGGAAGATGCTGCGTCGCAGCCAGCTATCAACATCGTGGACAGCGGGGGTGAGCAGAATGTTTGTGGGTGCACTGTCAGGAGCGATAAAGTTTTCGTGTTCAATTACTAGGAACGGACCGGATTCGTCTCCATCCACTCCTAGAGGCTCATAGTCGTCGGCTCCCATGGTGTCAGCAGTCAAGGCAGTTGGTTCCTCCATAGGTGATTCCTGTGATTCAAGGTCAGGATCTTCAGGGTCGTCGGTGGTGCATAAGTGGACGGGTCTAGCCCTAGGGTTTGGGCACTCTGCTGCTCGATGTCCCTTTTGATAGCATCGGAAGCAAGTATCAGGTCGTACAATAGGTCGGCTTCCCAAGATGCCTTGGCCAGGGTTTCCAGTAGGTGGTCGGACGACGACAGAAGTTGATGGTTTGGTTTGGGGTTTACCCGTAATGATTGGTGAGGAACCTATCGGTTTGGAGTGTGTCATCGGGGTACTGGTACGAGGAATGGAGCTTGCAGAGAAAGACATCCTCCTTGTCTGGGCTTTAGCGAGCTTGGTCTCAGCCCGTTCGGCTTGCTTGTAGGCCTCGTCGATATCTCGGCAGTTGTGGAGGTAGAGTTCATCCTGAATGACTTGGCGGAGGCCTTGCATGTAGCGGGTGACTTCCTGAATAGGAGTCTCCTGCAAACGGTTGCGATGGACTAGGGATTGGAACCCTTCGGTGTATTCTCTCACGCTCATGATGCCTTGTCTCCATGATTGCAGTCGTGCGTATAGATCTCGTTTGTAATCTTCCGGCACGAATTTGGTTTTCAATTTGGCTTTCATCTTGCTCCAGCTGCGGATCTTACTCTTTCCTTTTCGTTTGCGTTCATATTGCAAACGGTCCCACCATAGCAGCGCATGCCCTTTTAATTTTATAGTGACGAATTGGACTTTACGGTTGCTAGGCATGGACTTTTTTTTTGAGGCTGAAAAAGGGGGACACACACGAAGGTGCTCACCCCAATGCATTAGAAAGAGGAAGAAATACTTACAAGGGGGAATGGAAGAGCAAAAAGTACAAGACAAGGTACAGGGGGTAAACAGAGAGCGTTACCCCCGCAACAAAAAACATATTACAATGAGGTCCAGTCACGAAGGAAGCCCGAGGCCGTGGAGCGAATATTCTCCAAATAGAACTGCTGTCGAGCAAAGATAGCTTCATTTCGTCCCAGCCAAAGGCTCCAAAGCCGCGAAATTGGATCCAGCAGCGCAAGCCGTGGCCGCCCCCTACCACAGAACAAGCTATGACAGAAAGGAGCGAAAGATGACAGATCCAGCCAACCTAAGTCGGCCCATAGAGCACAAACACAACTGCAATGTAGAAATAGGTGATCAATACTTTCCGTTTCCATGTTACAGAGTCCACATAGAGGCGAAGAATTTGGAAACATCCGAGCACAACGATCACGAGTTAGCAATCTTCCCCGACGGAGAAGCCAAAGGAAAATACCAACTCGCTCAGGAAGCTTGAGCCCCCACAAGAATCTGCAATCTCTCAATAATAGGTCATCCGCCCCATCGAGGATGGGCAAGATGGCCTTATAAGCATCACTGATAGAGAAAGACCCATTCTTCCAGGCCAAATAGTCACGGCCCCAAGAAGGCACGAGGGCATCAACAAGAAAGGAAATGAGAGCAATATAATCGTGCATCCGCTGATCCGACAAGAACTCAGAAATTGGAGGGCACCAAGCACGCCCATCCCAGCAGCAAGCCACCGTTACATCTTTGTTGGGCACCAAGGCGTAAAGGCGGGAGAATAGGATCCGTAAGGGCCCCCTCCCCGTCCAGTCATCCTC
Source organism: Ottelia alismoides (assembly GCA_037367405.1). Taxonomy (NCBI): domain Eukaryota; kingdom Viridiplantae; phylum Streptophyta; class Magnoliopsida; order Alismatales; family Hydrocharitaceae; genus Ottelia; species Ottelia alismoides. Next base: position 303,660 of record JAZKJV010003960.1, on the reverse strand, counting down.
CCAGAAGCGAATCAAATTACCATCACCAAGCTTAATTGAAAAAAGGGAGCGATTTCTGATAAGAGCGCCCATCACCCCTCGCCAAAAAGTTGATACCTGACCCTGATAATCACCACGAAAGGCAGAAAGAAAGCCATCCCCAGCCGCAACCCTCAAGCAGTTTAACAAGAAATTGTCCTCCCTACCCCAAATTCTCGCCGCCCATTTGAGCAATAGAGCACCGTCGCCAGGCGCCTCACGCCCAGCCCGCCCTCCTTCTTAGGTCGCGTGACCTCATCCCAGGCCACGAGGTGCACACCCTTCCCCCCTCCCCCCTTCTTCCCCCACAAAAAGCCCCGCATACACTTCTCCAGACGCAAACGAACCCCCTTCGGCATCCCCCGCACCGAGAGAAAGTATATAGGGATGGAAGATAAAACCGTTTTAAGAAGCACTAACCGCCCACCACGGGAGAGAATAGCCGCGCGCCACCCAGCCAAGCGATGCTCCACCTTTTCGACGATCGACTTCCAATCACGAATGCGCGCGCGACCCACCGTCAGAGGTAAACCCAAGTAATCAAAAGGGAGATCGGAGGCAGGACAGCCCAGCAAACGCGAGCACTCCGCCTCCTCCGCCGTGGACATGGAGAAAGGGACCGCCTTAGATTTGTTGCCATTGATTTGAAGACCCGAGAGCTCGCTGAAAAGTTGAAGAGTAGTAGCCATAGGGGAAACATTCGAAGGATCACCCTCGATGAAGCAAATTGTATCATCAGCAAATTGAACAAGCGGGACGTGGTAAGGGCCAAAAAAGGAGCCGCGAGACAGCCCAGCCGCCACAACACCCTCGATCATGCGCGGCAAAACATCAACCGCCAAAACGAAAAGGAGAGGAGCAAGGGGGCAGCCCTGACGAATCCCCCTCCTAGGTTGGAAAGAGCCCCCAACCGAACGACCATTGATCAAAAGAGAAAGTGATGCCGTTGACACACAACGCCGCATCTACGTAATCCATGTTGAAGGGAACCCCCTTCTCCAAAGAACAGACCATAAGAACCGCCAATCAAGAGTATCATAGGCCTTCGCAAAATCAATCTTCCAGAGAATCCCCTTAGTGGCATTCTTCCTCCATGCCGCAATAATCTCGGAAACAACCGCATAGCAATCTGAAATCTGCCTTCCACGCACGAAAGCGGCCTGCGCAGGCGAAATGAGCGAGTCGAGGAGCGGTGCCAAGCGCCGCGCCAGGGCCTTGGCAATAATTAAGTAGATCGCATTGGAGATGGAGATAGGCCGGAAGTCCTCAATCCGAGTAGCCGATGAAGATTTAGGAATGAGGACAATATGAGACCGATTGAGAATATCGAATCCATCGTTCCCCTCGCAGAAGTCCCGCGCCACAGCTAGAACATCGTTCGCAAGAATATCCCAAAAGTCCTTGTAGAAACAAACCGGGAAGCCATCAGGCCCCGGCGCAGCATCAGAATTGAGGTCCCAAACGACCCCTTTGAGTTCCTCCAAAGAAAGCGGGAGCACGAGCGCCTCCACAGAAGACGCAGGGAGAGCAGGAGCCCCCTGGCCCGACCACCGCCACCGACGCGAAGCCGAGGAACCAAACGCGGCACGAAAATAGTTCCCCACGGCCACCCCCACATCAATCTCGCCCTCAAAAAGCGCACCGCCGATGGAAATAGATGAAATAGAATTAGAGCGGCGGCGGCCACTCGCCACCCTGTGGAAGTAAGCAGAGTTGGCGTCCCCCTCCTTGAGCCACCTCACCCGAGATCATTGACGCCATTCGATTGAACGCTTCCGATCCTCCAGCCGGGCCGTCGCAACGGCGGCTGCGTGCTCAGCCAACTCCCCCGGGGACAGATCCCTTTCGTTCTCGAGGAGGTCAAACCGCAAAATCACAGCCTCAACCGCCACCCGATCACAAATACGAGCCTGTCGCGACTCCCGTTTGAAGGACGCGAGAGCCGCGCGCAAGGAAGAGATTTTAAGGGCAAAGCGACGAGCAGCAGAACCCGCAAAAGAGGACTGGTCCCAATGATTTCGAACAAGATCCTTGAAACCCGGCTCGAGGAGCCAACAACGCTCATAGCGGAAGAGCCCACGAGGAAGCTGGCCATCCCCGGAATCCCAAATGATGGGATTGTGATCAGAGAAAGAGCGAGGACGAGAAGTGACCGCACTGAGGGGAAAAGCCTCCATGAAATGCACATTGGCCAGGAATCGATCAATCCGCGAGCGGGAAGAATTCGATCTCCAAGTGTAGGAGATATCATTTGCCTCCAGCCCCTCCAGGGCCAAATCCCGAATAAGGTCCATAAAGTCCCCAGGACCGGGATCGCTGCCCCCACGAGCACGGGGACGATCCTGCGAGAGCAAAGTGACATTAAAGTCACCCCCCAAAAGCCAAGGAAAGTCCCCAAAAGCAAGCGCATCCTCCTTGAGGTCCTCCCAAAGCTCCCGGTGAGCGATGTGAGAGTTTGGCCCATAAACACAAGTGAAGGCTGCACGCAAATTATTATCCGATAAAGCGAGCACCATTGAGACGGAGTGACGCCCGATCCTCGAAGATGAGATAGATAGGCGCGAAGAGCGCCAAGCCACAAATAAACCGCCGCTCGCGCCATTTGCATCCAACGAGCGAAACGCATCCAACCCACCAGCACCAAAAGATCGCCATAAATCATCATCCAGCACATGCAACTTAGATTCTTGAATAAAGACAATGTCGCAACCCCACTCCAAAAGACGAGTCCCCAGAATTCGGCGACGGTGAGGGTCGCAAAGGCCACGCACATTCCAAGACAAAATCTTCATTGACAATCACGGGTATCCCAGGAAACCGTTATTCAAAAAAACCAGAATCAATTGCCAGGAGGCGATCGCCTCACCAAACGGATTAATCCAGAAGCAACAGCCACCGCATCGCGAAGCGAGAAAGAAGAAGAGCCTCGGTAGGGAGAAGAGGGGGACGCGTCACCAAGGCGGGAAGACCGCCTTCGACTGTAGGCCCGACCAAATCTTGAAGGGGGAGAGGTGACCTCGACCACGTCCAAGGAAGCACCGCCAAGGAGATTGACATCAACAGCAGACCATTCGTTGCCCGACCAACCCCGCGCAGGGCGCCCCCCCTGCCGCGGTGGGGAGAAGTCGAGGGAATCATCGGGGAGAGAAGCATCAGAGTCCAGCGAGAAGAACGGTGACGGGGATACGTCCTCCAGAAGGGCCCTTGAAATGGGGGCCACCGCACTGATGGGCATAGGACAAGAATAATCAGAGACCCAAGAAATGGAGTCGGAAACCCCGGCCTGGTCGGACAGCACCCGATTAGAAGGCCCGATAGAGACAACAGCAGATCCGAATGAAGAGCCGAGAGGAGACGTAGCCACGTGTCCAGAGTGGTCCAAGTGCAAGAAATCCACATCGAGAGTATCCACCGCCACCAAAACACGACCGCCACTCGCGTCCCGAGGCGAATCAAATGATGGCCCCGAACGTCTGGCCTCCCCGAGCGACGCTTCGAAAGAACCCCCATGCGACGCTTCGGAAAAATCCCCAGGCGACGCTTCGAGAATAACCCTGGAGGATGCCACGTGTCGCGTAGAACACGAACCGTCGTCCCTCGACGGAGAGCCCTGACTTCCACCGCGCGAGGCCAAGGAAGAAGGTGAAGGATCGGACGCCGGCGGCGGCAAAATGAGGATTTCCACCTTGAAGGACCAAGAGCCCATGAACAAACACTCGAAGATGACCTTCCCCTCCATAGCCTCAAGAAAACGAGGAGAACACTCCAGAAGAATCGTCGTGCTGGCCCAGTCCGCCCCTGGCGCCAAGCCATCATCCAGGACAGCAAGAACTTGCCCCCACCTAGCGATCAGCTTAGAGAGCACATCCACCGTGCGAGAGAGGAAAGGGACCCCCCACACCTCCGCGATACATACCTCGGTAAGATTCACCGCTCCATCCGCGGCACGAAGGGGTCGCCACGTAACATCAGGAACGCCAAAACCACGGAAGAGGCTCTCCCGTTGCACCGGGGAGAGCCCGCGAACACAACAGCGCAGCGCGTCGAGGAAGACGAAGTCGCCGTCAAAGTCATCGCCAAGGAACGAAATCGTCATCGAGCGAATGTCATCCCAGGGAAGAGCCGTACTACGCCTGACACCCACAGCAACAAGGTGTCCCTTGGAGGAAACTCGCCTGCCCGCGAAAGCCCCACCGCCATGCAGCCCCGCAACCCGCCTCGCCGAACTGCCCACCGGCTCCTCAACCCTCCTCCCCCCACCAACGCCAGCCCGACCACCAAGCTCCTTGATGGACAAACCCGCCTGCTCCACGACTTCTGCAACCGAGCCATGCACAGGTAACGAGCCATACTCAGGAATGCCCGCGTAGGGCCGAGCCTGCGCATCGCCCGCATCGCCACCCACACCCAACGCCTGCGCAGAGCCCACGCCAACCACCCCCACAGGTGCAGGAACGCCAGCCGCCTCTCGAGCAGGAGCACCCACCAACACGTCCTCAGTTGCAGCGGCACCGCCAACCACTTCCGCATAAGAGCGAGTATCGCGAACACCATGAGTAGCTCCAGGATCACCTCGCGAGAAAGACCGCCGCGAGGCCACGCGTTGTCCGGCGCGACCTCCCTCACGTGAGAACCAGCAAGCAGCCATGCGATGACCCACCCTGCCACAGTGGAAGCAGCGGGGCGGAGTATCACACGCAGAGGCTAAGTGGCCACGCAGGCCCCATCGGAAACACTTACGACCAGGCTTCGCATGCGAAACCCGTCGCCAACCATCGTCTCCATCGTTGTCGCGCACCGCCTGAGCTCCGCTTCCGCCACCACGAACCTTTGGTCTCCACGAGAGTCGCTCCGCCATCCCCGAACCACCGAGTCGTAGTCTTAGGAGATAGAGATCTTTCAACATCCGGCATCAGACATTTAGAACATAGTGGCATATGCATATGCTTTTGAGAGGGATCTGCTAGGCATGGACTTCCACACAAAGAAGTGTTCGACGGCTTGGATCCAGTCCAAAAAGACGTCAGGATCTCGTCCTCCGTCAAATTCTGGGACATCGAGACGGATACCTCGATCCCATCTATCGTTGGACTTGGGTCCATTTCGTGGTGGGAATTGATATTCACCATTAGTTTGTGGAGTATAGCCGGAGGTGTATGGATCTGGAGTCTTGGGGATGAAAGGGGTGTAGTCTCTTCTTGGTCCTTCTTCTTCACTTTCTTGTGAATGATACTCGCTAACATGTCCGTCGGAAGTAGAAGAGCTAGAGTCACGGGAAGTGCTATTCCGGGAGTGTGGTTTCCGGCTAGTGCGGCGACCTTTGTTGGGGGTTTCATCAGTAAGGTCTTTGCCTATCATACGACTAGTCAAGGTAGTAATTTGTCCACTCATCTGTTCATACATCCTTTGCATGTGTTGCATTTGAGCAGCTAGGGATTCTAGCGATAGCTCAGGGTGTGAGGTGTAGGTGGGTTTATAGGCACTAGGTTTGTCGGTCATGGATATCCTAGGGTTTCTGCTTTCTTTATTTGGGAATTTGTTTTTTTTGTTGTGTTTTTTTTGTTTTTTTGTTGTTTTTTTATAGGCAATTAATAAATGCGATGCAAGTGAGGTGCAAGATCGTGTGGCTCTGATACCAAATTGATGCAACCTACTTAGCGGATTAAATGAACAATTCTAAATGTGAAATTAATGGACTCGACGACAAGAACAATTAAAAATGAAATGAGACGCGCAAAATCATCAACAGATGACAATAGTTATGCAGGTACTAGCACAATTTAGTCCACGATTTCAGGGCAAACTGATGAGTTAAAAGTTCCTAGAAAAATTATCACAATATTGCAACGAATAGGAATCTCAACGTTTCACCAAATCGAATCAACAAATATCAATCCACAAACTAATATCTATGCGGTAGAATATGATAAACGTGCGCTCATACCACAACTGGCAAGGAGGAATATGCGGACTTCAGATCTGGTCGTACGGTGGCTGGCCACAGTTGGTCTGCGGTTGCGGGAAGAATTCGGGAAGGCGTGGACGGGGACAGCGGCGCTGCGGTGGCCGAACGGGCCGGCTTGGTTGTCAGCAACCCAGAAGTGGCCTCGGAACACGAGGGCCTGGTCTGGTGAAAGGGCGGCACGGGCTGGCCGTGAGGAGTAGGCGTAGGAGGCGGTGGTTGGGCGGCTAATCGGGGCGGCAGCAAACGAAGCGGTCGGTGATTGTAGGAGCCAGGAGGGGAGAGGCGAGAGAGAAGTCAGCGACGTGGTGGCTATGGGGAGGCGACACGGTGAAGGCGGCGACGATAGAAGGCAGAGCAGGGGCGAGCGGGTAGGTGCGGTGAAGGCGGCGTGGGCTGGGGGGGGGTTCGAGGGGAGCACGGGGGCGGTGGAAGGAGGTAGTGATGGTGTGGAGGTTCGGGATGGGAAAGGCGGCGGTGAGGAGGAGCGGGATTAGGGTTCCTGAGGGGGGAAGGGAAACACGGGAAGGGAAGGGAGGCGGAATCGAGAAGGGAGAGAGAGAGATAAGTGAGGGATAATAAACTCAACTTCAACTTAATTAAACCTAATACAAAGGGGCTCTTTATAGAGGCTATTCCCCCTCAAAATAAGCAACAAATCCCTAAAATTAGGGAAAGAAGAAATCAAAAGGAAAGGATAAAAAGGCCTTTTATAATGAGCCTTTTACATGGGAATTAAATAAAAAAATAAACAAAAACAAATGATAAATAAAATAAACAAAATAAATGTTCACAAAAGTTGTTATCATGCTGCATCAGCACTCGATCCAGCGTATGAGGCAGCACACACACACACATCTCCTTACTGGGACAACCAAACCTCCCAAGGAGGAGGCTTACAGTCGACTCAACATGCTTCTCATTCCACCCGCTGCTACCATACAAACCTCTTCAGGATGGCTGCATCTCACGGTAGGGGATGTTCTACGCAGTTACGTGGGTGTGGTCCCCTTGGCAGAGGAGATGGACACCACCATGGCCCCTCTACCTACTGTCATCGTCCAAGACACTCTGTGGACACATGCTATCAGAAGCATGGATACCATGCATCTACTCCAGTGGTAGAGCATATTGAGTCTGCAAACACCTCGGTTCCTCAGACAACATCGTACACCATACCTTATGTGCCTACACATCTTAGCCAAACGGTATTGCCGAGCTCAAATACCACCATTTACTCGATGTGATCGGACCCTTTTGATTCAAAGACATGCTCACTTTTACTAGGTTGATGCCGTCCTCACATCTTGCTACTTGGTGAATCGTATGCCTTCTGTTTTAGAAGAAAAGGTTCCTTTCTCGATTGCATTTCTCGAGGATCTATTCTCCCTTACACCCTGAATATTTAGCTGTGGCCTTTGTTCACAATTTGATGTCTGGTCGTGACAAGCTCTTTTATATAGATGTCAAGTGTATCTGGCTACTCTCGTACCCACAAGGGGGTACCCTTGTTTTGATTCGCTTCAACGGAAATACTTTTGTCAGTGCATATGTCACATTCTTTGAGTCTGTTATGTATTTCTCTCCTACATGTGATAGGTTGATCCCTTCTGATTCTCGTGAGTATACATGTCTCCTACTATGGCTGCACCGCCTCCATTTCCTCCAACACCACCACCACTACCACCATCACCTCTAATACCTACACCTACTCCCGTGGCTGCCCCTGGACCGCAACCTAATATCTTGACTCAGTTTTTGTCATGTTTGTTTACTCGTAGGACTCACACAGTTCCCCTGCTCATGTGCCTTCCCATCATCCAGCACGCCCCAGGTATATAATGGGCACATTGTTTTTACTGATGGCACTACTGAGTTGTATATGCAACAAGATTCTTTACAAGACGAGCATGTACCTTCTTAGGAGGGTAGTTTACAGGTTCAGGAGGTGTCAGATGATATTTATGTGCATATTGCTCCGTGGAAGCAGAGACATACTTGTGCTACATATCCTCTGCAACACAAGACTCCCTTAGCAGACTCTAATAGGACTCCGCGAGATTTGTCACAGTACTATCAACCACGAAGATACTGTGGACATATCAAGATGCCATACGGGACAATCAACGGCGTCTTGTCTTGGAGGAAGAGATGGTCGCGCTGCAGTCGTGTGGTACTTGGGGCATTGTTACAGCTCTACCTACTGGAGCATCCGTTGTTGTTTGCAAGTGGGTATACACGATAAAACACGGGCAGATGGTAGTGTAGGTTGCTACAAGGCGAGACTTGTGGCACACATGTTCACCCTGACATGTGAGATGGACTATCGGGATATCTTCTCTCCAGTGGCTAGGCATTCTACTCTGCGTATACTTCTTTCTATTGCAGTGACACATGATTGGCCCCTCTACTAGCTAGATGTGAAGAACGGTTTTCTCTATGGTGTGCTATATGAGGAGGTCTACATGAAGCAACCATTTGAGTTCACTGTTGAGGGGGAGTGTCATAAAGGTTGCATGCTTCACAAGGCGATTTATGTCCTTAAGCAGAGTCCACAAGCATGGTTCTAGAAGTTATCAGACTTGATAGAGCAACATGGGTTCGTGAGACTTGGAGGGATCCATTTTCCCCATCTACCACATAAATGACGCACAACACATGCATTTCAACACTGTCTTCTTTATTTTTTGCCCAACAGTTTACTCTCCTATATAAGAGAACCCTAGGGCCTCATGAATAAACAATTGATTCTTTTCTCTCCACACACCTGAAGGAGATTAATCACAAAATAATAAAAGAAAGGAAATTCAAAATAAAATAGCAAGCGCTCTCTTTTAAAAAGTGCATGAAGTTTGTAGAGCTTTTTACACTTGTGCTCCTATGAGATTTTGTAATTACCATTACGCCCCTATCTTTTTTACAATAACTCCAAAGTTGCAGAAGTTGGTACTTGGTTGGCCGGGTCACTGACTCATGATTAATCAACAGTCAAGTGACTAATTTGTGTTGGAGTATTTGTTATGTGCGCCTATTGAGTTCTAGCAGGGTAAATGGATCCTGTAGGAGATCCATTTACCCCATCCATTGTTTAGCCCCACATTGTCCAGTGGTGGGACTTGGAGGCTCTGGAGAGGCTATATAAGGAGCCCCAAACCTCCTATATCCATTGAGAAAGTGCAATCCATAACATGCCCCTTTGAGAGCTTCTCCCGTGGTTTCATCCCGCTCTTCACGGAGTAGGGTTCCACGTAAAATCCCGATGTTCTTCTAGTTCTTTATTCCTTTTCCATGTTTTCGCCTCCGCTTCCTATTTTCTAACATGGTATCAGAGTGGGTTCGATTTTCGGGGGTTTTATTGTATTCATTTTTGAGAATCGAGATTTAGTACGAGGGTTCTTGATTGGAATCCTAGTTTCGTGAAGATTTAAGGAGTAAACTCATTCTTTGATTTTGTGGGGTTCTGTATTCTAGATTCGAGAGATATTTTTTGGTTTTATAGAACCCTAGCATTCCTGTAATTTGTAAGAGATTACTCTGAGATTTTTTGTTCCGGAAAATTATTGTTGAAGATCACTTTCAAGTTTCCAAGACTGTTCATGCTCCAGGATCTTCTGAACCCTAGATTTGTGACGAAAGTCCTCCAACCAGGCTAGCAACCGTCCTGCGAGCCCTTGCGATGCGACGCTCTAGACTGATGGGCGGCGCTTCTCATGCAGACAACGACATCAGGCCGTGCTCCACACTTCTGCACGCCTCCAAACCTCATGCACATCATTAGGCTCCCCTATTCCAGGTACCGTTCCAAGCGAAGTCCCAGTCCAGCGCGAGACCTCATGCGTGTACCTCGTCCGAACGATGCCACTCAGATTCAGGCAGCGCCGCTAGGAGCATCTCGAGAGCCCCGTCACACCGCACCTCTGCTCCAGGCGGAGCCCTATTTACAGTCGGAAAGCCTCGTTCCTCCTCTCGATGCCGTTCTTCTAGGCGGAACCCCACAACGCCACAACGACGCACCTCCTCGCGCAATCCCTTCCAAGCGCAGCTAGCCCTCTCACGCGATCTAGATGTGGCAGCCCTCCTCCTCATGCCACTTCGCAGTGGCGCCTACGTTGCATCACCAGGCGCTCCAGCGGCAAGAGACGAGACCCCCTTTTGGGGAGGCGGCGGCGTTCTTTTTAAGAGAAGGGTTCCCCCTAATAAAAGGGGGCTGTTTTTTGTTAAAAAAAAGAGGGAGGGTGCTTTTATTATAAAGTCCAAGAGGGCTTTGTTTTTTTTAAAAGGGGGGAGATGAGCCGAGGAATATAAGTAATTCAAAAAAAAAGAAGAGTCGCGTACAAAAAAAAGAGCCGTACGCAAGTAAAAAAAATAATCTGTGAATGCCGAAAAAAACGGCTTAAAAAATTCAAAAAAAAGAGTCGATAAAAAAATTGAGACGACCAATTGTTATCCGTGTTTTGAAAAACCGAAAAATTTGTGATCGGCTTAGTGATCTTTTGTCCTCATTTATGTTGTCTTCTCCCAACTGTCGATTTCATCATTTTTCGACAAATATGGGAGAAATGGGGAGTATAGTGTAGAGTCATAGGTGATGTTCCAGATTCAGGAGGCCAACCAGATATTCCAGACTCTACAGTTCAGATTATTTCAGACTCGAGAGATTGGTCAGAGTCCAAGTTCGAGGCACTCCATGTTGAGGTCCATTTTTCGAGTTCTCCAGAGAGAGACTTATTTTCAGACACGCATATGTTTGCGGTCATTTTCAGATGAGCACATGTTTGCCATCTTTTGTTATGGTCCCCATCTTTTCTTATTGTTTCGGCCAGAGTTTTCATGTGAGCCTTAGTGACTATAGAGTAGAGGACCATTCCCTATGCCATGTTGGCAAGGGTTTTCATGTGGTATCATAGGTACACCAGAGTAGTGTACCATTCTCTGTGCTAGATGGGAGAGACCCAGTTCTCCGACGAGGAGACTTTTTCAGACTCCATTCTCCAGCGACCGTGGATTCCGACGAGGATTGCACAGCCACGGCCTCTTTCAGTTCGGCCCTTTTCAGAGATGGATCAGTTGTCCACATTATTGTGGCAGGCCAGAGTACTCCGACGAGGAGACTCATTTCCAGTTGCAGCGACTCTGACAGACGCAGTTCAGAGCGCATGCTCTCCGACGAGGAGATTCAACAGACTCACACTCCATCCCGTTCGTCCTCCTCACCTGCATGGCATGAGAAGCAACGTCCTCGACAACAGCAGTTGTATGCATTGGGTTGATATTGTCCGAGTGTCCTGTAGCGTTGAGTTGAGTTTCTTTCTGTTTGTCTAAGTTGAGCATTGCTTGCTCCAGCTTGAGGGGGAGTGTTGGAGTATTTGTTATGTGCGCCTATTGAGTTGTAGCAGGGTAAATGGATCCCGGAGAAGATCAATTTTCCCCATCTAGTGTTTAGTCCCACATTGTCCAGTGGTGGGACTTGGAGGCTCTGGAGAGGCTATATAAGGAGCCCCAGACCTCTTGTATCCATTGAGAAAGTGCAATGCATAACATGCCCCATTGCGGGCTTCTCCCGTGATTTCATCCCGCTCTTCACGGAGTAGGGTTCCACGTTAAACCTTTGTGTTCTTCAAGTTCTTTATCTTTGTTTCTGATTCGGCTTCCGCTTTCTATTTCTTAACAATTTGAATTAATTATGTATTAGTCGATTTTGAAGTATTTTAAATTTGTAAATCAATAAATTTATACATATATTTTTATATATTTGCATTGATTTAGATATTTTTAATACTATAATACATTCAGAAAAACATAACAAGAGTACTACACCTATTAAAAAATTAACATTCTTAAAATGAATTGCATAAATATACTAACCAACTTTATTAACAATGAATAAATATCATATAAAAATAAATCGGCCCTATGTAGATATTTATATTAACCAATCGCATTAGCATTAACAATAATATAAAATTGAATAATATAAAATATTGATTTGCCTTAACTCCTAACCATATGTTTTGCCGAACCCAAATGAAGAGATGTTTGATGTCCCCACCTTACACCATACCATAAAAGCATGTGTCTCTCTTGCGGGGGGGGGGGGGGGCAACACCCTCGTCATGATTTTTTTATTTTGGTACACAGTTTCGTTTACTACATAAACTAAATATACAACATGATAGCATGAACTAAATACAAAACACATGCATGAGGTACGTATGATTACTATAAAAAATAAGGTGCAACATGATATTCTAAGCTGCCAGCTACTAACCAACAATGATTACGAAGTAACTAACAGAGATAGAAAACAAAATAGGGGAATAAAAAAGGGACGGTTACCGTTGTGTGTTCCCCCCTCTTTGATCTCAAAAAAATGCCATTAAAAATCAGTTGACTAGTCGACCTGATTAGTTGGGTTAATCGACTATTGACCGACTATGCCGGACCGACTAGTCGGTTGATTTTTACAAGTATGAATAACACTTGTGCCCCCATATTCTTACAAGATTAATAGTTTTTCCATTCTATTATGTCCCTATTTTACCTTAACGGAAGGGTATAAATGTGGATTTTATAAGAATATAGGGGCAGGAGTTTTATTTCTAAAAAGGTAGGGCATATCTGTAATTGTAGAATCTTAGAGGGTATAAGTGTAAAAAATCCTTGTTTTTATCTGCAAGTTCCTTGAAACAATATCTACGAGATGATATCGATTTTTTGTCTACTGGAGTTGATATGAAATTATTCAGACGATGAGAAATTTGTACAAGTTACAAGTAGAGGTGCATGCATAATTGTTGGCTATTTTTTGATTTCTCTTCTTTTATTTTCTTTCTTTATTTGTCAACCCGGTGAGTCTGCATGGACTTGGATCTCTGGGTTAGTTGTCATAAATAGTCTTTACATCATATTTATCCCTGATTTATTTGCTAGTATGTACATATGTTACAGCCTTCCTTTTTGTTTTGGTTATCTGGTTTTAAGATTTTGGCTTGATTTTTGTGTTAGTAAATAGTTTTTATTCATGCAGAGATATTGATAAAAAGATGGAATTATGTTTAATTTACGTGTATTTTGTTAGGGGTTTTAAAGCCACGATGAAGCTATTGAGTAAATGTATATGAGATTCACAAGTTCACTCCACGCAACCTCCGAGGTAGGGTCGTTGCATTGATCAAGTAGATGGCGTTGGATAGGGTGATTAGTTGGAAATCTCCCACCTACACAGGCACGTCCCTCTTTGGCAACAAGAACAGAAATCCGTTCCATCTAAAACAATTCTGAATTCACGTTCTCCCACTGTTGGCATCGCCTCATCATTTTTTTTCCCAAGATTTGGTGTTATTTCTTCCAATGTTGCAACTAGCATTATTTTATATTCCTTTGTTGACAACATTAATACTCACCCTTGACGTTGTTGCTATTACCTCCTCTAAAGTGGTCTGTCTCCTGCCTAGCTCCCGTGTACAGTGCCTGTCATCTACCATTCTAGCTAATACCGTGTCTGTCCTCTTTTGACGCCTCAAACTAGAACAGCTACGTTTGAAATGCAAATTGTTCCCATATAGCTGACAGGTTTACTGACGCTCTATTCGTCTATATATATGTAATATCTTCTTAATGATCGAAGAGTTTCTGGTTAACATTTTCGTTTGTGAATACATTTCCTTCTCCTAAAAATATTTATCTACATCTTTTTGACTTGATGCTGATGTATGCCTTTTTGCAAGTAATAGGCCTGATAAGTTCAACTGCCTGCTACAGAGACTACAATTGGTAGACGTTCAGAAAACAATTCTGCAAAATCTCCCATCTGGAAGCAACTTATTGTCCAAAGTTTGTGCCAATGTACAGAGTGCTATAAAGAGGGAGTCACTTCCAAAGCACCACCAATTTATTGAATCTCTTATCAACATTGGTTCATGCCAGTTATCAGGTTACCACTCTTCAGGAGCTGGTCCATCAGCTTGTTGGGTTCCATTAGATGTCATCATGGAAACTTCAATGGATGGGAGACATTTGTATGCCACATCTACAGTTGTTATGCTTACAGGTTCATACATGTTTTTTATGCTAAAAGATTTGCAGCATGATGCAAATCTCTACTTAAATTAAATCTCAGCATGATCCCACTTAAATGGATGGGAGACATGCTTTAGATTTTCATGGTGACTGCAACAAATTAAATGTTAAGACTCTCTTGTCTTTTCTTAAATGCAGAACTTACTTTGAACCTTCAAGTGCTTAACCAGGCTAGCTGGCAAGAGACATTTGAAGCGCTCTTTGTTGCAGCTCTGCGTCTTGTCCAACGAGTTGAGATTCCCCTTTTTAATTAGACATTTTATATCCACTATCAGCTTTGATCTTTATATTAGTTAGTGGCTCATCAATTATGCCACTTACCACAGGATCGTGAACCAGTGCCAGGACCAGTACCTGGGGTTGATGCACGACTTTGTGTGCTTTTGTCCATCACTCCTTTGGCTGTTGCTGCAATTATTAAAGAGGAGGATGCTGAAGCTTTCAATTCTACCGGTGATAAGTCCTGGAATGCGAACGCACTTGCTTCCAGAAGGCATGGTCTAGTTTCTTGTCTCCAACAACTAGGAAGATTTACTTCTCTACTATCTCCTCCACCTTCAGTAGTCACTGCAGCCAACATTGCTGCATCTAAGGCAGCATCTTTTCTTTCTAATATTAAGAAAGGAAATGGTGGTTACGATGGATTAAATAATTCCGAAACATCCTCAAAGGCAGGTATGATAATTTAAACTTAATACGTATGTTCTATGCAAAATATCCGTTCCACCACTGGATGTTATGGATATTACCAACAGATTCACCTTAACATTTATGTGTGATAAGTAGAAAAGTTGCTTCTCTTGTATGCCATATTTGGCATCTGTGTACCATTTTAATCTCATCAAAGATTTAGGGCCTGAATTGTTTTTGTAAATGAGAAATTCTCTTTTATATTCGTAAAAGGCATCGTTTTGGAATTTAGCAATTGCACTATTACATTGGCTAAAAATTAGCTGTTCTGATAGTAAAATTGATATCTACTCCACAAAAGAGAAAAGGCACTTCCACATTTCTATACTAATGCATATTTTATTGTAAAAGTATAAAGTTTTTAATTCTACGCACCCACTATTTAAGGAAAAGCTATTAGTTTCTTGGATAATCCTCGCTCAAAGTGGGAAAAAGGCTCAGTTGTAGTTTTTTAGATAATAGAAGTAGAAAATAGTTGTATTATAAAATGATATGTCAAAATAGTTTATTTTGGGTAAGTATGATACTCAGTTATCATGTTTTGCTCTTTTTAGTAAAATGATCATAGTTATATTTATGAAGTATGTGGAATAGTAGGAATAATTACAAAGAAAAAATAATGCTGGGGTATTCTTAAAGTACATATGTTTATATTATATTTCTATTATCAAATGATTTGAAATAATAGGGAGTTTTACATGTATGTCATTCTGAGTTCTCGCGGTTGCACTTATGTTCCTACATTTTTTGTACTAACAGTTGTTCCCCTACCTCCTTGCATTATTAAGAGTTATATGTATTGGGTCAGTTGTCATCCATTTCCTTCCTAAATAGATGTTTTTTTTGAAAAATCCTAAACAGATGTTAACTTAAGGCACGAGCATATTGAAAAGAATAGAGAGGGGTACAACTACAAGTATGGTTATCTATTCTTATTTCTCCTACACAATTTTCTTCTTCCTTTATATCTCCCTCTCCTCCATCCTTAGTCGTTACCGCGACCTCCTTACAGCCTCCTTTGCCCCCGACCTCCTATAGCCCCTGCCCACTACCTCCTGCCTTTTCCTCGCCCTCATCCCGACTTCCTTTACCACTCTCCTTACCACTTGTTGCTTGTTCCTCTGCCACTCAGCTCCCTCGCCTCCCACCACAAGCCCCTATAGCCCCTTGTCTGCAGTGAAGACCCACAATGCCCTCGTCCTTGCAACTTCTTTGCCCAATCCCCCTACCCCACCACTGCACCTCACAACAACCTCCTCCACCTTGAGTCCCTCCTACCCTTCATGATCGTTGCTCTATACTACCTTCCCTCCATCACAACCCTTGCCCCTCTACCTCGCCCTATTGCAGAATCCTTCGTCCCAAGCCATTCCTCTCCCATTGAGATTGTTTCTCTACCCTACCTATCCTCAGAAGCCCGCTTCGCTCGATCTCCCTTCTATCTGATAGGAGATTTACCCTCGCCCAAGCTTTGTTTGATGCCCCTTCATGGTCAACGATGATGTGTCATCTTAGCTTCATAGAGAAGATGAGGCGCTGTTGTTGCTCGAGGTTAGAGATGTACATCTTGGAGGGGTAGAGGCATATGATATTATTTCTTAATGGAGGAATGTAGGGATACAATTCTGATGCATATGGAAAAATTGGAGAAGGATGAGAAGAGAAGGTAGATACGACGAGCTTCGCAGGATGAGAAGGGGAACATAGTTTGAGAGGAGAATTTCTAGAAATTAGGGAAAGGGGGACAATGATGAAGGCACTCTCCAAACCAAAACTCTTAAAATTTAACTCATAACATGACTTGACTTATAATGGGCTATCGCTCCTTTTATCGGGAGGGGGTTGATACAAAAATAAATGGGTTTTTATCAGTTGTGCCCCTATGACATATTGCAATTTCAGTTATGCCCCTCTCTTTTTGGAAATATCAGTTGTGCCCCTAACTTCTTTCTCCATTATCACATGTACCTTCCGTCTGCTTAACCGTTAAAGAATTAAAATAATCATGATTTATTCAAACCATGGTGTGGTTAAGAGGGACATTTTGGTCAGAGGGAAATCCTGGACCTCACATTAACCCTCCAGATTCATCTATCCTCTTCCTCTGTGTTTAATTCCTTAATTCTTGTCCATAAATATTTAACCGACCTAGCTTTAATTTGGAACTTGTTTTTGATCGATCTAATCTGGAATCGACCGAGGTAGACAGGATATGAGCACATCAATATCGTGCTCTTTCATCGTCTTCATCGTCGCTTGGAGGAGCAAGAGAGTACCTCCAGCTGGTTGGAGAGGAGGGGGCGGAAGAAGGGGTTGTAGGGGGCAAGTCGGGGCGGAAGGGGTGGAGGAGGAGGTGCGGGGTGGGCTGGGAAGGAGCTGGGCGGAGGGGGAGGTTCGGGTGGTGGGAAGAGTAGGGGGTGGGGGTGATGGGGAGGGGGATGAGCTCAGGGAGGGCTAGGGAGGAGCTGGGGCAAAGGGGGCGACGCAAGGGCAGAGGGAGGGTGGAAGGGGATGCGCGAAGTGGAGGGAGCATCATGGGACTGGGGGTGATGGGGAGGAGCTCGGGGTGTGCTGGGGAGGAGCTATGGTGGAGGGGGAGGCACGGGATCAGAGGGGGAGTTGCAGGGGTGGTGGGAAGAGCAAGGGTGGGGGTAAGGCCTCAAGAGGTGGACAATGACGTATCTCAAGTAGGTGCACGCAATGATCAACTACCATTTTATTTGCAAGGGCTGGAGACTCAGGGAGTGATTGATTGTTATACTGCTCTGCTGCAGTATGTAGTGCTTGATGTTGCAACGGAGGATTTCTTAGCCAATGGTGAAAGAGATGAAGAAGGGGCTCCACAGTTTTTCATGGTCGGTGAAGAGACGTGCTTTCCTCGTCCAATCGGGGCTAAACATGCATGTAATGGAATAGCTCGAGCATTAAGAGCTCGGAGGTGGAGGTTATCACAAAAAAGGGGATGGGCTTCGGTGTTAACGACAGACCTCAGAGCTTAGTGCTGGAGCAACAGACGAAGGAGGGGCGCGGGAGAGGAGGGGAGGTGCGGTTTTAGGGGGCGAAGAGGAGGTGTTGGGGGCAGAGAGGAGAAGGAAAGGAAGATGAAGAAGATGAGAGACAATGAGCAAGAGGATGGGATGACCTTCCATCCCTCTTTTTTGATTTAATTCCGCTTATGTCCTCAGTTAACGTCCATTTGTGTTGAGGATGGACGGTCACTAACCCGAAGGGTACAAGTGATAGAACGACAAGAAGTCCTAGGTACAACTGATATTTCCAAAAAGGGAAGGGCATAACTTGGATTGCAATATCTCAGAGGGGCACAACTGATAAAATTAAAAATAAAAATCGACTAAAATTTGAAATCAAGCTGATCTTAACTGACTCTAATGGACTCACTAACTACTTTAATCTAACATAAATATGGAGATTACAATCAATCAATTTATCCAATATAACAAAAAATAACCAACAAATTTAATTGATTAAGGACTTGAAAAATAAATAAAGGACCAATTGCATGAAGTCCCCTATGATTCTATAAAATTATTTCTCAACCCTGCATATTAGATTTTATTTCATCAATTTCCAATACCTTGATTTGAACATAGCACCATCTGTTTTATCTCATAGATTGCCAACTAACAGAAAAACATAATTGTTAACGTTGCAAGAAGTTAGGGGCATAGAATTAACCACATAAAAGATGGAGGCATAAGTGTAACTGCGAGAGCTCAAAAGGATTCACTGTTAAATTGGAAGCAACTATACTGATTGTTCGGCATATGTAGGAATTTCTCATAGTGTTATCCTGCTCTGATGTGGGCACAAAGTAAAGGGAGTGAGCCAAACATGGCAAGTATAGTAAGGATAGAACTGAATATAAGCTAGAACAATATAAAAAACTTGTACCATGGTTCAGATATACGGTCTAGATGGCCGCATATGCATATTCGGTATCCCTATTGAAGTGAATATCCAATATGCGGTTGAGCGCTTATGCGGACTGCATAAACCGCATATGCGGTCATATATGTGGTTTATGGGGTGCATATGGTTGTAAATGTGGTGGATATGAAATACAACTTTTATGGTTCGTTTAGGCATCCCATATGGTTATGAATGTGGTGGATATGAAATACAATTTTTATGGTTCGTTTAGGCATCCAAATATGGGAGATCTGAAATACCCTCCCCTATTGGAAAAAATCGTTCCATAAACATGGGGTATTATGTCAAAAAATTGACTTATAGTTTACTTTTATGATTGTCTTAGTTTCTTGGATGTTGGAATTACATATTATAATAATCTAATTTGATTTTTTTAATTCTTTTATTAAGTCATCAACTATAATATTAATCTCTATTGCCATGTTCTAATATATTTTTTCGATATTTTTACTTAAAATATTACAAACTGCATAATCTCCATGTACCCCAGTGCATCCTCATTATATCCACACAATCACTTTAGATGCCAAACCGGATGAATATCGCTACCTTGACTTGTACAATTATATTGAACAACAACATATTGTGATTATGCAGGCATATGGTGGAGTATGCAGAGACGTATTTGGATTATATTGTTTATAATATTTCAGCTAAAGAATATAAAATAGCGTCATTGTTGTATGCAAATATTATGTTACAATACATTATTAGATACAACTCCAAAAAATCGAAATTTATGTTGTAACATACATGCAGACACTTGAAAAATATTATTTGAAAAGAAATTTCTCGTGTATATATTGCGTAGAAATGCAATAGCTTTCTCTCTGCTTAATGTGCTTTCAATTTTTCGCTCTTTGACATCAGAGGAATTAATTTGGTAATACGTTCTTGATATTTGACAGTTGGAAACATGCTCCACCTCATCGTTGAATCTTGCATTGCCAGAAAGCTAATTGACACGTCTGCTTACCTTTGGCCTGGGTATGTAATCACATCTCCTTCGTCGGTGATGGAATCAATGCCGGTTCAAGAGTCTCCTTGGTTAACCTTCATGGGAGGAGCCCCAATTAGTGGCCATCTGAAGAAATCTCTTATGATGACACCAGCTACAAGGTATTACGCAAACTGTTGTAGAATATTAATTTGTCTTCTTTACAATATAATGTTTAGCATTTGCAAATATTAATTGGCAATTATTTGAAGTTTTTTCTGCACCATAGTTCTCATTTTATTGTCATGTTGCAGTGTGGCGCAGGTTGAGAAAGTGTACCATATTGCTTTAAATGGATCTAATGAGGAAAGATCTGCTGCTGCTAAAATCTTATGCGGTGCTTCTTTACGCCAGGGATGGAATGTTCAGGTACAAAAAGATCTATGTTTCTACTTAAATGGTATGAACTGGTGAAAATCTGGTTTGGCCAGGCTATTATAACTTCGCGAGGTTTAGTTCTAAGCGGAGTTATATAATCAATCATATAACATCAAGAATATGAGGCAACAACTTCCTTAATTCAATTTTGACATTTTCAATCTTATTTAAAATGGAAAGCTGATGGTAGAAAATAGAAAATTACATGCTTAAATGCATACTTAAACAACTCCTGCAATATCTTGAACTTTTCTGAAAATAGGAAATTACATGTGTTATTTGTTATTTTGTTTGTGTAGTTTTCCATTTTTACAAAATTTATGTATTAGGGTTTCATCATTTTCTTTTAAGTCTCCTATTATTTTATTTTAATAGGTATTTCGGATCAATTAAAGATTTCAGAGTATGGTATTACATAAGTTAATCTGAAGATTTCTTTAGGAGTTAATTAATTAGAAGTTGTTATTTTATGATTGCAATTCCACCCCTCTATGGGAACTAGTATAGTTTACAGAATACAAGTTTTTTGAAATAGAAAATGTGAGATTCCTCCACATATCCATTTCCCTCCTCTCTTCCTATAGATCAAGCCTAGAAAATGTGAGATTCCTCCACATATCCATATCCATTTCCCTCCTCTCTTCCTATAGATCAATCTCATCATTCCCAACCTCTTCCTAAATTGTGAATTAAGTCATGTTTTCCTCATCTTCTCATCCCTAAATCTTGATCACATTAGTTCTATTGGAATATACTATTGAGTCTTGTCGCGATTCAATGATCCTTTTTGTTGTGGGCGAATGAAGATTGAATTAAGATATTTAGGTCATTGGTATCATCTTATAAATAAAAGTTGGGAAGTTGCTTTGAATCATGTCTAAAAGTTCATGAGTGTTTGGATTCATTTACAGAGGAAGAGTCCATGATACACGATGAATGCATGGTCATTGAAGAGACCATATGACTCGTCATAATTAATTAGATATTCTTTAAAAGTTAATTATTTAGAAGTTGTTATAAAAAATTAGAAGTTTTTATTTCCTGTTTGCAATTCCACCCATCTATGGGTGCTAGTAGGGTTGATAGAAGACAAGTTGTATGAAACATCGCCTCACATTTCAACGTAATTCCACCGAATTTCTTCGAAATTTCCGTTTCTCTAGGCCACCGAAATCGAAATCCAACCTTATTTCTCTTTCCAAGATTTCAGCGAAATGTCATTGAAATGTCGACAAAATTTCATAAAAAATGCATGTCATTTCTGCGGAACAACAAAAATAAGGAAATCTATCCTTTGCTTTCATCGAAATTTGCATATATTAATGACATTTCACTTATTTATTTGTCGATATGTTGGGTGCTTTATATTATTTGAAGAAATTTCTTTAATTAGTTTCTAAATTTTAGATCTAACTCCAAACCAAATCAGTTAGATGCTAGATTTAAATTCAGGTTTAGGTTTTAACTGAAGAGTTTTATTTTTTAGTCTTTCTTTATTTTAATATATATGTTTTTTTTGAAGTCTAAAAAAGGGGGGAAACACTCAGCGATGTCCGCCCCTGCCATATATTAATAGAAAAAAAGAAGAAAAAAAGAAAAAAAAACTTTACAAGGTACCAACAACGGAACCAAAAAAAAGAGAAACCTAAACAAACGACCAGTCCTCAACTAAACGGTTACAATGAATTATCACATTTTCCTTGTAAAAACGTGCCCCGAGAAGATGGCGTCATTTCGTCCAAGCCAAATCGCCCAAGCCTTTGCCAAAGGCCACAACAATTCCCTACGATCCCTGCCCCCCAGAAGGAAGGAAGATCCGAGGGGAACACACCCAGGCATCGACCGCCTCCCCTCCCAAACACCCTGCACCGCCGGGCACGCGAAGAACAAATGCTCCAGAGTTTCCACTGCATTGCTGCAAAGAATACATGTATCAGGAATATTCCCAATCAACCTCGTGCAACGATCCCTTGTCATCAATCTCTGTCTCCGAACCAACCAAAGGAAGAAACCCACTCGCTCCGGAAGCCGCAATCCCGCACCACCGCCTTCGGCCCGGGAAGATGGGAGGAAGAAACCGCCACGAATGCCTTCATGGAAGAGAAAGGCCTCCCCTTCCAAGCCCAGTGGTCCCTCCCAGCCGAAGGCTGACATGCCCCCCCAGCGGCCTCCAAAAGAAGCAGATAGTCGTTGAGCCTCTGCTTCGAAAGGCTATCACAGAAGAGCGGGAACCAACCGGCTTTAGACCAGCAGGAAGCCACAGTAGCATTCCCATCAACCGCCAACGCAAATTACCACGGGAACCTCGACGAAAGAGGTTCCTCACCCGCCCAAACATCCTTCCAGAAACTGAAATATCGACCATCACAAAGGACCGGAGAAAAGAAGGCCGAGAACTTAGAGCAAGTCTCCAGCATCCCTTCCAAAATGACGTGAGCAACCCCCTCCTAGCAGGCGCCACCGGAAGCGCCCCGTCAATAAGATGAATCTTCCGCAGAACCTCGGAGAAAAAATCCTCACCATGGCCCCATAATCTGCTGACCAACTTAAGGAGAAGGGCCTCATTAACATGGTCCAACCTCCAGACGCCCATCCCCCCATCGCTCTTACGCCTCGTAACGTCATCCCACCCCACCAAATGCATTCCGCCCACCGATTCCCCATTTTTGCCCCACAAAAAGTTCAGCATGAGACTCTCTAGGCGAGAGTGAATCCCCACCGGCAAACGACTGTAGATAAAAAATAGACGGGGATAGACTAAAGCACCGCCTTGAGAAGAACAAGGTAGCCCCCCTTCGAAAGAAATGCAGATCTCCAACCGGCCAGCCTCATCTCCACCTTCTGCACCACCTTGGACTAATCCCTCAATCGAGCCCTACCATAGACCAGCGGCATCCTCAAGTAATCCAAGGGCAGGGAACAAGGTTGAGAACCCAAAATCGAACCCCATTCCGCCACCTCCTCCACGCTAAGACCAAAAGGAACCACCTTCGACTTGGCGTTATTTTTTAACAGACTCGACAACTCGTTGAACATCTCAAGCGTAGCCGCCATAACCGAGACCTCGTCAGGGCCCCCCTCAATGAAAAAGACAGTGTCATCGGCGTATTGGAGGAGAGGGACCACCATCCCGCCACAAGAAAACCCCCGAGAGAGGCCACAATCGATGACCCGGAAAGCCATCCGAGCAAGGACATTCACGGCCACAACGAACAGTAAAGGCGCAAGGGGGCAACCCTGTCGGATCCCCCTTCTCGGTTGGAAAGATCCCCCTTCCAGGCGTTCATTAACCATGACCGAAAGCGAGGCCGTAGTGACGCAACAGCGTATCCAAGCAATCCAAACCTCCGGGAAGCCCCTCCTCCTCAACACCGACCAAATGAAGCTCGAATCGAGATAATCATACGCCTTTGCAAAGTCGGCCTTCCACAGCACCCCACGACAGCCGTCCCTCTTCCATTTCGCAACCATCTCCGACGCCAAAGTGATACAATCCACAATCTGTCTTCCCCGAACAAAAGCAGCCTGCATTGGAGAGATAATATCGCCCAGCACCCGAGCCAGCCTCCGAGCGAACACCTTTGCCACGATCAAGTATAAATCGTTCAAAATGGCAATCGGGCGGAAATCCTTAATACGCTCCGCCGAAGGATTCTTAGGAAGTAAAACAATGAGGGCTCTATTGGCTTTGTCAAAATCAACATTACCTTCACAGAACTCGGAGATCACCTCCAACACCTCCGAGCCCACCAAGTCCCAGAAATCCTTGTAGAAGGCAATCGAGAAACCGTCAGGTCCCGGACAAGCATCAACGTTAAGATCCCACACAACCTCTTTCACCTCTTCCAAAGTGACCCTCGTCGGGGATGTTTTGATTAGTCGTTATTATATGTCACCACATTCTTATTACCAAGGTGATTATCACGACCTTTGCTTTGGTTTAGCATATAATCCCTTACTTTAGGCAGCACGTTGCTTTACATATCAACATGTGTGATGATTATGACAATAATATTACTTCAGAACTTATATTCGTAATTTTAGTTTATGAATAATTGTACATTTCTATTTTATTTATTGACTTAAGAATATTAAAACTTTAATTTCTGGGAAAAAGTCAAGTTTAGAGACATTTCCAAGATTTCCGAGGGTTTCACCAAAATTCTCTGAAGTTTCTCTTTCTGGACATGGTGAAACGAATCCAAAATTTGAAATTTAAGGCTTTGCTTTCTTGCAGCTTTTCTCTGCTACAATATTGTAAAAGTCATCCGACTAACCCTACTAGTAGTTTCGACTAATCTAGTCAGTAGGATGACCGACTGAGTACTGACTAATTCCTACTGGGCCCACTAGATGACCAATTTTTGCTTGGAAATACCATATATTTTTTAATTTTTTTTATCTTTTCTAAAGGCAAACCTATTCTAATATGATTTTGTTTCATTTAAATTCAATCACTTCTTTTCTTTCATTATGGTAGTTATAAAAATATATAAATACATGTAAATATATAAGAATATATGTATAAAAATGATTTATATATTTAAAAATTCACAACCAATTAAAACCCGACTAAATTCGATTAATCGCCTGACTACTAATTAATACTTAGTCAGTGACCCGATCGATCGAGTACTGACTACCGACTTTTGCAACCTTGCTCTACTACGAGGAGCATGTGCGGCTGTGCGGGTGCTAGGTTGTTAGCAACCTTCCAAATCTTGTGATTGTAATTTGTAAGTATTTGCCCACTGTCAGGTTGGATATAGATTGTGCTTGTGAATGCTATGTTGTTTCTTAGAATTGATTTATTTGTGTCTTTTATTGCATATATTTTACAATCAGAAGCTATACAATGCACCTATTAAACATACGTGTCAGAAAGATATGTATTTGTGTGTATATGCATGTGTGTCTTATTTTATTTCTAAAATTAAATATTTTCTAAGTTCAAAGTATTTTGACAACTTCTAAGTTTTCGTTTCGATCCTCAATTTCTTGCTTACGATAACACTTTGCTTGTACTCTTTGATGGCCTATGTTTTCTTTGTTATTATTGCATGTGTCACCATTCTCTTCGTATTCTAGAGGTGAAACTAATGGTTTCTAATTTCGATTCCATATTTGATTTTGAGCAATATGCTACTTTTTTGACTGGTGGAGCGATTTGATGGAAATTTAATGTAACATATCATGTCAATATCTTACTATAATAAAAAATATTTATCTCTGTCTTATTTATTGAGTTAAAGATTTAGAAATCTTAAATTTTGTAAAAATGAGTTTTCAAGTAATTTCCTCAATTTTCAATCATTTCACCGTCGAAATTCCACCAAAATTTTCTTTTCGGACTTTACTGAAATGAAATCAAAATCCGACATTTAAGGCCTTGGTATGCTATAGAAAATGTGAGATTCTTCCGCATATCCAATTTCCCTCCCCTCTTCCTATAGATCAAGCCCATTATTCCCATCTCTTCTCAAATTGTGAATTTAGTCATGTTTTTCTCATCTCATGCTAAATCTTGATCACATTAATTCTATTGGAATATACTATTGAGCCTTCTCGTGACTCAATGATCCTTTTTGTTGTGGGCGAATGAAGATCGAATTAAGAAATAGGTCGACGATCAATCATTTTATAAATGAAAGTTGAAAAGTTGCTTTGAATCATGTCTAAAATTTCAGGAGTGTTTGGATTCTTGTACAGAGAAAGAGTCCTTGTTGCATGCTGAAGGATTGCTCATTGAAAAGTCCACATGATTCCTTATAATAGTGATGTTGGAAACCATATGGTCCCTATTATGATATTATCAAACCACATGGTCATTGCAATACTGGTGTTTTCATCGCTTGGGATACATTCGCAACAATGAAGCAACCGTTATCTGCTCCTCTTGTCTTTGCATGACTTGAGTCACCTTTGAATTCCACTATCTTCTTCGGAACCACTACTTGCCCCATTTGTTGTTCGTTATTGTCATTAATTATCGATGTTCTTCACCTCATAAACTTCCCTTGTTTGTCATGCTAAAGAGAGTTTGTCTTCGTCGGACGCCATTATCAACACAATCGTCTACAATTTTGTTGTTACTCATGATGCATTTTCCTCCCTTCAGAAAGGTTGCAACCTATGCCCTATCTTAAACTATAGGGTCGCATAATACCTTAATACGTTTGCTCCGCCTCGCTGCTGTCGAAGGACATCGTTGACACTATTGATCGCTGTACGATTATATTGTACCCAATCTAGTGGTGTTGTTGGTGGTTGCCCTTCTACAACCATTATGGGCTCTATGGCCTTTGTTGGGTCTTCGTTGTCGAGCATTGCATCATAGGTGATCACAAACCATGCTTTACCTCCTGTCTCCATGCCTCTCTTTCACCACAAACGTCTAAGCCACTTCCACTACCTCGACCCCTATGCTGTGGACACCTCATCGGTCATCGATATAAGTCCCCTAGATTCTGTCCATTGCCATACTCTTAATGGGTGGATAACCCTAGCTTGGAATCAGAAATGAAAGTCCTTATTCGACTCTTATTTACGACCTTTATTTATGGTCAGCTTGAGAAGGCTTATTTAGATATGCCCCTGCCTATGTCTTGGGGGAGGCCACGATCACCTGGGATTGGGAGAGTTAGAGTATGTATTAGCTGAGTAATTGGATCTCTCCAGTGTCCAATTACCTTTCTCTCATGTTAGTCTCACGTGGACCATCAACATGACTTCAACGTCTTGGCGGGCTAGGAGAAACTTCATAGTAAAACACATCACTGAAGGATTTCTCTCGTGGTTTCATCCCGCTCCCCACGAAGTAAGGTTTTATGTAGAATCTATATGTTTATGTTTTTGATTTCTTGTTTCTCATTTCGCTTCCACATTTTTATTTTCAACATGGTATCTGAGCAAGTCGATTCTGATGTATCTTCCGGTTTTAATTTTGTTATGATAATACTTTTACGTTCTTCGAAGTTTATATGACAATGAGGTTTGTTTGAAGTCAACAGTTGCAGTAGAGATGATTCTCTTCTTCGCACGGAACCTTAGATGCAGTCATCCTTCTGATCAACTGTATATACACGATGCAGAAGAACCTCCTTGCTCGCAGCTTCTCCAGATCGATGAAGCATTCCATCAGAATCCTAGATACCTGGAGCAATTTATGCGCCTCTATCTTTAGGACCCCCACACATGCCCAATCTCCATGGCTCGCAACCCCATCCAGCAGGGGCCCGCCCACCCTCGAGGCGAACTTTTCCCATCTAGTAGGCCCTACTCCCTACAGTTGCACGCTAGCCCCAAGGCGAATCCAAATCGCCCCAACCAACAAAATAGGGTAGGGGAGAAGACAGAGGATGGCACCCAAGGTACCCCCTCCTGTAGCGATCTCCCTATATGCACGAGCCTCCCACACACCTTTCCTATCAATCGACAATACAATTCAAGCATTCGTGAGCCCTTGCCTGGATCCCCAAAATCCGATCCTGCCTATCCAAGCTGAGCCAGCTCATGCACATAGTTTTAAAAAGCGGCACCTCGAGGTACAAAGGCATACGCCTCGAGGCGAGGCGTGCCAAAATCGCCCCGAGGCTCACACCTCAAGTCCTCTGAGTGGGGAGTACACCTCGACCTGGCTTGAGGCGCAAGGTGCTCGAGGCGAGGCAGAGAAGTAAGCCTCGAGCTGGAGGTTTTTTTACTTTTTGATTATTTGTTTTGCACCCGACCGTATTTTTACCTAAGAGTTATGTTTTTTTGTGTTTATGTTTTCATGTTAAACCTTGCCTAGTTGCATATTTCTATATATAGCTCCAAGGAAAAAAGAAAAAATCGTATGAAACAAGCGAAGCTTAATGATCTTGTACACATCATGTTCAATTTATCATACATTTACACATAGTAGTTCTATTACATATATATTTGAGTTTAAATTATAGTAAATTGTTTATATTAGTTCAAGTTTGCAACTTAATTTGTTATTTGGTTGTATGAGTTGTGAGACCCCCGTCTTGTTGGGGTAGGATATGGCAGGAGATGCGTGTGATGGTTCTTGTAGAGATCGATATTATTATTATTATTATGTTTTGTACTTTTTCGTAATTCCTATTTACTCTATGGACTACTATGTATTTTACCCGTGAGGTCTCTCCCTATATAAGAGTGTTGGGAAACGTGAATGAGATGATTCTATTCCATAGCCCTAGGCTCTCTTATATAGGAGAGTAGCCTATGGGTAAATTACATAAAGGGAATAACAAGAAAAAGAAATAACAAAGAGATACAATAACTCAATATGCGTCAACACTCCCCCTCAAGATGGAGCATAGATGTCAATCATGCTCAGCTTGGAAGCACACTTCTGAAATGGACCTCGTAACAATGCCTTGGTGAATATATCTGCAGTCTGGTTCTCTGAAGTAACATGAGATGTGGCAATGAACCCTTTCTGAATCATATCACGTATGAAGTGACAATCCACCTCAATATGCTTGGTCCGCTCATGGAATGCAGGGTTGTTTGCAATGAACAAAGCAGCCTGATTATCACATTCCAAGTTCATAGGAAGTGGTACATATAAACATAAATCTGTCATCACCGCTTTCACCCACATCATCTTTGTAGTAGCCTGGGCCATAGCCCTATATTCGGATTCAGCACTAGATCTAGCTACCACAGTTTGTTTCTTGCTCCTCCATGAGACTAGGGCATCTCCAACATAGACAACATACCCTGAGGTGGACTTTCTATCCTTAGGACATCCTGCATAGTCTGCATCTGCGCACGCTGAGATAGAAATCCCTTTTCCTTTCTTGAATAGCAGACCTTTACCTGGAGAAGATTTGAGATATCTAAGTATCATATTTATTGCATCCATATGCACTTGGCGTGGCTGCTCCATAAACTGGCTCACACGGCTCACTGCAAATAATATATCTGGCCTAGTGACCGTGACATATAACAATTTGCCTACCAGTTCTCTATATCTTCTCCTATCAACCTCCTCTGTGTCATCATCATACAACTTCATGCTGTGGTCCATTGGTGTCGTAGCAGGTCGACACCCTAGCATACCTGTCTCACTCAGTAGATCTGTAACATACTTCCTCTGTGACATGACTAATCCATACGGATTTCTGGCAAACTCCAGCCCCAGAAAATATCTAAGGACTCCCAGGTCCTTGGTGACAAACTCGGTCCCCAGCCTTTCTTTTGCCTGCTTAATGCCCTGGTCATCATCACCTGTAATCAAGATATCGTCAACATAAACCATGATGACAACAATACCTCTTGCCGTCTTCTGTACAAACAAGGAATGATCAGCATTGGAGCGTTTATATCCTTGTTTCTCAAAGAGGTCTGACAGCTTCTGGAACCATGCTCTGGGGCTCTGCTTAAGGCCATAGATGGCCTTATGTAATCTGCAAACCTTGGAACACTCCCCCTCAACAGCAAAACCAGGTGGCTGTTGCATATAAACTTCCTCCTGCAAGTCTCCATACAGAAATGCATTCTTCACATCCAGTTGATAGGGTGGCCAGTCTTTAGTAACTGCAACTGATAAGAGGATCCGCAGAGTAGAATGACGAGCCACAGGGGAGAACGTGTCAAGGTAATCTACCCCATATGTCTGTGTGAATCCCCGTGCAACTAATCGTGCCTTGTACCTGTCAATGGAGCCATCTGCATTGTGTTTAACTGTAAACACCCATTTACAACTCACCGGGCTGACATCTGGAGGTATAGTAACCAAACTCCATGTTCCTCTAGACTGAAGTGCCGCCATCTCTTCCTCCATTGCTAGCCGCCATCTAGAATCCTGCAAAGCCTCATGGTGGGTCCGTGGAATGTCTGTAGCTGAAAGTGCCAATGCAAACGTCCTGAAATGTCCAGATAGCCTCTCAAAAGACACTGCGGCTGATATTGGATACTTGGCACAGCTTCTCTTTTGCTTGCGTAGAGCGATTGGAATATCTAGATTATCACTATGCTCCTGTAATGCATCCTGCTGAGAAATGTCGTTAGATCCATCAACATTAATAATTTCATTACATACCATAGGCGAGCTAGTTGACTGGTCAGGACCATGAGCTGTATGCGGCCTGCGGGTGTAATGGAATGGTAAAGGGGATACTGTAGATGGTGGTGGTGGCGGCGGTGATGGTGGTGGTGATGTTGGTGGTGCCATGAATACTATATCAGGAGATATAGGTGGTGGCTGCATATTTCCGGATTCTGAAAAATACATAATGGATTCAAAAAATGTAACATCTGCACTGATCATATACCGCCGACGCACAGGGTCAAAACACTTGTACCCCTTTTGAGTTCTGGAGTACCCCACAAAGACGCACTTGACAGCCCTAGGAGAGAGCTTGTCAGAACCAGGCGACAACTGGTGGACAAAGGCAACTGACCCAAACACACGAGGGGTAAGAATGAACAGATCCTTGTCAGGATAAATAAGTGAAAAAGGAACCTGTTCATTCAAGACAGACGAGGGCATACGATTGATAAGATGGCATGCAGTGAGGACGGCATCACCCCAGTAGGAGTACGGAACATGACTCTGAATAAGAAGTGACCTTGTGACATCAAGTAGGTGACGATGTTTCCTTTCTGCAACCCCATTTTGTTGAGACGTATGAGCGCAAGATGTTTGGTGTATAATTCCTTTAGAGGAGTAGTAGTTGGCTAGATTGTTGGTGCACAACTCTAAGGCATTGTCACTTCTCATAATTTTGACAGTTGTGGAAAAAACATTCTGAATCTCATTTAGAAAGTGAATAATAATATTTCCTGCTTCAGACTTATTTTTCATTAGAAATACCCATGATGCTCTAGAAAAATCATCCACAAAAACAATATAAAACCTGTGCCCCTGATGATCGGGAACACGACTCGGACCCCAGACGTCGACATGAAACAACTCAAACTTGGAGTTACTACTCCGACCTTGACTACTGGGAAAAGATGACCTGTGATGTTTTCCCAACTGACACGCCTCACACTGGATAGGTGTGTGAGAAAGACTATAAGGTAGGACTAGACGCAACTTCTGAAGCGGTAAATGACCAAACGCAGATGCCACAGGAGAGGTGATACTTGTTCTGCGGGAGAAGCTGTGATTCCGGCAAATGGGGTCTGGTTCAGACGATAAAGGCCTCCTTGCTCATAGCCATGACCAATCACGTTGCCCGTACGGATGTCCTGAAAAATCAATGAAGATGAATCAAAAATAGCTCGACAATGAAGATCCTTCGTAATCTGACTAATTGACAACAGATTCATAGAAAAATGCGGTGCATGCAAAACATTCTTGAGCTGCATGGAAG
Source organism: Ottelia alismoides (assembly GCA_037367405.1). NCBI lineage: Eukaryota > Viridiplantae > Streptophyta > Magnoliopsida > Alismatales > Hydrocharitaceae > Ottelia > Ottelia alismoides. The sequence continues at coordinate 272,252 of JAZKJV010003960.1, read as the reverse complement.
ACGTCAGTTTAATCTCCCCCTGACCCGTGATAGGAGAATGCGTTCCATTGGCAATAACTACTGTCCGTCTTGGAGGAATCTGAGTGTATCCTGTAAGTAGGCTCTGGTCGCCACATAGATGATGTGTAGCGCCAGAGTCCATGATCCATGGCAGTGTATCAGATCTACTACTGTGGAGTGCAAGTGTACTACCTGAAGTACTCGTAGAGGCAGAAGCAGAAGCAGCAGCATCAGTATGACTCTCTGTCAACGGTGTTGGGCCAGATGGTGGGATAATGCCCCTGAGACGGGCAACAAGATCATCAAATCGTTGATCCAGTGTAGCTGCAGACGGGGGCTCTATCTGCTCAGCGGCTCGTGCGGATGCAGGAAATCCATGCTTTGAGTAGCATGTGTCTTCAGTATGGCCGACTCTGTGACAATATGAGCATGTTGGCCTAGTGCGGCCACCCCTTCCACGGGGAGTACGTCCACGGCCCTGGTAATGAGAACCACGGCCTCTGTTGGCCGCCATGGCTGAGGGATTCTGACTAGCAGCTGCTGAAGGTACTGTGATCCCACTCAATCTGTGAAAAGCCTCCTCCATGGGAGGAATAGTCGAGTCCGCCAAAATCTGTGAACGTGCGGCCTCATACTCTGGATCAAGTGCAGCGAGAAACACACCCACCATCGTCGCATTCCTGTATGTCTTCTGCTGTTCTGGCGTGGCGGTAAGAGGCATGAAGCTGTAGAGCTTCTCAAACATCCCTCTCAATGATGTATAGAGAGAATGTAAAAGGACGACCGTTCTGCTTTATTGTGAATATGTCATGTTGTAGCTGCAGGATCTTCGTCTCATTTTTCGCCTGAGAATATGTTGCTGCCAGGATATCCCACATGTCTTTAGCCGTGGGTTGATGTAAGATGTCATTGGCAATTTCAATAGCCAATGTACCGGATAGCCACACCTTGGCATATGCATCATCGGCCTCCCAAGAGGCATGAACTCCAGTCTTCTCTGCAGGCTCTGGCTCGGTAAGAATGTGCTTCTTACCTGTAGACTTCATCATGCTCATGAACTGCATTGCCCACAGTTCATAGTTCGTACCATCCATTTTGACAATAGGCGCTGGACCACGAAATGCGCCAATGGACGGGATATCTGCCTTGCTGTCCGACATACTGGAAACGGAAGACTGGAGCGACTGAAAGAGAAATAATCTTTGTCTACAGTGACATAACCGGGATTAGTTGCGTGTGTAGACTTCAAGCAACTAACCCCATATAGATCCGGATCTGTGCCCTAGGGTTTTGGGACTTAGGGCACGTAAGCACGTGCGAGGGGCACGCGCGCACGCACCTGGAGTATCACGCGCGCACTGGAGCGCGTTTCTGGAGAATCACACGCGCACTGGAGCGCGCAACTGTGCACGTAATGGTGCGCACAGTTGCACGGGGATGGTGCGCACGGTGCTGCGCGAGTAGAGGCGCAAGACTTATGCGCGTAGGCGTGCGGCGATGCACGCACAGGCGTACGAAGCTATGCGCGAGCGTGCGCGATGCGCGCAGAGGCGCCGATGATGCGCAAGATGCGCGCACACAGGCGCGAGATGTGCGCACAGGCGCACAGGCGCTGGAGTCGATGCGGCGTCGCCTGCGCGGAGATGGTGGCTGATCGGCTAGGCGGCGCCGACTCGAGGGAGAGAGGAAGAAGAGAGGCCGGCGGGTGGGGTTGGGGTTAGGGTTAGGTTTCGAGAACTCCGGTCTAGGACCGTCGCTCTGATACCATGTTGGGAAACGTGAATGAGATGATTCTATTCCATAGCCCTAGGCTCTCTTATATAGGAGAGTAGCCTATGGGTAAATTACATAAAGGGAATAACAAGAAAAAGAAATAACAAAGAGATACAATAACTCAATATGCGTCAACAAAGAGAGCCTAGGGTTTCTTAGAATAATAGACTGCTCCTTTTTCCCAACATGGTATCAGAGCCCAAGGGTTAACCCTAACCCCAGACCTAGGGTTTCTTGCCGCCGCCACCTCTCTCCTCCACCACCACCTTTCCACCGTCGTAGGGCCTCCACTTTGGAGAGAGGAGGAAGGGCGGTGTTGCCTTGCCGACAGCTTGGAGATGCATCACCCGGATCTGGAGAGGTGTAGCTATCATTGCCGACTGGAAGGAGGCATCGAGCCCCTTCTTTTAGGGTTCCCTTGTGGGAACCCAATCGCAGATGTGACGTCGCCTCCCGCTGGACTGCGATGAGCTTGGAGAACGGTAGCTTCGCTTCAACATCGAAGATCGCCAACATCGAAGATCTGTAGGAAGGCTGGAAGAACCATACAACACCGAATATTTACAATGTTGAATATCTGTAGAAGCGCCGGGAGAAGGATCCTTTCGTTGGGGGCAGTTCTTAGGAGACGTCGCCTGGAACTTGAGGGAGCGGTGTTGCCTGGGGTAACGAGATTAGGAGCATCGAGAAGTGGAGCTCCTGTTTGCGGCTGAAGATGCAGAGTGTTGCAAGAAGCAGATGGCGGTGGAGAGGAGAGCCGCGAGATGGAGATAGAGATCGACGTTAGCAATGACTGTAGAAAAAATAGGGTTTTAAGAAGCCCGAGAACTGAATATTGACCTTAATCACGAACCTGATTACAGAATAATAATATTCAAAAATAATCTCCAATAACCAAGAATCGAATCTCGAACAAATCATGAAAATGAAGAAAATCTTTGAGAATCGAACCCGCTCTGATACCATTTTAGAAACTAAGAGCGCGGAAGCTTATTCGGAGATAAATGATAAAATATTAAGGAACAACAAGATTTATGTGGAACCCTACTCCTCGGGGAGCAGGATGAAACCACGAGAGAACACCTCGAAGGGCTGATGTGTCTATTGACTTTTTCATCTGATAAAGGGGGTATGTGGCTTCTTATATAGCCTCCACAGACCGTCCAAGTTCTACCACTGGTAGATGTGGAACTAAACACTGGATGTGGTAAATGCATCCTGGTGGGATCCATTTACCTATCTACCACATAAGTGACACACGACACATGCACTCCAACATCTACCAATATGTATATTCGTCTCAGCTACAGACATTCCTTGTACACATCTACCAATATGTATATTAGTCTCAGCTACAAACATTCCTTGTACGTTCCTAACCAAAAGGACTCCGGCCATTTTTTAGTGCAAATCGCTATTATTTTTCGTGATCAGTTTATGATCTTGAGTTTTCTCCTTTTTTATTGCCGGCTCTATTTGATCTGAATTCTGGGAGTTTCTAGTCAATTGTTGCATCTGTTGCTGTTCTGTGAAAGAAATCCTCAACATCTATTGCTCCCTTAAAATCGGATATTGTTTGTCCATCCTACCACTTTCCTGACAATAACAGAGGCTTATTCTAACAGAGAGGGTGCAAATGTGAGAAATTATGTTTGAACAGATATCCTTATGTGAAAAAAGGGGTCTTATCTGACGCAGACACGTTTCCGCAATAATGATGGCTTACAAGTATCAAAAAGGGAAAGCTCAACAGAATCCCTATCAGGTAATTCCACAGAAAACCTGAAGTTCAATGTGAAACAATGATAGAAGATTAGGAGCACAACCAAAACAATCCATAGTTGTTCATCAAGCTTTGGCGGCCACCCACCTTCATCTTGCAACATTGTCACTACTACAAACTGCAAGTCTTTATTAACTAGTTCTCTTAATTGTTTTTCGATCGTATTCAACACCAGAAGGTGGCACTTTTTTTGTGGTTAAAACATATTCTGATCTGATTATGATTGATTGTTGATTATAATTTGCTTCTCTTTGCAACTGATTTAGCCCCATAGATAGTTCCTAAATGGCTGATTATGCTTTCAGGAATATGTTGTTCGGCTTGTGGTCAAGTTGCTGTCTCCACCACCACCTCCTGATTTTTCTGGACCTGGCAGTCACTTATTTTCCTATCTACCTATGATTAATTCCGTGCTCTATGGTGCATCCTGTATAGACGTCGTTCACATGATATCCTTATTTGGCTTGGTACGCAATTGGGATCCTCTCTACAAGTGCTATTGTTGTACTACTATAGTTTATGCTGGTTCTGTTTGAGTTGCCTTGTGGCTGCCAATAAAGTTATTTTCTGAATCAACTTCAGATATTTTTTTTTCAAATTAGAAGGGTGTCCACCTGCATGGGTGCAGTCCAAAATGTTCTAATATATACACACACATCCAATTATATTTTACCAAATATTTATCTATTTCTTTGTATTTCTGAGTACTACTTTATTTAGGATGTGGCTACAATCAATTGATGCTTGCCTGTGCTTACTCTTATTCAGCAAAGGGGCAAAATAAAGAATTGCTCTCAATCTCCTTAGAACAGAATACAGGTCCAAGTCCAACATATGTCATCAGAAACTACCCACAACTTACTGTATACCTAAGTTCGCTTCTCCCTTCCCACTCTATTCTAATTTAATACCTTTATCTTTAATTGTCCTAGTCTTTTACACCATGCGTCAATCTTAGATTAGAATAGGACTTGGCGAACTTGAGGATGCTTTTAGAATTGTTTAGGCATGTGCAACCTAGTCCTTCTGTCCGCACCCGCATATCCGCATCTGCCAAATCCTTGAATTTCCAGCAGGAGTGCACATATTCATCAAATTACTGGTCGTGCGCAGGAGGCGTAGGGGTTGAGATGGGCGGCTGGGCAAGAACTAGGGCTTGTGGTGGGGAAGGGATTTAGGTCAAAACCCCGGTTTAGGACCGTTGTTCTGTTACCATGTGAGAAAATGAGATAATGAAGATTGCATACTTTATTCAAGAGGTCTAAGGGTCCTTATATAAGACGAAACCCCTGGAGAGCTCAATACTGGGGAAACTACAAGAATATTCTCAAAGGGATTTACAATAAATAATAAACGTCGTAATATATATAAGTAATAAATTGCATTGCCTACAGTTCGTAGTTGGTTCCATCTATATTGACGATGGAAGCGGCCTTGTTTGTCCTAAAAGTTGGAGAAGAATGCATATCAATATTGTCTTATGTCCTGGCGAACGAAGAAGATCAGGAAGGACACGACCGGGTGATAGAATGGTCTGATTTTTTTCTATGCAATCACGTAGGGAATATGTTGTGTTTGCATACATAGAGCACAAGTTTTCCCAGCCTCCAAGTCGACCATGTAGGGTTGGTGGTATGGATTTAGATGGCTGAAAATGATGTGAACTGTCCCAAAATCATTGCAGTAGACGAGTCACAAGGGACGCGAGGAGGTGCACTGGACACAGGAGGGTCAACAATGACCTAAGTGTGTTGGTGCGCTTCACGAAGCGGTCGTGTGGAGGTTCTAGGGCATTGTTGGTACCAATTGGACCCCTGGGGCTTACGGGACATTGTTACCGGGTGTTGGGCACCGTCGAGGTGGCATTGAATTGCGCTAGGCTCACGGGCAGCGCAATTCTCAAAGTGGGGCTCGATTCTCGAGACACGGTTTTTTAGGCGTTGGTTGTGTGGTTCCCTGGGGCGTGCCTGTTGCGAAGGAAGGAATCGGAGATGGTCGGCTGGTGGAGGTCTAGGGTATCAAGGAGATTACCAAAGCTCACGCGGAAAAAAAATGAATAACTTGTTTATTATAATGTCATAGAGCTTCTCTATATAGATGAGAATAGATAGATGAGCTTAGCAAAAAAAGAATAGATAGATGAGAAATAACTAAAGGAGAAATTGTATGAAAGGAAATACCAACATAAATACTATTTTCTATAACAGACTTCACCATTTTGAACTCTTTCAGCTGTTCTTGTAAAGAAGGAAAGTCATTTTGAAAAAATAATGCCACTTCTCACAGTTCAAGGCATTTTCATAAATACTCTGGCTTCATGCTCTTATAAGTTATAACTCACTGTTTTAGAGTCTGATGCTTCACAATATGGTGATATATTAGGAGCTCCGTTTAGCTTAAGATGACCGGGAAAATAGATTGTAATATTTTATATTTTTAATTATAAGATACATCTCAGCCCTTTTGGCTAGAATTTTAAAATGCTATCATTTAGATGATGTATGTCTCATATATTGATGGTTTAAAGTTTAAACAGTTCATAGAACATCAGATGTTAACGGCACTATGCTGGAAGGGACATAACTCTTTGTATTATGGGTGTGCATCAACTGGATGTTATATACCTTTAACAAAACAACGCTGACAAGGGAATATAGCTTTGTATCAAGGGCACAGATGCCGATGCATATATGGAAGTATCTCGTGGAAGAACTTGCTTTTGTTACAACAAATTAATGATTTTTTCCGTGTGAATGTTAGATATTAGTTTCTCTTGTACCATGCACTCAGCAAAGGGTTCTATACCTGTGGTTGCATGCATTTATTAATGTCGAACTGCATCTTTTAAAATTCTCTTCTCGTCACAAATGCATATTTCCATTTCAACCTTTTCAGGTCCCGGAAGTTGCAGCAGCTTTGGTGCCTCTTTGCGAGGCTTTTGGGTCCGTAACACCTACATTTATTTCCAAAGGACTTGCAAATGATGAATCTGTCTATTCAGTATTCTCATTTGCTTTTCTTTTTCTCGTGCGTCTATGGAAATTCTATAGACCTCCTCATGAACACAATTTAGCGGGGCGTTGGGGTAATGTTAGACCAGAACTGACTCTGGATTATATTTTGCTAATGCGTAAAGGTTCTGTTGCATCTCGAAGTTCATCTGTTTTGGATGGAACCAGCCAAGCTTCTTCAATACCAGGTGGTTTATCAGAGCCTGTTTATATTAGCTCTTTTCCCAAGCTGCGTGCTTGGTACATCCAAAATCAAGCTTGCATTGCCTCACCTCTTACTGGAGTTGGCAATATGAACCCAGTTCATCAAGTTGCTAATCAGATTTTGAGTATGATCTACCGTAAAATGAGTAAAGTCAACCCAGCACCGGCTTCAAGTGGCAGTGTAAGTGGATCTTCTATGAGCACTGAAGACTCTTACCAGAAACCCCTCATTCCTGCATGGGATGTCCTGGAAGCGATTCCCTTTGTTCTTGAAGCAATTTTAAATGCTTGTGCTAACGGAAGGCTTTCTTCTCGAGAATTAACTACAGGTAGGTCTTAGATATCCGCTTCATTTTCTCCAACTAGCATTTCTTTAGCAGTGGACAAAACTATGTTTTGTGTTAAAGATCCCTGTTTTACTCAAATGTGAGCAAAAGGTCCCGCAGTTCTCCCATTTGATGCGGAAGAAGGGTTGATATTTTTTGTTTGTTTATCTGCACACGAATACAACTTCTCGGTAACAAATGCGACTTCGATTTAAAAGCTTGAAATTTCATGTAGTTTCAATATTTCCTTTAATCGCAAGTCTCCATGTCATTGAGAAGTTTGTTTTCCCTCTACATAGATTGTTCGAGTATCTAGAATAATCATTTTGGATGATGAGTTAAAGTCTGTTTGACTTGACCGTATGTTTCATAGATCTGGTTGTATTCCTATCATCTGGTAAACAAAATAACTACTATGTGCAAAATAACTGCTTTTGAATACCGAAAATCTATCAACGCACAACCAGTTCCTTTGGTTTCCAACTTTCTGCTCCGAGGATCTGAAAAACTTGATTTTGCATCATCCCCTTAATTGAGAACTTAATTGAGTTGGTTCGTGACACTTGAAATCATCTTTAGTTATAAAACTGTCGAATGAGTTATGTTGTGAGAAAAGAGTAATCTATTATTCAAGGGAACCCTATGCTCTCTTATATAGGGAGAGACCTGAAGGGTAAAATACAAGGTAGTCCAGAGAAAAAACATAAATGACGAACGAGTACATAGCATATAATAATATCTATCTCTACACTCCCCTCAAGGTGGAGCATAGATTTCTATCATGCTCAGCTTGGAAGAACATCTCTGGAAAGGTCCTCTGAGCAACGGCTTGGTGAGTACGTCAGCAGTCTGATCCCCTGAGCTCACGTGAGATGTAGATATTAATCCTCTCTGGATCAAGTCTCTAGTGTAGTGGCAGTCAACTTCAATGTGCTTTGTTCTTTCATGAAAAGCTGGATTGTTGGCAATAAATAAGGCTGCCTGATTATCACACTGAAGCTGCATGGGTAGAGGTACGGCTACATGTAGATCTTCCAGTACAGATCGAACCCACATCATCTCCGTGCTTGCTTGCGCCATGGCCCTATATTCGGATTCAGCACTGGACCTTGCCACAACAGTTTGTTTCTTGCTTTTCCAAGAAACCAGAGAGCTTCCAACAAAAACTGCAAATCCTAAGGTTGATTTTCGATCCTTAGGACATCCTGCATAATCGGCATCTGCACATGCTGAGATAGACAAATCTGTGCCCTTTCGAAACAACAATCCTGAACCTGGAGAAGACTTCAGATACCTCAATATCATGTATATGGCATCCATATGAACTTGTCTTGGCTGCTCCACAAATTGACTCACCCTGCTCACTACAAAGGCAATATTGGGACGAGTTATGGTAATATAAAGGAGCTTACCCACCATTTCTCTATATCTCCTCTTGTCCATTTCAACAGTGTCATCATCGTACAGCTTCATGCTTGGATTCATGGGAATACTTGATGGTTTGCACCCAACCATGCCTGCTTCAGCCAAGAAATCTGTGATGTACTTCCTTTGGGTCATAACTAGACCCTGTGCATTCCTGGCAAATTCCAACCCCAGAAAGTATCTTAGGGTTACAAGATCCTTCGTGACGAACTGACGGCCTAGGAATGTCTTCCTCTTTCTATGCCCTGAATATCATCTCCTGTAACCAGAATATCATCAACATAGACCATGATAACAACCATACCTGCCGATGTCTTCTGAACAAACAACGAGTGGTCTGCATTCGACCTCTTGAATCCCTGTCGTTCTATCAGACCGGAAAGCTTCTGGAACCACGCTCTTGGACTCTGTTTGGGGCCATAAATTGCTTTGTGAAATCTGCACACCATATGCTTCTCCCCCTCAGCAGTAAACCCTGGTGGCTGCTGCATGTAGACTTCCTCCTGCAGATCACCATACAAGAAGGCACTCTTGACATCCAGTTGAGATATACTCCAGTCACGTACCACAACAACTGATAAGAGAATGGGAAGAGTGAAATGACGAGCCACTGGAGAAAATGTATCCATATAGTCCACGCCATAGGTTTGTGTAAAACCTCACGCGACCAGCCGTGCTTTGTACCGATCTAGACTGCCATCAACGTGGTATTTAACTGTGAATACCCACTTACAGCTCACAATAGATGCATCCGAAGGAGGAACAACCAAGGTCCATGTGCCACGAGACTGTAGTGCACGCATCTCATCTTCCATAGCCTTTCTCCAGCAATCAATCTCCATAGCATCTTGGTGGGTCCGTGGTATGTCCACGGAAGACAAAGCTGCAGCAAATCTCTGAAAGTCGCCTGTGAGGCGATGAAAAGACAACTGTGAAGCAAAGGAATAAGATGTACACGTCCGCTTCTGCTTCCGGATAGCAATAGGAAGATCAAGATAATCTTCCGTTGTACTGGATGGTGTGGTCTCCTCCTGCAATGAATCCTGCACATGTACCATATCTGACCCGTCAGTAGTAATGCCATCTGAACATACCTGAGGCGTGATAGATGTCTGACGTGTAGCCTGAGCAGGACCTGACCGACGTGTATAGAATTTTGGTAAAGGTGGAATAGGAGGTCGTGGAGGCGGTGGAGGTGGAGCTGGTGGTGAAGATGACGTAGAGTCAGGAACAAGAGTAGACTCAGGTGGACTCAAAGTAGGTGGTGGAGGGACATAGACATCATCGTTGGTAGTGGATGGTACCAGTTTGTCACCTGCAGGGGAAAATACATAACAGCCTCAAAGAAAGTGACATCAGCACTGACAAAGTATTTCTTGTTTATGGGATCATAACACCGATAACCCTTTTGAGTACGAGAATAAACAACAAAGACACACTTGGCAGTTCTAGGAGAGAGTTTGTCAAGTCCAGGAGTCAGAAGATGAACAAATGCCACAGTACCAAAGACACGAGGAGTAAGTGAGAATAATTCCTTGTCAGGAAAAATGATAGAGAGAGGAATTTTCTCACCAAGAACAGGAGACGGCATACGATTGATCAGGTAACGAGCAGTAAGAACATCATCCTCCCAGAAAGAAATGGGAGCATAACTCTGAATCAGTAGGTTTCGAGTAATGTCGAGAAGGTGGCGATGTTTTCTTTCTGCCACACCATTCTGCTGAGATGTGTAAGCACAAGTGGTTTGGTGAATAATGCCCTTTGACGAAAGAAACTGAGAGAGGGACCGTGTGCAGAATTCAAGAGCATTATCAATACGAACATATTTGACAGTAGAAGAAAACACATTTTCCACTTCATTAATCAAATTCTTAATCACATCGCCTACTTCAGAATTATTCTTTAAAAGGAAGACCCAAGAAACACGAGAAAAATCATCCACTACCACTAGATAAAATCTGTGTCCCTGATGATCGGGTACACGACTTGGACCCCACATATCTATGTGAAACAACTCAAATGGGGAGCTACTGCTCCGACTCTGATGATTAGGAAAGCTCGACCGATGATGCTTTCCCAACTGACACGCTTCACAGCGAAAGGAAGAACTGGGAGAGATCTGAGGCAGAAGATGTCGCATTTTCTGGAGCGGGAGATGACCAAAACGGAGATGCCAGATGTACGGAGAAACCGGTCCGGCAGAATGAGAAGAGACACCGGCATAAGTATTCCGGACCAACCTATATAGACCATTCTGCTCAGAGCCACAACCAATCACCCTGTCCGTTAGTATGTCATGAAAAATAAGAGAAGACGGGTCAATAATAGCACGTCAGTGCAAATCCTTCGTAATCTGACTAATAGATAACAGATTCATCGAGAACTCAGGAGCATGTAGGACATTCTGTAGATGCATAGTAGAAGATAGGAAGACCCCCCCCCCCGTCCAACTAGGGGAGAATGAGTACCGTCTGCAATCTGTACTGAGCGGCCATGAGGAATGTCCCTGTAGGACTCAAGTCTCTTTCGATCACGACAGAGATGATGTGTGGCACCAAAATCTATAATCCAATCAGAGATATCATGAGAAGATGTAAATGCAGTAGCACTACCTGAGGTACTAGCATCAGCAGAGGAACTGACAGATGCTGTAGCAGCAACATCTGAAGGTCCACCAGAAGAATCACCAGATGATTGTGGCATAATATCACGTAGACGTGCCACAAGTTCCTCGAAACGATTATCTGCAGTAGATGCCAATTGGGATTGAGAATGCTCTGCTACACGTGCCGATGCTGGGAATCCATGCTTAGAGTAGCATGTCTCCTCCGAGTGGCATGTGCGGTGACAATATGAGCACGGCCGAAAGCGACCACCCCTACCGTGGGGTCTACGTCCACGACTACGGCCAGAAGAGTGACCACCTCTCCCGCGCGACACTGCCATCGTCGATGGGGGTGGAGTAGATGAGCTGGAAGAAACTGACATACGAGTGAGTCTCCTGTAGACATCCTCCATCGGAGGAATAACTGCATCAGCCAAAATCTGAGAGCAAGCGGCCTCATACTCAGGATCTAGGGCCGCAAGTAGAACACCCACCATGGTAGCATTCCTAAATGTCTTCTACTCTTCAGGAGTCGTTGTGAGGGGAATAGTGCTGTACAACTTCTCAAACATCCCCCTCAGGGATGTGTACAAGGAGTGAAGAGGTCTTCCATTCTGCTTCATCGTGAATATATCATGCTGAAGTTGTAACTTCTTGGTCCCATTTCGCACATGGGAATATATAGCAGCCAGAATATCCCACATCGCCTTGGCAGTGGGTTGATGGAGGACATCATTGGCAATCTCCATCGACAGTGTTCCTGACAACCAGACCTTGGCATATGAATCATCAGCCTCCCACGAGGCATATATCCATGTCTTCTCTGCCGGTTCATCCTCGTTAAGAATGCGCTTCTTAACGTTCGACTTTATGAGGCTCATGAACTGCATCGTCCAGAGCTCATAGTTCGACCCGTCCATCTTTACTATTACGCGGGACCTTTGAACGTGCCTATGGAGGGCATATCAACCTTTGATTCTGACATATTGCTGCCGGAGAAGAACTAGGGTATGTAGACGAAGTGATAGATGTCTACACAAATTTCATAGGATTCGAGTGCGTATGTAGACTTTACGCACCCAAATCCATATATCTGGAGGAAGTGACGACTACGATCAAAGTAGCAAAAGTCCGGCTAGGGCAAGCCGGAAGATGAATACGAGGCGGCGGGCTGGGGTGCTACAGCGTCACTTGGAGGGGACCCGGGGGGGGGGTCGGGCGGCGCTGGGGTGACCCCGGGGGGGGGGGGGTCCGGAGGCGGTGGGAGGGACCCGGGGATGGTCCGGCGGCGGTGGGAGGGACCCGGGAGGGTCCTGCGGGACTGGAGGGTGGCCCGGGAGTGGGCGTCAGCGGCGGAAGAATGAGAGAGGGGGGGGGAGCCCTAGGGCTCTGATACCATGTTGTGAGAAAAGAGTAATCTATTATTCAAGGGAACCCTAGGCTCTCTTATATAGGGAGAGACCTCAAGGGTAAAATACAAAGTAGTCCAGAGAAAAAATATAAATGACGAACGGGTACATAGCATATAATAATATCTATCTCTACAAGTTAGGTGCAAGAGTAGATTTCCTTTGATACAGTAAACGGGCCTTTTAGGTATTAATTATTTTTTTGCCAATTTTATTTGTAGAAGCCTGTATACGAATAACTGTTAAATGCACTAAGCCTTCTCCCACTATAAGTAGGGTCGGCTACATGGATTCTTGCTCAAATCCATGTTGAAAGATTCGACTATTTTTTATGCTGGCCGTCGACTACCTAACGCCAACCCTGCAAGAGTGGGATTTGAACCCTGGTCTTTTGTGTGGTAGACACACTGTACTACCACTAGACCATTAAGTGGGTACTGTATACGAATAACTGTAATGAAACTAAAAGATATGCATTGCTAGTTAAGTAGTATGTGACAAGAACGTGACCATGGTTTTGCTACAGATTGCTAACTTACCGAACTCTGCAATTCCCCGGGAGTGGGCGTCAGCGGCGGAAGAATGAGAGGGGGGGGGAAGCCCTAGGGCTCTGATACCATGTTGTGAGAAAAGAGTAATCTATTATTCAAGGGAACCCTAGGCTCTCTTATATAGGGAGAGACCTCAAGGGTAAAATACAAAGTAGTCCATAGAAAAAATATAAATGACGAACGGGTACATAGCATATAATAATATCTATCTCTACAAGTTAGGTGCAAGAGTAGATTTCCTTTGATACAGTAAACGGGCCTTTTAGGTATTAATTATTTTTTTGCCAATTTTATTTGTAGAAGCCTGTATACGAATAACTGTTAAATGCACTAAGCCTTCTCCCACTATAAGTAGGGTCGGCTACATGGATTCTTGCTCAAATCCATGTTGAAAGATTCGACTATTTTTTATGCTGGCCGTCGACTACCTAACGCCAACCCTGCAAGAGTGGGATTTGAACCCTGGTCTTTTGTGTGGTAGACACACTGTACTACCACTAGACCATTAAGTGGGTACTGTATACGAATAACTGTAATGAAACTAAAAGATATGCATTGCTAGTTAAGTAGTATGTTACAAGAACGTGACCATGGTTTTGCTACAGATTGCTAACTTACCGAACTCTGCAATTCTAAAGTATGGATTATTTTTAGACTTGGTGTTGGTCATCTGTTCTATAAGCTTGTACCACTGAAATTAGGGATGAAAACGATCGAATACGAATATGAATATAGGAATAATTACATCCTTATCTATTTTAAAATGCGAATGCGAATACGAATATTGATGGATATGAAAAATGTGTTATCATATCTTTAAAAACGAATACAGATATAATACGAATACGAATCAGATACAAATAATAACAGAAATATTTAATAGATTAACTAAAATATACATGTTTAGGATGGTTTACACATAAAATAGATATACAAGATATATTCATTTAATAATAAATATATCAACACTGGTAAATGCAATCATAAATGTTGTTAGACACGATTATAAATAAATCTATTACTATACTTATGTATGAAATAGGATATACGAATGCGAATATTAATGAATGTTAAAATGTTATCCATCATTTATTTTAAAATGAATATGAATACGTATGTCAAAATATGTATAAACAAATACGATGACGGATCGGATACGAATATATTCATATTTTTTTTCATCCCTAACTGAAATCCTTTTAGTACAAAGGAGTCAGGACCATAAGCCTGGTTGATGAAAATCGGGCCCTCGACCTGATCATGATTAACGGTACTGATCGAGCTTTGAACTTGTCCTGTGACTGTAGAGGATCGTGTCCTGATCAGTCTCTTGGAGAATGGCTGAAGCGGTCTTGGGTCCGCCTGACAGACCGTATTTTAAAAAAAAACTTTGCAGACCCTACTTAATGTAGAAAACGGCTGTGTTGGTGGTGTTGTGTTTGTCATCTGTGCACACTCTCTTTTCCCATGATGATCCTTGGTGGTTTTGAAAAATTAATTTGAAATTTATCTATAAATTATCTTATACATGACTACAGCAATAATCGAAAGGATTTTTTTCTCGTTAGGTGTAATCCGTTTCCCCACTTAAAATGAGAAAAAACTTGGTTGCTGAACATGGAAATCAGTGGACATAATCCTCTTTTTGAGTTTCAGATGTTTTTTAGCATCTTTTCCTGCTCCCAGAGGTCTTAAAATTTTGTTATACGTTACCTGTTTGAATGGGAGCCTTATTAGCGACTGTCCTAGAGGTCAGGTCACGGTGTCAAGTTGTGGAAACAGCCTCTTGTAGGGAATATGCAGCACGATGCTGTGTACAATAAACCCAAAGTGGTCCTACCCTTCCTCGAACCCCACGTAGAGGGAATTTATATATCGGGCTGCCCGTTATGGTACCTGTCTCCCCTGGAAAATAGACATTCCCTTGAAACATTTGGAATACCTGATCTTTTTTCTCCACTTCTTCCTATCAGTCAATTTATTATATTTGATTTTCTCATGATTTAACACATCAGATGAAAATTTGCAACTGTTTGCTAGCAGACTGCTGCCTATGGCCTCAAATTCGAGGGCTTCGTCAATCTAAACTATATAATTGAAAAATCTTTAGTTGTTTTAAATCACTGAAACACTCTAGAGAAAGCTTTCTGCATACAAACGGAAACTGTCTCATTGGTCATTTGTAAATTATTCTTAGCCCTCTTGATAGTCTTTTTCTTGTTCACAATCTGTTCACCAATTGATTATTGGTAATTTTGCAATAACTTGCATGCAATCTGATATAGTTTACTGCAATTATTCTTTATCTGTTTCAATCTTGAGCTGATATTGTAATCATTTATCCTATTTTTGTTTTGCATACTAGTTTAAACTAAATTCTGAATTTAAAAAAGAAAGCTCACTGTGGAGAAATTTTTAGGTTTAAGGGACCTTGTCGATTTTCTGCCAGCATCCCTGGCTATTATCATCAGCTATTTTTCAGCAGAAATAACCCGAGGCATCTGGAAACCGGTTCAAATGAATGGTATCGATTGGCCAAGTCCTGCTGCATACCTTGTTTCTATTGAATCTGAAATCAAAGAGATGCTTGCTTCTGCTGGTGTCCATGTTCCAAGTTGTTATGCAGGTTAGCTTATCCTTTTTTTCATGTGGTCCACCATTCCTCTTATTGCCTAATTTGTATTTTTTGTCGAGCGATTGCAAGGGAAGTAGTGTGTATAGGTGATGAGGTTTTGGTGGTATCCAGGGTTCACTTATGAGAAAATTCTGAACTGGGATTGGGAGAAGTTGTTGGTGACATCCAGGGGAACTTCGACATTATGGAAGGGGCTGTAACGTGGTCGTGAATAATGTGGCATGGCGTTTTGGTCTGGGCTCGAGGGACCACCATGACTATAGATTTTAGTTGGTTCTATTTGGTAGGTTCAGGAAGTTTTGCAGATAGGTCTTACATGTTTTTTGGCCGAATGGAGGTCAACCGGGTCGGTAGCTTCTCGTGAAGGGACAATGGTCTAAATATCCTCAGCCTTAATTTTAGGCTTTAAGTCAATTTGAGGGAGATGGTTGTTTTGCATGTCAAACATTCATATTTTCCTACATGAGGTGACAATAATAGACCATTGCAGTTGATCGATGGTTTGTTTGTAAGTCATAATTTGATCCATCTTCGCTGCGTCCACATAGAGTTGTTGGTAGTGGAAAGGACATGGATATCTAGTCTGGAATTGCATAAAAAACAGTCTTTTTGCTAGAAATCCCCTGAGGCATGGCTTTAAAAACATGTGTCGAGGCGCTGAAACACAAGTCTCAAAGTGATTTTCCATGAAAAGAGCCTTAAGGCTATAGCCTCAGTCTGGAAATCCAAGGCATAAGCCTCAGCCCCGAGACGGTATCGAGGCGCTGCCTCAGCCTGTTGTTCATATTATTTGGACAAATAAATAATAAACTATATAAAGCTATGCTTTTACACTAATATTAAAGTTAAAAACATATATTAATCACAAACATATGAGTCACAATCACAATATATAGTGTTATTGGCCACATCTCTTGGAACAAACCTCATATACTGAATGGTATTTATATGTCAAGTACACATATATGTTAGTCATGTTTCCTCATATAGTATTATTGGTGTTTTTACTTAGAAATTTAGACAACATCTAATATTAAGTTAATTTATCACGCATTCATCATTGTCATAGAGAGGGGGGGTCAATGCTGGACTATAGAGGGCTTATCGGGAAGCTACTTTTATGGGATATCACCCTCCCTAACATAGCCCTCACAGTAATGCGAATGTCAGTTTTTAAAGGAGCTTAAAGAGAACTAAGATGGTGCAATGATGATAAGCATATTTCTCGAGGTTATACCAAGAAGGGGATACTCCTTTATAGGAAGTCCATTAATATAATAACTTATATATATGTTTGAGCATCCTAATGATGGAAAATCCACCAATGGCTTTTGTATTTTCATTGGAGCAAATCTAGTTATATTTTAAATCAAAAAGTATATTGTCCGATTTAGATCGGGCGTGGAGTTAAAATGTGGAGCTATGATTCAAGCTATTGTTGAGGTCATTCAGGTCAAATCAATACAGGTGCCTCCCCCAATGCAATTGAGATCTGGCAATTGCGCAACATCGCTTATAGCTACAGTCGTGCTTCTCATGAGAGAACCAAGCACATAAGGGTTTGTGGATACCTCTCATTTGTCTTTTTTAGAGCAGACTCCATATATTTTCATCAAACCACTTCCTTGAGTTGCCTTTAAAGACAGTTCTAAGATGAGCATACATGATGGATCGTTGGCAATAGTAGCTTGAAGGTAGAGTATTGAGAGTTCCGTAGTGTGAATTCTCGTTTTGTAGCTTTTGCGTTTTTTTGTTATCTTTTAATTGTTCCTTCGGTCATCCCGATAAAAGAGACCATAGGACCTTTACTGCCATTAAGAAACTGCACCTTTTTTCTACAGTAATAAATATTCATATTAGTAATATGAAGCTTGAAAGTTGTATCTTCTTCATTCGAAAGCATCACTTATTACGCATTGTGTATTTACTAATGACGATGAATATGGCATATATTTATCAGAGTAAGTTGTGGCCACTCACCTTTTGGAGATGTTGACTTTTATTTGACCGTGTTTTTGGGTAATGCTAAAAAAATTGTTAGTTTCATCTGTGCTGAACTGTTTCGCAAATTAGCACTTCTTCAGGATTTCATCATGCCTTGAGCACTGACATTTGCCATTAAAAATATTCAATTTGAGTGATTAAATCCTTGCATTGACACTTGAAACCTTGCCATCCATGATAAATGCATGGTGGCCTATATTTAAATCACAGTTAAGAGAGGTAAAAAACGAGTCTAAATGCATGGTGGCCTAAATTTAGATCACAATTGAAGAAAAGTGTAAAAATCCGAGCCTAGGTTTGAATTGTTTTTCTAACCGTTACAACATGTCGAGTTTGGGTCAAATGGGACATGCTGGTCGCCACTTTATTTGCATTATAACGCACGAGTCATACTCATACAGTTAATCATCTTCGTCGATGTTTTTTTTTGCTTTTTCTTGAAATTTTCCATGACATTTTTGTGCATTTATGCAGGTGGAACAATGCCAGTGATGCTTCCTTTGCCTATGGCCGCTCTTCTTAGTCTAACTATAACTTTCAAGCTTGATAACACGTTAGAATATATACATGCAGTAGCTGGTCCTGCGCTGGAGAACTGTGCTACAGGGTGCTCTTGGTCTAGCATGCCCATTGTAGGAGCTTTATGGGCTCAGAAAGTTCGTCAATGGCATGACTTCATTGTTATATCATCTGCTCGGTGCCCTTTTACTCAGGACAGGCATGCTGTCGGCCAACTTCTCAGAAGTTGTTTCTCTTCTTTCCTTGGTCCCTCAGTTACGTCTGAGTTGCAATTGTCCACCCACAGGGGTGTAAATGGTTTCATTGGATGTGCTTTATCTGATAGGGGACACAGGCTACCCGTTGCTCCAGGTTTCATTTACCTTCGCTCATGCAGGAGTTTCATTGACACTCGGTTTCTTAACAGTGAAGTACTGAGGTTAACGGTTGAGTCAGCTGGTGAGGTAGCATCTGGATGGACGTCGGGAGCCCCTCTCCGACTTAAATCCACCCAGGCTTCTCTTACCTCTGCAGCTACTCGGGCAAAGGAGATAGCAATGCTTGGCTCAAGCCTTATCTGCATCGCAGGTGGTGTGAGGCTGGTTCAGGTTCTTTACATGGAGACATTGCCCACTTGGCTACTCACGAAGAGCGAACAGAAGTCAACCCATGCAGTTCCTGCATCCCTTGTACTAGAGGGCTACACAGTGGCTTACATGATGGTTCTTTCAGGTGCGTTCCTATGGGGCGTCGGAGAAAGCGCAACTGGTTACATACTGTCTGTCAGAGCAAGACGTGATCGTACAATTTCATGCCACATGGATTTCATTGCTAGGGTGATGGAAGGGAACATATCTCTACGCTGCCACCCTGTCACGTGGAAGGCTTATGTCTCATGTTTCCTTGGCCTGGTTGTAAGATTCGCTCCGTCCTGGTTGCCAAAGGTGAAGCTCCAGACACTGAGGAAAGTCGCAAATGGTCTTAGGGGGTGGCATGAATATGGGTTGGCACTGACCCTTCTCGAGCATGGCGGTCCAGGCGCAATCACCTCTGTGGTGGAATCTATCTTGTGAAGCATCCACCACACCCTGGAGGGGGAAATTTTGGTATTGATGTACCCCATGGTACAAGTTCACATTTTTACCTGTTTGGTAAATTCTCTCATGCAAAGTGTACATATGCTTGTAGATAACGCACTATCATTTTGTGCAAGATGTTTCCAAAAATTTTGTAACGATGAACGCGGTCTCCTACCTGTTGATTGGGCTGAGATATAGGTGAGTTAATTCCATTCGAGAATCTCTAGCATAACATATACATCCTTTTTTTATCTAACAACACAAGTCACTTTTCTACGCGTGGCGCAGTTTTCCTGACGGACGAAATGTGGCATTTTAGGACAAGCAATCATGGCAGAATTAGAATTGACAGTAACTTGAGCTCGTACTAAATGCAATGATAATGTGAGTTGGGGATGAAGCTAAAGTCTTATATTTGAGGTAGACTAGATTGGATCAGCAGTGTTGTTTCTTTTGCATTGCACATACATATTATCTTTCTTTAATTTTCTTAAAGAATATAAAAAATACCTGATGAATTTTAAAATTTAATGAGTAAATTGAACTTCATAAAATAAATAGATATTATTCCAATATTTCAATCGCAAAACACAAGAACTTGAGTACATATAATGGTATATATATGATATACCACGGATACTAATTGAAGGAACTTGACTACTGAATGATGTTTGGGTAAGTGCATATAATGGTATATATCGGGGTTTAAAAAACCGGACCGGGTTGGCCGGTCGGACCGGTTGGACCGGGAATCGGCCTCGACCCGGTCGGTTCGGTCGATTTTAGGTAATTAATTTTTTTAAAAAAAAGAAAATGAAAAACTGGGTCAGACCTGTGGTCGGACCGGGTTGACCCGGGCGGTTGGATCGGGACCCGGATTTGATGGTTTAGTATATTTTTAAAAAATAAAGGTTTAAATAATGAAATAATAGGGTTTTTATCACTTGTACCCTTATTGAATTCTACAATTTCAGTTACGTCTCTCTCTTTTTTGGAATATAACTTGTGCCCCTACTTTCTTGGGGTAATTTTCTAAAAGCAACTATAAATAAATTATTACATTATTATATTCATATATAATGCTAGAAAATGTGACTACCTTTTGTAGAGTTTTGTTAGAAATAGGTAATCATGTTTTTATGTTGAAAGATTTGACATTTTAAATGATTATTTCATTGATGTATAAATACATATTTGCATATATTTATCCGGTTTTATCTGTTCAAAAAACTGGTTCGACCGGTCGGACCAGTAAATTAAGGCCGGTCCGGTTTTTTACGAGTCGATATGTATGATGATGTCATGATGACATCATCACCGGTCCGAGCGGTTTGGACCGACGGTCTGACCTGGTTGGACCAAATCGAAGACTAACCGGTTCAATGTCCGGTCCGATTTTTAAAACCTTGGTATATATGATATCCCATCAACACTAGTGTAAGGAACTTGATTGCATGAACAATCTATGGATGGGTGCATACAGTGGTATACAGATATCCCAACAACACTAGTGTGATGAACTTGTGACATACTTGCGCTCGTTCTCCACTTGTGGAGACAACTTAAAATGAGAACCAAGTAGAATCTTCTCATATTTGGATCTATCATGCCAAATATCTCTAAAACCTTTTGCATGTAGCTCTTTTGGCTCAAATGCAACTTCCTAACCTTGTGATATCTATGTATCTCTTTGCCAAGTATCTTCTTAGCTACCTCAAGATCTTTCATCTCAGATTCTTCCCAGGTACGACCTTCAACCTCTTCAATTCAGATTTGTTTTAGGTGATATCAACATATCATCAACATAAAGCAATAGAAAAATAATAGAGTCGTCATCTAGGTTTCTAACATAGACACAAACAATATAAATGTGCCTAGAAATGCCTTGTGCAACTATGAATGAGTTGAAGCATTTATATTATTGTCCAAGGGATTACTTCTACCAATAAAAAGATTTCTTAAGCAAGCACACTTGATCTTCCTTTCCATGCACTTCAAAGCCTTCAGGTTAACGTATATAAATCTACACGTCAGGTTCTCCATGCAAGAAGGCTACCTTCACATCTATATATTTTAACTCCAAATCATTCACAACAACTATCTCTAGATGAACCCGAATGGAAGTGTGCTTTAGAACAGATGAGAAGATATCATAGTAATCACTACTTTCCACTTGACTAAAGTCTTTGACAACTAGTCTTGTAGTACATATCGCATTAACAACTCCTCTCCACCAATACGACGGAGGAACCCAACCAGATCCCCACCTTCTCCTTTTTCTCAGACCTCCATTCACCTCACTCCCCTCCACCACCACCACACTGCCTCAGTTATACTCTAACCATTTTACAGTTATCCTTCTTCAATGACCAAACTTTGGGCGGGGCTCCATTGTAGAGCCTAACCATTGGTGAGCCAGCATGGTCACCACCTTCCAGAAAGCTTTAGCCCTCCTCCAACAACTGAGCATCATCGTCGAGCTTCTAGGAATCTTCTTGGGACACCAACGACCATGAAGGAGAGAGACAGATGTCTGACATCCTCATCGGAGCTACAATCGCACAACCGTCGAAGGGAGGAGGAGCAGCTTCTAGGACGTACATGTGTCATCGGATGGCACCCTCCCAGTGTTCACCCAACAGCTATGGAGATGCCACACCAATCACCGAAATGAGAGGTTCAGTGGGTTCAGGCTTCGTCTCGAGTTTCCTTGGGCCACCCACGTGGCCCGAGGCACCTGCATCAGCCCTGAACCACCGCCCCATCCTCCATTTGCGTGCCCCACACATGCATACTTGGGAACATTACAGCAACGCCCCCGCCTATTCTTCATAATTGCAAATAGGTCCCCACAAGGCGTGTGAGATGCGCGTGTATGCCCAGGGATATTTGCACAAAACCCTTGTTGGCTATCTAATATTACTTATATGTGCCTACACACAAGAAACTTTTACAGAAAATCCCTCTCGACTTCGGTAAATTGCAACTATGTCCCTAGAAGGGCATGTTTGACATGTTTTTTTACTTATTTTATGCATGTTTCTTTACGTTTATGCCCCTGGACCGTTTCTTGAATATATTGACCCATGAAGTCTAATTAACATGAAATGAATGTCGTTTTGAAGCTTACATAAATATCTATACAATGGTATATGTTAGTATCTGATTTGCTGCTTAGAAAAGGTTTAACTATAATTAGATATTTAAATACTACATGTTGTATTTATAATGTGTCATTTAATTGACTTAGCTCCATTCTATTGCATGAATTGGATACTAAATTAATTAGACATCTTTCTTAAGATAAGTTTACTCAATCAGGAGCATATTTTTGTAATCACTTCTGTGTTTTCCATAAAATCTTATTGTGTTGCATTTTGTCATTAATTTAACATGCTTGCAAAAAATAAAAATAAAAATGAATTTGTTTCATGTGTACTTATGTTGCATAGTTTTGTGCGATTTGTCCTGGATGGCATGTTTGATCACTTAACCTAGGTATTAGAATTTAATTAGCCAGATTGAGAACTCATGTCCTTGAAATCGACCCTAGATTTATTCGGGGTACAAAAGTAAACCCGAGTCCTCCTCGTAGAGATTATATTGACTTGATTCTGATCGATGTGCATTTGGTCGTATTACAACGAACAACAATTAACATATTCAGATACACGATCATCAATAGCCCACATTAATTTTTTATTGATATTTTTTGGATTTTCTGTTGATTTGTGAAAATTATTTGAGGAGATTATTGATCATTTTATTGGAAGTTAATATACAATTCACAGATCTATCGATATTTATCTTTCTATTTCTCTCCCCCTCTATTTTATTTTCTCATGTTTATTTTTATTGCATCATCTCCTTGCATTCATTCACTTATAAAATTAAATAATAAAAAAATCCATTCTATATGCATCTTCTTTGATTCTTTGCACTTAATTTGCATCCACATCTTCACTTGCATTAACATAGTTTATTATTTGAAAAAAAGCATACATCTAATTAATCTACAAGTACTGCTTTATAAATCGAAAAAAAAACATACATCTAATTAATCTACGAGTATTGCTTTATAAATCGATAATTAGACGAGAAAAATCAATTTAGATCATGTCCTTGAGTCAAACTTGGGACTTGTTAGGCTAAATAAACATTACTCGTACCTCATCGTTAAGATAAAATTTATTAAGTATGATCCTGTATAGCTTGCCTCTTCACTCGTACTACATCGAGACACAAATTAATTAAGTGAATTTGGCAATTATCAAGGACTAAGCATATTGAGCTAGACTGTTACTATACCCGAGATATGATTCAGAAGGATTTCATCTCCACCTTTCATGTTAGCTCAAGAGAATAGACATCATATGTGTTCACCAGGGCCCTAACTGGAGGGTCATTCTAGAGATATTTTTCCAAGCTGAGTGTGATTGATATCTATGCTCTATCTTTGGGGGGAATGCTCAGATCAAGGTTTGAAAAAAGTGAAAGGCAGTATGTGGCATTTTCCTTAGAATCGAGATGAGATGTAGCCTCGAGGCAATCAAGGTGTAAACCTCAGTTTATAGAGAAAAATATGTAGAAAACTATAATTATACACGTGTCAATGTAATTATATATTCTTTTCTCAACATATAATACTTAGCACTATAGATATGATAAAATAATAGAGATAAGAACACCAAAATGGAGGATAAAACAATAGTGCTTATCACATTTTTGTCCAATCAAAGAGGAATTCATTGTTTATAGATGTTGTGAAAAAATTAAATTATACATATCTATATTTGAGATATTGTTGTAATTAAAAGTAAGATACATCAAAGAAATTTATGTTATGTGTCTAACATATAATATATGGCCGCAAGAAAACCGTGAATCCTATCCATTTAGAGGGAGCCTTTGAAATATTATTTTAATTAGAAGTATGATTAAATATACATCGAAGAACCTTTGAAATATTATTTTAATTATAAGTATGATTAAATATACATCGTAGAAAGTTATGTTATATGTCAGACATATAATGTATGACAACATGAGAAACCGTGAACCTCATTTATTTCATTTTGTTTGATATATTGCAAAGCTCATTAAGTTTACAAGTATTGTTGGATTCGATTTTTATGAATTCATTCATTAAGAGAGAAATATTTGGACACAATTAATAGTAAATATAAAGTTATGGACACGAAAAGAAACATCAGATTTAGGCATTTATCTTGTATAATCATAATCCTAAACAAGCATATATTTATAAATTCTCAAACAACCAAGTAACCCATTAAAATAATAAAAATACATCAATAAATAAAAAATGTCTTGACTGTCGCGATGCGAAATGCCTCTAGGTTATGCCTCAGCCATATGAGGCGCATGCCTTACTGGACTGGACTGAGGTGCACATCTCTTTGCTAAATAGGATCGCCTCGCCTCGTGACGTATCCCTTGACCACTTCGATGCTAGTTTTTTCATACCATGATTGAGATATTAGTTATCATTTGTTTATTCCATGTACTTTCTTTTATCTTTGTCTGCATTATGTAATTTGCTCAATGGGGTTTCTCCTCTATATAAGAGACCCTCATGAATAAACAACTCATGATTTCCTCTCGGTAATATCCCCATAGACCATTTTCATCCCCTACGTACTCTCATTACTTGTCTCAGTATCCTGCCTACAATGTCTAGCTTCACCTTGTTGGGATGGATACTTATAACTCTGAGCTTTTCTTTAAAAAAGTTGTTATGGGTGACAGAGCTTTTTTTTTCTGTTTCTATCTTTAACAATATCATCAAGATTCTAAGCATTGCCTTTTTTGTTTATCTATGGTTGCATGCAACCGCTAGTTCTCATTTTCAAAAATGCATTTCATTCAGTAGGGTATTGGTATTATATATATATATATATATAATGATTTGGTATATTTTATCAGATACTATTTTACTTTTCTAATTGTATACTTTTCTTCATGATGAGTTAATTGATTGTCAACATGTAGCTGATTAATAATGTGATATGAAGTCTGTTCTTGCATTTAAGGTCATATACTATTTGTTTTTTTACGTTAAAAAAGGTAATGGGATAAACCTCCATGAGAGGCTCATCCAAAAAGCTATACTAAAAATTATAAATAAAAAGTAAGATCTTATGTTTGTTTTTTGTGAAGAAGTAATAAGATGAACCTCCATGAGTTAATGTTGTTCATTTCGATGTAGTTACACTTTTCCAAGGACGGTGAGCTAGGGGTGTCAATCTTGGAAACAAGGAAAAGAACTTTGCTTTTGAAGTGGGCTGCGAGAATATGGGGTGACAGTGAAGACATTTGTAACATATTAATTTGTAAAATTTTACGGGACTCACGTGCGGAGTAGTCTGAGCATCTGCCCCAACATCATATTTTTGCATTTTGGAAGGGTATTCGTGTTGTCCCACTTGATTTGCCTAGATTTGCAAGAATCAAGGATTGTAGTTTTTTTCCAAAAGAAAACTGGACTGATGGTGGTATATTGGCTTCTCGATTTGCATGACTCTACGTGATGGCAACGAATAAGAGTGCGCTTGTGTCTAACATTTGTCAGATGGATGTTGATCACTTACAGGGCCGTCCCTGAGCCTTGTCAAGGGGTGCAACGGTCCAGTGCCCCGTAGTTTTGGGGGCACATCTTTAAATTGGCTACATATAGTTAGTTTTTATTATTTTTATTTCAAATACTAGGGATGAAAACAGATCGGATACGGATCAGATATGCTTATTCTATATCCATATTCGCTTTATCTCTATCGAATACGAATACGGATATGATTCGGATATACATTAAGGAAATCGTATCCTTAAAAATACGGATACGAATAAGATATTTATCGAATCTAATATGGGTCTAACAAGATATTTATCGAATCCGAATATGGATCCAATAAACATGGAATCCAAATACGGGTCTATTAAGATTACATACAAATACGAATTGATATTTAATCAAAGTTTACAATGATTTTTAAACAAGATTACGGGGTCGTGGGAGGAATTACGATGTTTCAAAGGTCGTAGAGGTAATTTCGAAAGATTTCAGGGTCCGCTGGGTAAATATCCCTTTTTAAAATTGATAATAAAATATAAATAAATTGCATCCCGACAATAGAGATTGTCAAGATGACATGTGTTCTTAACCAGAAGCAAAAGGGGGATATAGATTGTAACTTTTGTTCGTGTCATCCTCAAATAAACGGAAGTTGATTAATATCATTGATATATTGTATAATATAATATATAATAATAATATAATAATATGGAGTTGTGTCTTGTATTATATTAATTAAAATATAAAATAATATTAAATATTGTATTCTGATATCCGGATCCGGATATTCAAGCCATTACCATATCTGCATCCATATCCGAAAAATTTAGCAATCCATATTCATATCCGATCCGTATTCCATTAATATTTGGATACAGATATCCGTATCTGGTATTTTTTTCGAATACTGTAAGCAGATATTCGGATATATCCTTATCCGTATTCATCCATATCAAATACCAATCCAATGTCTAAATGGCTACACAGGTCCATTAATTATTTAAATTTGCATGTGTCATTTGATTCTTTATAATCCTAAATGCCTAAAAAGCATTTGGGTTCCCGAATGCCACATTAATATCTTAAAAGTTAAGACCCCACAGTGAACTTAAATGTGTCCTTTGAAGATAAATATGACCTCCTCCTCTTGTGATTTGCGATTTCCGTCATTGCTGCAATTTCTCATGCTTTTAATTTATGACTAGTTGTTGTTGGGCACATGTAAATCACGGCCTCAGTTAATGATATTTTTTATATTTGTGAGTTGTAATTTTTTCCCTTAGATCCACAAATCAAAGTTATTTTGGGATTCGCACATCTACTCACCATATTTGTGTATTGTAAATATTCTCTTATCATTTTTTCTAAGAAATTACATAATTAAAAGTTATTACACATTGTAAGGGATTGAGAATATGGTGTTAACCACTGAATTGTTGTTATCTTTTTTACAAAAAAAATCATCTCTCATTTCTCAATCACAGGACATACATTTCCTTTTTCAAAATTTTTATTGCCATTAATCAATTTTATATTTGTGGTAAGAATATTTTATGGTTGGATTGTGAATAACCATCAAATAATCTTTTTAGGTAACTTATTTTGTTTTCCGTAAAACTAAATCTTTATTATTTAATTTAGGTTTCAAGATTAATGCTAGTTGTGATTGAGAAGTTATTTTATTAACATATATATGTTTGGATCTTGGACTGTTAATAGAAACTATCAGCTTGGCTTGGTTACCACTGTCAAATAAAAAATTGATGACTTGATTATTTTTTCCATAATTATTATTTTATTGTCTGTTTAAATCATGTATTATTTTTATTGTAATTAATTGTTTAGTGCTTATTGCTAGAATATTATTATTCTCTAACCATATTTTTTCGATCCATATGATATGGAAAATAGACATTAAGAGATGCAACTCTTAATTTTTAAATATTTTTATTATTGTAGTCAATAGATATATGTGCTTCTGTGCTTGAACGTTTTCAAGAATCCTAACTTTAAAAAACAAGGTCGTATATTTTTTTTTGGTAGCTATTTCCCATAGCTTTTGTTTGTATTTCCGTTCCTTGAGTTGCATTATACCCATAGATGTCTATTTCGATTGTAGAAATTATTTTTTTATAATTTTAATTCATTACTTATTGTTTGATGCTTGTTGATCATTAACATATATATTTCTTTTTAAAATTTAAAGAATTTTATATATAAGAAATTTACAAATTAAAAAATTAAATTATTTTTTATAGGGGCCTTTTTCTTCTCTTTTACCTAGGGCCCATGAAATGTCAGGGACGACACTAGTCACTTACTATTGTTTGCCTTTTCAAAGAGTGGCGGTTCCAAAATTAATGGAAGCAATTACCCCCTTTGGCGGTCTAACGACAAGTACAGACCATTAGGACTGGAGAGGAAGTGGTTTCTTAATGAAGGTGTACATGATCATGATTAGTTGGTTGAATCCTAACCAAGGTTCTAATTATCGATATTGATATCGTATTGGTTTGTGCCTGGAAAAGGACAAATTAGGATATATCGACGATATCGGTGGTGATCTCGGAAATAGCTTTAAAAAGATGTATTTTTTGCAAATTAAGATCATCCTAGTTCTTAAAACATTAAATAACATAAAAATATACATTTATATGCAAGAATGAGATGTATTTAGCGTATCAATACCTATTATATTACACATATCGTTGTTGTTAATGCTAAATGTTGGTTGTTGAGATATATTAGAAAGGAAATGATGTAATTAAAATAATAACAACTTCAAGACATCAAGGAGTTGTATTTAGCACATTTACTTTACACCAAATATTATATAAAACTACCGAGTTATATAGGATATCAAATGAACAAGCTATTGAGCATTGTAACATATATGTATGTCGACATTCCTTGATCAGCTCTACAGTTGTGTTCATCTCCATTGTTATACCCTAATAGTGGGTGAAGCTCCCCAAGTTGAAGGGTTATATGCACTCCCCTGTCATCATGTGCTTTTAATTCTAAGAATACCTACATAAGCAAAATCTCAAATAAATTAACCACTAAAAGGAAAAGAAGTGATATCAAGCAAAATATGTCTAACATCATGGATATCAGTTGATATTATCAATATCTGGTAAAATTATACTAAAAGCTACCAATTTCGACCGATATGGGACATTTCACCGATTTATCATCGATATCTCTACCGATATCGACTGATATCTGGTAAAAATGGTATACTATGCAATATCGAAACCCCTAACCTCTCGATACCTATATTTCACGATATATCACGTTTATATTGTGATATTTAAAACCCTAAACCTTGTTGCGAGAAGTTGATTAGAGATTGTAGGATCATTTAGGATCTGAAAAATCCCATCTCACATCTATGTATTCTTTTGGATCTTGAGGCATGGCATACTACTCATTAAAGATAGATGTGTGCGACTCTTTAATGTTGATGATGATTTATGTATACTCTGCAAAGAAGAGGTGGAGTCGGTGGATCATCTTTTCTTCGATTGTGTGAAAGCTAATGAGGCTTGGAGCTGGGATTTGGAGTGTGTAGACTTCAATAATCAATCTTGTTTTGGAGGTTTGTTGTTTGATTCCCGCTTTCGTCCAACTAACTATGGAGAGGGTGCAACCTGTTACTTTGTTTTGGGCACTCTGGCTAGCTCGGAATGACATTGTTTTTTGTGAAATGAGAATACTCTCCTCGAATCTTAGCTCTTGTACAAAAATTTTGGT
Source organism: Ottelia alismoides (assembly GCA_037367405.1). Taxonomy (NCBI): domain Eukaryota; kingdom Viridiplantae; phylum Streptophyta; class Magnoliopsida; order Alismatales; family Hydrocharitaceae; genus Ottelia; species Ottelia alismoides. The sequence goes on along the minus strand of JAZKJV010003960.1, from coordinate 242,604 downwards.
TAACTAATTGATGGGGCAGGCACCTAAGCGTGTTACCCCCTTTTTTAGTTTCAAAAAAAAAATAAAAAATTACAAGTGACAAGTTTCACAAAGAGCCTTATCATGCTTAAGTACATTCTCGTGGTAAAACCTCACATCCTGAAAATAGCACTATTCCTTGTTAAACATATGGCCCACACGTATGCAGCTGCCACAATCATGCCTTCAATCGACCCCATCTATCCCTCCCATCCGAGCCTCAAGATGATTCCATGGTGTCCCATTGCACCCAGAAAAATCAACATCCTCCCATGTCTCCATTGATCCTTTACATTTGAAGAAGAGGTGATCGAAGTCCTCTGTTGAGTATCCAAATCGCTTGCACACCTTACTGCACATTGGAAAAATATTGTTCATCCTAGCACCTGTCAAAATCCAACATCTTGTCATCAACCACAAGAAAATCTTCACCTGCATGGGGACTTATGTCTCTCAAGAAATTGTCATAATATCGAGAAACTTCATTTTTTGTTCCCATCAGGGCCGATAAAACCTCGTAAACATTTTGACCATGAACAAACCATCTCTTCACCACTACCCTCCTATGTATCCTCCATTCTAGCCAACTTGCTCGGCATGCCAAGAAATTGTCAACCATGTGCTTTGACAACTTTGCCCCAAAGATAGGAGACCATGAACCCCCGGACCATATGTTAGAAATCCACATCTCCTTGTATGATGCCAAGGCAAACAACCTATGGTACATATCATACAGAGCTCCTCCTCCATTGAGTCATCTTTCCAGAACAATAATATACTCCTATTACCTAAAATCGATCGAAGATAAGTAACTACCTCATACCGAACAATACAAATACCTCTCCAAAAGTGGTGATTGAGATTACCACATCCATTTGTGTGCATGAGGTAAATGAGATACCATAATTTGATCGTATCAACCTGGAGAGTAAGTATATAGCCTTCCTCTCAAATTCTAATCACCCACTTTGAGAGCAACTCTTTTTTCATGTCCTTGAATCTCATCACCCCCATCCTAGCCAACTTTCTAGGCTTTGTCACCATGTCCCAATTCACCAAAGAGATCCTCTTCCATTTGCATGACTAAGACTAAAAGAATCATCGCATTAGTACCTCCAGTCACTTATGGATGCCAACTGGAAACACCCATGGGGATAGAAATGACATCGATATTACTGACAGATCTGCCTTTACCATCACCAACCTCCCTTCCCTCGACAAACAAGACATTCTCAACTCTGCTGGCTTCTTTTCCAACTTACCTATCACCGGCAACCAGTCCACCTGCTTAAGTCTCCCATACAACAAAGGCAGGTCTAGATAAGTAATGGGCAAGGTTTTCCAAGGAGTACCTGATAAACACAGATTATCGGAGGTCTAAAAAGTATGTCTCACACAAGGTGGAGACAACCGAGGTCGCTGCGGTGACCCATAATAAAATGTATTTAATCAACAATTAACCCACACTATAGATCAACAATTAGAAATAAATGTGGAGTTAAAATTTATTTTTAACTCTGCACAAAAGATTGTACAGGATAAGTATGCAGAGAGTTCGAACATAGGGAGCAAACAAGGTAGATCAAATAAATGTGTGTGAGTGAATGGGAGTGATGTCTACACTATGCAAGCAAAGATTTTTGTGGGTTTTTAATTTATATATATATATTATTTTGTATTTTGATTTTTTGATTTTCTGATTTATATAATTTTATATTATATTTTTTTTCTTTTTCAATATTAGAAGATAAAGACAATGTAATAAAATGGAGAATAAACTATTTATAAAAATGTGCAAAAATAACCAGAAATTCAGGAATAAAATCTTTTTGGTATTTTTATAATTTTCTACTGTTTTGTGGTTTTTAGGTATTTTTAAAAAATATTTTTGGTATTTTAAATGGGCAAAATACAAGAAAATAGTAAATATACTTGCTGGCCGAAATTAAAATGAGGTTGAAAAATACTAAATAGTACCTAAAATTCCTCAAATTAATTTTAAAATATAGACAATGAAACCTGGAAGACACAGCAACTGAGTTTGTGTTTTTGTGATTTTTCTATGGTTTTCTAGATTTTTATAAAGCTTTTTGGGGTTTTCTAATTTTTAAGATTTTTCTTTTGAAATTTTTAGTGGTTTTTGGGTTAACACTAATATAAGATGAAATACATAAAATATAATTTTTTTGGAATTTTTCAAAATGTTTTTATAATTTTTATGGATTTTCTAATGCAAACAGTGAAATAAAGGCATGTTTTTTATTTTTAATAAATATGAAAATGTAATAAAAATGCAATGCAAAAATATGGCGTGAAAGTGCAAGTGAACAGGAGCTTAACTTGATTTTTGTGGAATTTTTCGAATTAAAAATGATGGTCCAACTAAATAATACAAGCTCACGAAAATATCACAGCCTGGCAGGGGTATATATGCAAATATCCAAAGTTCCAGGGGCATACATGCAATTTTCGCACAAAAATAACACTAAATATTTAATTTCCAGGACCAAATACAAATTACAAAGCCAGCAGGGGTGTCGACGCAAAATGTCCAAGCCAAACACGTGCTACACACGCTCCTGGCAGGGACCTAAATGCAATAAACGAAAAGTTCCAGGGCTCATATGCAAAATATCCCAAAGTTTAACACTGGACTACAAAAGTTTTGGGACTAAAATAAGATAACTAAACCCCAGGGGGTCCTTGCAAAACGCCCACCCCCTCACACGCACAGGCACGTGAGGTGACGTGGCACATTACCTAAGTGCGAATAAAATAAACGTGTGGGGTTCACATGCAAATAATACAAAATAGTTACGCTACAGATGAAAGTCTTAGGACTAAAAGCAAATACAAAATACGCGGGGTAAAGAATGCAGAATACCCTCGACGCATGATCCAACGGCGGATGATCTTCACTTAACCACGTGGCGTGGATCTAACGGTCGATGACGCTTCGCGTGGACGGCGGAGATTAGATCGTTTGAGGACGATCTGATGGCGGAGATGCGCTTCGATCCAACGGGCGCTGCTCGACCTGGGGAAGCTCCTCGATCCGACGGCTGGGAGGTGATGACGAAGAACAACGAAGAACGCCGTCGAGGGCGAACTTCGTCATCCCAGATCTTCGTCCTCCGGCGATGGCAGGGCTTCAAAATGGATGTGGAGCATCCTGAGGTCCTCCTCTTCCTCCTGGATTCGTCAAAACTCCACGGCGAGGGTTGTGGGGCTCGCTGGTGGCTGGCGGAGCTGGGGAGCTTCGATAGCTCCGGCGGGCTTCCAAAATGGGCTCCAGGCACGCGTGGACGTGCCGTGACCTGCAAAAAGCGTGAGGAGGTCCAGGGCAAACTGCCTGGACCTTTGGATGGACGTGGCGAGGCGTGAAGCGGAGTGGCGATGAACGACCGGAGGAGCGCTCCGGCCAAGTGGGTGAATCGGGCGATTTAGGCGACTAAACTTAAGATTTTTTGGGGTTTTTCATCCTAGTGCTGACAGGAATTTAATGCAATAAAGAAATGAACGGGGGAAGGCCCTCAATGGTCGGAACCAGAGGAAATGGCAAACCTCGACCGCCGGAGTTGCGGGAGGTACGGGAGACGCCTCCGACCTCTGATGCCTTGGCTGAAGAGCTCGCGGCAGAGCTGTCACCTCCAGGAAGCTCTGGAGCACAAGAAAGGCGAGAGGGGTGGACCGAAGGGAATCCAAATTCAAATCAAAGGTCGGGGTTCCTTATATTTTGGGTTGACCCGAGGTGACAGGGGTCCAAAGATCAACGCATATCTTGCAAATCTTGGGCCCAAAGACCAAGATTATGCATGGACGAGCTAGAGGGATGGTTGGTGAACAATGTTGCAGAAGGATGCAACACAAAAATGTGAAAGGTTTAGCCTCGAAAAATCCACAAACGTGGGTCGAAAACGAGGTTGTCAGAGTCCTTAGGGGTCTAGGTCACCTAGTTGACCAGAGTCAACTAGGGCTTGCGCCTGGTTGGTCCACGTGGACCAACCAGGAAAAACCCTGAATAAATCTTTTATTAATTCATTTAAAAATAGAAAAAGGTCGAATTAAATTATGATTATAAAATAAAAAATATTCGTTATTTTGTGTAGTATTTTATTATGATTTTTAATTTATTTTATGAGGTATATTTGTACAAGTTTACTTTTTAGCCCTCTATAGGTATATTACCTATGTATTTTAATATTTTATTTTTATTTTGTGTATTTTAATTTTATAATTTTTATTTCTTATTTTGTAAAATTATAAAGTACTTTCGAATTATATTTTTATTTTATTTTTCTGATATGTTCTGTATATTTAATAAAATATAAGAGTGTATTGTATAAGTATACATATAGGTATAATACCCGTATGATCTATATATGTTTATTTTTATTTTGAGTTTTCTTTGCATTTTTATTCTGATTTCAATGCACATATATATTATAAGTAATATTTACAAGATTATAAAAATATTAAAAATATAAAAATAATGAATACATAATGAATAAATAATAGATTGAATATTTTAATCTGTACAGTTGTACAAGGTGGGTCCAAAACTCAACTTTCAAACCATAGCTCCGCCAATGCGAAACTACCACCATTAAATAGCTTATTTTATTTTGTATATAATTAAAGGTGAGTTAGCTGCATTTGGAGTTTTCAGTTGTGAGATACGGGTCTGGGAAGTTGGGATTTTGGATTTTTATTCAGACCATAACTTTTTATCTGTGTATTATTTTTGAGTGAAATTAATTTTGTATTTTTCTTTATAAAAGTATCTACAACTTTCATGTACAAAGTTTATTTATTTGTTGTATAAAAAGTGGAACCAAAAATAGGTCCCAAAATAGAACGATATAGGTATTTGACCCTTATCTCCCCCTACTTTATTCCTGGTCGACCTATTCATCAAGATGCCTAGGTCTCGGGGTTTTGGGTCATAAAATATTTTATTCTTTTTTTCTTTTATTTTATTTATTCTATAATTTTGGCTTTAATTACAGTGTTTTATACACTAATAGGATGCACATGAATGAATGCTAAGATGCTCTATTTAAGGGTATTTATAGGTATTTGCTAGGGTTTATGGTGCCAAAATGATAGAATAAAGATGATGAAATGTGGATTCATCACCCCCTATACTTTACCTTTGCTAGTCCCTAGCAAACACTTATGAAATAAGTGCAAAAAGAAAAAGAAAGAAAAGAAAAAGAAGAACTTCGATGTAGTTTAATTATCAAACTTGTCTTCACAAAATCAGAGTTTGGAGCTTAAGTCAGACCTTTGGAATTTTAGTGCGGGAGGAACCTTAATGGGATCCGAATTTGAAATACAACAGTCCTCGAGAATCCCAAAACTCTGTCCAAGTCTCCTCAATAGCCAGGTCAGAAATATCTCAATTCATACGCAAACCCTTGCGACTATGAGTCTGACTCGTACAGTGTAAGTGATGGTGGCTTTCCCCAACTAGAATGACAAAGAAACTGACTTCTCCAGTACGACAACCTAATGACTCCCCAATCCAACAACTCCATCCTCGAGGAGCGGGGTATTCCCTTCTAAGTTCAAGTGGCAACCAGCTCAGGAGGATGGGGTGAAGAGAAGAATGGACGGTAGCCAGTGTAGCTACCTATTATGGGATGCAAGACCAGTGTAGTCGAGTCATCCTGCTGCAGGCTCACATGATCTGACTTTGGAACTCAAGCTTGCTTATTGACTTTACAACAATTGTACATACTTTGCAGTCTTTTTATTTTTGTACATGCCTTCACACTTTTTTTGAGTACTATATATAGTAGCATTTACATAAGGAGTTTTTCCTCTTGAGCCAGTAGACTATCCCTCTTTTGAAGCTTTATTGCAACCCACAGCCTCCTGTCTTTAGACTTCCTTATCACTGGACGGGTTGGGGTGCACTTCCCTCCCTAGAGGAGGACAAATGTTTCCACTTGTGTGCGTCTCATACCGACAAATCCAATCCCCTCACCACTCTAACTGAGTTGAGCCATGTGAAAGGTGCAGGTGTCTAAGTTAGGTCATTATCAACAAGAGTCGTGCGTGTGCTCCGAAATACTCTACTTAGGCAGTCAAGAATCCATTGAACCTAGTCCCGTGATCCTCAAAGAATTAAGTCAACTAGACCTGAAGTGCCTCAAACCCAGTTCCTATAAGGTTCCTGTTATTAGGTAGATTTTAAGGTCCAATCAAGCTCCAATCTCCGGATTTTACTTAGACTCGTTCAACTATCAAACTCAATCTGAAAAATGCGAATGCTATGTAATGCAATGCAGAAAATCTTTTTGTGATGCAATTTTCAAGATTTTTGAATTTTTTATGGATTTTTGAAAAGATGATGATGATGCGAATGTAATTTTTTTGTATTTTTCAAAAAGATTTTTCAAATGTTTTTGGATTTTAATTTTGCAAATGATTTTGGGCTTTTTGAAAACAAAAAGGTTTTGGCTGAGAACTAGGTTAAAAATATGTACACGGGAGTGCTTCTTATATATACAAGAAGTGGATTTTAAGAATTTACAAGGGTAAGTGGTCAGTTTTATACACAGATATATAGTGGATTTTGATGTGATGTTCATATATTCCTCAAATTTATTTGACACAAGCTTTACACACAATTTTTGAAAACTATAGTCCAAAATAGTTTTTACAAATATTTTACAAACATGTACACACATTTGAAAATCATTTTGCAAAGGATTTCAAAACAGTATAAATAGGTTTTTCAAAGTATTTTTGCAACCATTTTTCAAACCATTTGCAAATCATTTTTCAAACATTTTATTTCACACAAAGATAAGAAATTTTACAAACCACGCATTTTTACACAGGTTGAAAACATGTAACAAAATATTTTCAAAATAGTTTTCAATAGATGTTCACAAAGATTTTCAAACTATTTTTCAAACATTTTGCAAAAAACATTTTCACCTGATTTATTAATCAGTATATACATAAAGAATTTGAGGAACATAACACCTTTTTATTAAGGATTTTTAATGAATTTTAAAGAATTTTTATCCATATTATTAAGAAAATACGAAAGTACGAGTTATGGCTAAAGTATATACACAGATATACCCCCCTATACTTAACTTGAGCTATGTCCTCATAGATCGGAGAGAAAAGAGAAGAAATAACTCGTACTAAATATAGGCAAGACTAAATAATAAAGGAATAAATGAATGAACCAATAAGAAGTTAACCGTCCCCCCTATACTTAGGATCGAATAATCCTAAGTATAGCAGACTGTACACAACGCAGGGAGGGTTAAGGGTGGGAATGAATAGATCGTACTCAGATTGTCTCCCCCTATACTTAGGGTAAAATATCCCTAAGTATAGACAAGAAGAGGAGACAATGGAGAAGATCGAAACATAGAGAAACTCGGGGTGCACACCCCCCTATACTTAGGACAAAGTACGTCCTAAGTATGGAAAACTATCTACAAGGGCGGCACCTTTTTTGATAGATAAAGAAAATAGAAAAGGAAAAGAAGAAAAAAAGAAAATAAATCAACAGATGAAAGAGTGATATGGACAGATGATCTGTACAGCGGACGATGGAAGTGATCACCATGTATGACATGCAGATGATTTGAGTCAAGGAACACATCTCATACTAAAAGAATGGGGGCAACGTCAATGGTCGGCGGATCATGATCCAGATATAGTTTCAGGCGTTGACCATTGACACGGAAGGTAGAAGAGGATGACGGTTCGGATATGTCAATGCTGCCATTGTCATGTACCTTCCTAACCACATACGGACCTTTCCACTTGCTCTGCAATTTCCCTGGAAATAATTTTAGCCTGGAATCAAACAACCATACTCTCTGATCTGGCTCAAACTGTTTATGGCTGATGTGGGAATGATGCCATGTTTTCACTTTCTCTTTGTACTGTAGGCTGTCGGAAAAGGTTGTATCTCTCAGTTCTTCCAGGGCTGCCAATTCTGCTCTTCCCTGGTCCCCTATGCTCTCGAGATCTAACAGTAACTCAGTGACTGCCCAAAAAGATTTGTGCTTGATTTCCACTGGCAAATGGCACGGCTTACCATAGACGAGTCGAAAGGGAGATGTCCCCAATGGATTCTTGAAAGAAGTCCCGATAGGCCCACAAGACCGAGTCCAAAAGCTGTGACCAATCCTTTTGGTCTGGGCGGACAACTTTCTGCAAGATTATCTTTATCTCCCGATTCGATACTTCAGCAAGACCATTAGTCTGAGGGTGATATGGTGTGGCAACCCGATGGTCAATGTCGAACTCGTCTGCAAGGGCCCTAACTTTGTCATTGATGAAATGAGACCCCCCGTCTGAAATCAAGACTCTCGGAACCCCGAACCGTGAAATGATATTTTCCTCAAAAATTTGCATACGATTTTAGCATCTGCGGCTCGGGCGGGAATGGCCTCAACCCATCGGCTGACATAATCAACAACGAGCAAAATATGCTCGAATCCCTGACTCTTAGGAAATGGTCCCATGAAATCAATCCCCCATGCATTAAAAAGCTCACAGAAGTGAATGGGTTGCATGGGCATCATGTCTCTCTGTCCGCAGGTTCCCATCTTCTGACAGTCAATACATCTCCGCACGAACTCATCAGAATCCTTGAAGAGAGTAGGCCACCATAGGCCGGATTGAAGTACCTTCTGTGCTGTCCTTTTTCCAGAATGATGTCCTCCTGCCTCAAGCTTGTGGCAGATTGTGAGGATGCTCTGCTGCTCTTCTTGAGGAATGCACCTCCTCCAGATGCCATCCCCTCCTTCATGATAAAGGACGGGATCTTCCCAATGGTAAAACTTGGCCTTAGCTAGGAAGGTCTCAAGTTTCTGTCTGGGCCAACCCTGAGGGACCGTCTTGGCAACAAAATAGTTTACAAAGTCGGCATACCATGGGAGTGAGGTGACCGCCAAGATCGCCTCATCTGGGAATGTCTCTGTAATAGGTGCGCTGGGCTCAGATTCCTCAAGATTCTCCAATCTAGAGAGATGATCCGCCACCACATTCTTGACTCCAGGTTTATCCTTAATCTCAATATCAAACTCCTGGAGTAGAAGGATCCATCCGGTAAGACGTGCTTTGGCATCCTTCTTAGCCATCAAATACCGGATGGCGGTATGATCAGTGTAAATTGTCACTCTAGATCCGAGAATGTAAGATCGATACTTATCCAGAGCAAAGACTACGGCCAGCACCTCTTTCTCAGTCACAGTGTAATTTTGCTGAGCGGCATCCAAAGTCCGGCTGGCGTAGTGAATGGAAAAAGGTAATCCATCCCTCCTCTGACCAAGCACAGCCCCAACGACAAAATCTGAAGCATCCGTCATGATCTTGAATGGGAGAGACCAATCGGGTGGCTGAAGAACATGAGCTGAAACAACCATATTTTTGAGAGTCTCAAAAGACGCAAGACACTTATCATTGACAATAAACTCAGTGTCTTTTGTTAGTAAGTCAGTGAGCGGTCGGGAAATACGACTGAAATCCTGAATGAACCGTCGGTAGAAACCGACATGCCCCAGAAAAGACCGCAACTGACGCAAGTTGGACGGTGGATTGAGTTTTTTGATGATATCCACCTTGGCCGGATCGACCTCCATGCCCCTGTTGGAGACGATATGACGAGGACCGTCCCTTGAGTCACCATAAAGTGGCTCTTCTCCCAAGATAAAACAAGATTGACCTCAATGCAATGCTGAAGCACACGGTCTAGGCAATCAAGACAAGCATCGAACACGTCGCCATAAACCGAGAAGTCATCCATGAAGACCTCTAAACAGTCACCCACCATGTCCGAAAATATGGACAACATGCACCTTTGGAATGTCGCTGGAGCATTACATAGACCAAAGGGCATCCGTCTGAAAGCATAAGTCCCGAACGGACAGGTGAATGTCGTTTTCTCCTGGTCTTCGGGCGCAATGGCCACCTGATTGTATACAGAGTACCCGTCAAGAAAACAATAGTGACTCTTCCCAGCTAGTCGTTCGATAATCTGATCAATGAAGGGTAGCGGGAAATGATCCTTCTTGGTGGCCTCATTCAATCGTCTGTAGTCCACACAGACCCTCCAAGAAGTGGGTACTCTGGTAGCGATCTCCTCTCCAGACTCATTCACCACTGTAGTGATGCCCGTCTTCTTAGGCACCACATGTAACAGACTAACCCATTTAGAGTCAGAGATGGGGTAGATAAAATCGGCGCTCCACCACCTCGATATTTCCTTCATGACCACATCTCGAAGATTCGGGTTCAACCGTTGCTGGAACTCACGCGACGGCCTAGCATCCTCCTCAAGATAAATGTGGTGGGAGCACAGAGCCGGACTAATCCCCTGGAGGTCAGCTATACTCCATCCTATTGCCTTGTGGTTTCTTTCAAGAACCTCCATCAGACGAGATTCTTGTTCTGCAGTCAAATCTGCTGAGATAATGACTGGGTGCATGTCTGGCTCACCTGCAAGGAATCTATACTTCATCGACTGTGGTAGAGGTTTCCGTTCTGGACAACTGGGAGGTGGCAGATCTGGCTTCTGATATGTCTGTGTGAAGGCAACCAGGTCCGCATGGGAGAACTCTCGCTCTACATGAATCTCTGACGAAGGGCGGCCTGCTGAATCATTAATGAACTGTACGGGCTCGCACTCTGTCATGGCTGTTGGCTCAGAAGGAATCAGACAAGACAAATAGTCATCAAAATCATCCCAATCAATGTCTGAATCCGAGGGATCAGAAGAAGATGAGCACGAATGAAAATCATCAGCACCACTCGTCCCAACACTGTCAGCCTCAGGTATATCCTCATCCAGGGGTGTGCTCTCCCAGATCTCGACTGCCATGAGCTTTAGATATAGTGAATCTGTAGGCAAGGCGAGGGTCGGTGCTACAGGATCTGTCCAATTGGATTCATCATCAGTCATAATGAAATCACACTCCTGGTGGATGTCTAGCTCTTCCTCTGTCATCTGCGTGGCTTCGCTGGACTGCTCTGAGCATGCTAATTCTCTAGCTCTGGTCTCATCGATCGTCTCTATTTTTATGGTTTCACCCTCTACGCGAAAGCATACCTTCCCGCTATCATGATCGGTCACCGCCTTGGCTGTGGCCAAGAATAGGCGTCCAAGTATGATGGTGGTATCGGATACCGATTCAGGGGTCTCCATATCCAACACAACAAAGTCCACGGGGAATTTCAGACCCTGAATGGTAACGACCACGTCTTTCAATAACCCCTCCGGCCTCTTAATCGACCTATCAGCAAACTGAAGAACCGCCCTGCTCCGAAGAAGAGGACCAAACTCGAAGTGGCCAAGTAAGGCTGCTGGAAGAAGGTTAATAGAAGAGCCACTGTCTAATAGAGTACGATCGAACTGCTGCTCCTGAATCTCGCATCTGACATAGGAAGCTCCTGTATCAGGTCTCTTGGCTGGCAATGTGTTCTGGATGGCACAAAAAGTGTGATGGGTGAGCACATGGATATGATCTCTGTACCTCCTCTTCCTGTGGACTGTAGTTTCCTCTTTCAAGTTCTTTTTGAGGAAGGGGATGTGCTCAAGTGCTTCTCGTAGAGTCAGCTGAATGTGGAATCTATCAATCATCTGGTTGCTGATCTCTACCTGCTGGGTCTTTTTAGGATTTTCTGTTTTATTCCCCTTCGCTAAGCGGAGTGCTTCCGGGAAGGGGATAGTAGGGGCCTCCTCAGATGGAGGACTAGGAATAGGTCCCTATGCCTGTGAAGGAGGAGAATCCATACAATCATCAGCATGAAACACATATGGATCCGCAATGTGAACAGAAGCCTTTCCTTTATTCATATTTTTGTTTTTCTTTTTGTTACCACAATCCATAGACACAAAAGGTGGTAACATCACATGGGAGGCTCAACAAAAGTAGATGTGGTGGCCTCAGTACCACCTCTAGCACCTGTGTTCACGGCATCAGCACCGCGCTCTGGTTCAGCATCCAAAATGGTGGCATCAGCACCACCGTCTGCATCTGGTATCACGACGGTGTCAGTACCGTCGTCGGAATCTCCATCATTGGTGGCCTTAGCACCACCATCTCTAACATCATCATTAGCGGCATCAGCACCGCTACTCTACTCCTCTGGCGCTCCCGGTTCAGCTGGTGGTTGTCGCTCAGAAGAGGCATCGCCGGCGGGCATCCTACCGCTCCTAGTAGTCACAAAATCAGCATCATAGAAAGAATAAGACATATCACTCAAGTAGTCACTAGGAGAGGTATCCTCTGTAAACTCTACCTGCTCATACTTTCTTTTCAGATTGTTCGGATTAGGTTAAATCTGAGCGGGTATGGCGGCCTTCCCTTTGATAATCTCCCTCATCTCCTGCCGGAATTCATCCATTTCTTTCCTGAAGGATGCTCGCTGTTCGGAGAGCAAGTGGGCAAGATCATCGAGAGCTGGGTTCTCAAAAGCGGGACCCTGAGAACCGGATGGTTGTCCCTGCTGGAAATGGGGCTGATGCTGCTGTGGTTGATACTGGGGGTGATGGGGGTAAAACTGATGAGGCTGCTGACGTTGCCTCCACTGTTGTCCCTGATAAGCGGGACGAGGACCACTCTGATACTGTTGTGGCTGGGCATACTGAGGCTGCTGGTGTTGCTGTTGCTGTTGTTGTTGGCTGCTCTGCTGTCCTTGAGCGGGATTCTGCTGCTGGGATGAAGAGCCACCGTTGCCCCAACGGAATCCTGGATGATCACGACGGATCCCAGGCTGAGGGTACCGGTCGTACCAAATCCCATTGACTTCCATCAATGGTTCCTGCTCAAAGGATGGTGGAGGAAGAACTGCCAGTGGCTGCTCCGGCTGATAGACCACCATCTGAGTATCTTGAGATGGTGGCTGCACTGGATGATACTGTAGCAATGGGACCGGCTCTGCCTGGATGTGGTTGACCTGGCGGTACGAGACAGAGGGTTGTGATGAGTTGCTACTGCTTGGATCAGCTTGTGATCTGGGAGGCTGTTGGGAATGAGTCTGTGCCTCCTGGACGCAAAGGATCTGCGTCTTCAGGTCACTCATGGTTTTGGCGATCTGGTCCATCTAGCTCATGCCTTGCATTTGTTTCTTCTTGAGGATCTCGAGACGGTCCAGCTTCTCACTGATTATGCCCATGTCGGCTGCGGCTGATTCAGCTTGGGCTGCGGCTACCGACGATGTGTTAGGACCGACATCGATGCGTGCGATCCTCTGGAATGATCCTGCTCCTTGCGGGGGCTTCTGCTGCGTGTAGACACGGGCTTGGGCCATCACTATTGAATTTTCTGCCATGCTCTCGTAGATGGCCCAAATGTCGTCTTCACCCTTGGAAAAGTATGATCCACCGCAAGAGGCATTCCCTAGCCCCTGCAGCTCCGGTGTCAGCCCACAGAAGAAACTTTGCACTAAGTTGGGCTTGGATATGTCGTGATGTGGACACCGGTCAATGAGTTCTCGAAAGCGATCCCAAGCTTCATGAAACTGTTCATTAGGGATCATGACAAAATTACTGATCATTGCTCTAGCTGCATTGGTTCGGCCGAGAGGGTAGTATTTCTTCAGATATGCGGTCCGGAGATCTGTCCATGTATCGATGAATCGCCCTAAGTGTTTGAGCCAATATGCGGCTCTGTCAACCAAAGAGAATGGAAAGGCGATCATCTTGATCGTGTCCTCGGTCATCAGCCTATCATGGATCGTGCTGCATATCATCTCAAATTCTTGGAGGTGGAGGTGTGGCTCCTCGGTCGGCAACCCATGGAATTTGGGTAAAAGCTGAATGGTATGGGGCTGCAACTCGAAATCTCCATGGATAGGCGGGAGTCTGATCCACCGATGTGTAAGGGACGCTGCTGGGTTATGCAATTCTCGCATGATGGTCTGCGGCGGTCTCTCAGCGTCGGGGTCACCTCCTCCTGCATCAGGTCCTCCTCCTCCTCCACTGCCACCGCCCCCAGGTCGGTTTTCTCTCATCTGAGCAATTTCTCTCATCAGATCACCCATGAAGGTACCCTAGTCACGAATCTGCCTCTTCATGGTCTCCAGGGATGCAAGAAGTGAATTGTTGATGGCCGCCTGATCAAATAAGAACAGAGGGTGATCATGGTCATCCGGGTGCTCGCCTCTGTCTACCATCTCTGGATTCTCTGAAAAAGCAAAAGAGGCCATCTCAGGTGCTGTCGAATGATCTGAACTCTATGATGCAATGACCCTCTTGGACTGATGGAAGGAGAATGAGAAGGGTGGTCGAGGGGGAACATGGTGGAGGTAAACTCAGGCTCGGAGAGCGGGCTCTCCGAGGTAGTCCTAGATAAATGAGGAGGAGTGCTGGATAGCGGTGCCGACAAAGTCGGCCTAAGAGATCTCCGTCCCATCATCTTGATTATTGGGAAGAGCAGGGAGAATGCAGAAGAAGAGGGAAGAAATGAGAAGCAAATTGCGCACAATTGTATTGTGTTTTTGATCTTGACCTAAATAGAACTAGCAATCAAACACAAAACAGGGGTGAATTCACCAACTCAACACATGAAGCCGTGAAGGTTCGGCTTTTATCTTGTCGGTTTTAGCTTGAATTCAGGAATTAATCTTTTCACGAGTCCTTGGAGCGCTACGCCTAAAGGAGAGAGTACTGCCGGAAGAGTATCCCGTACTTGTCCTCCTCCTGTGTAACCTATAGCTTGCGCCTTTTTGAGGTCCTTGTAACCCTTCCTGGATCCCTACTCAGCCAAAGAATAAGAGAGGAAGCCAATAGGCGAAACCGATACTTCGTAACTCGCTCGCAACGGAATCACCTGTGAGCGTGCAAGAACCTACTCGGACGCGAGACGATGAGACAGACACCCCCGTGAAGGCGTGGCCTAGGCTCGATACTTCGGACAAGGTCGATGCTCTATACAATAGAGAGTCACCAATGTTGACCAAGCCCTACTCGTCCACGTACGATAGAAGCGCCAATACTTCAGAAATCCAGGCGATACACAAGGCAGCCACAAGCTGGGATTTTGACTCTAATCCTTACGAAGCACTCAACTCACTTGGAAGGAGACCTTCCCATGCAACCTGAAAACAAGTGAGGGTGTGACTCTCCCCAATCAATGAATCCAATTACCAATTTTATTTTTGGTCAAGGTTTTCTTAGCAGTCCCTTTTTAAAATTTTTTGGTGTTATCGCTTCTTTTGAGTAGATTCAAACAAGCGCCTAACGATTTTTGTCTTTTCTTGATCCTACTTTGTCCAAAAATAGAGGGAGAATAGAGTCGAAAAAGCCGTGCAAGTCGACACAAAGATGGAAATCTCACCTTTGTGCCTAAATGATGGATGCAAAGTAAGAAGACTTACAGCGAATCCCAGCTCTCTCCATGCGAGATGCAAAGCAGAAATTTATAAACCAATTCTACATGTCGGTATGCAATGCGGAAATGGTCCTAAGATAGGCAACTGCTAGCGTGAAGAACCACAAGTCAACCACCGATCTTTGATCCTAAGAGTCCGGTCTAGACCCCCCCATCTTCTTCTCGACACATCGAGTTCAGGAGTAGCGCTTGATGGAGAGGGCTCGCGGTGCGGCAGATCTGAGAAGGTGAGTTAACTATTTAATTTAAACTAAGTCCAAGTACGAGCTATAGGTACATGCAAAGGTTATTAGTGTGTTTGGACCTAATTTAGTCGAACAAGCAGGCCTAGAACTAAGGGCTCAATCCACAAAAGAAATGAAAAATGAAAACAAAACCGGAAAATGACTGTCGAAAAACGCGATGAAAACCGCGGTGAGCCCCCGGGTGAACAAACACCCGGAAATTAGGCCCGAAGTGTCTGAAAGTCCAAGTCCCTGTATTATTAGAAATTATGAATCACTCTCTCACAAAATAAAGTGCAACTACTCTAAGCACTCTCTTTCACTCCTCCTGCTCTCTCCTACCGACTTGGCTAAAGAACAGCCAGCTCCGCTTCCCAAGGATGCTTCGGATCCCCTAGGCGATCTGCCTCGCTCCGCGGTCCCTCGCAAGAACACACGAAAAAGAGTGGTCAGAAAGCTCAATCAATATATATCAAAAATGCAAGAGAGATAAAATGAGCAATGGTAGACAACAAACACAAACAGACAAAAAGATGAACTACTCGCTGTTGCTCCCCGGCAACAGCACCATTTGATAAACACAGATTATCGGGGGTCTAAAAAGTATGTCTCACACAAGGCGGAGACAACCGAGGTCGCTGCGGTGACCCACAATAAAATGTATTTAATCAACAATTAACCCACACTATAAATCAACAATTAGAAATAAATGTGGAGTTAAAATTTATTTTTAACTCTGCACAAAAGATTGTATAGGACAAGTATGCAGAGAGTTCGAACACAGGGAGCAAACAAGGTAGATCAAATAAATGTGCGTGAGTGAATGGGAGTGATGTCTACACTATGCAAGCAAAGATTTTTGTGGGTTTTTAATTTTTATATATATTTTATTATTTTGTATTTTGGTTTTTTGATTTTCTGATTTTTATAATTTTATATTTTATATTTTTTTCTTTTTCAATATTAGAAGATAAAGACAATGTAGTAAAAAGGGGAATAAACTATTTATAAAAATGTGCAAAAATAACCAGAAATTCAAGAATAAAATCTTTTTGGTATTTTTATAATTTTCTACTATTTTTGTGATTTTTGGATATTTTTCAAAATATTTTTGATATTTTAATTGGGTAAAATACAAGAAAACAGTGAATATACTTGCTGGCCGAAATTAAAATGAGGTTAAAAATACTAAACAGTATCTAAAATTCCTCAAATTAATTTTAAAATATAGACAATAAAACCAGGAAGACACATCAACTGAGTTTGTGTTTTTGTGATTTTTCTATGGTTTTCTAAATTTTTATAAAGATTTTTGGGGTTTTCTAATTTTTAAGATTTTTCTTTTGAAATTTTTAGTGGTTTTTGGTCTGACACTAATATATGATGAAATACACAAAATATATTTTTTCTGGAATTTTTCAAAATGTTTTTATAATTTTTATAGATTTTCTAATGCAAACAGTGAAATAAAATCATGTTTTTGATTTTTAATAAATATGAAAATGCAATAAAAATGCAACGCAAAATTATGGCGTGAAAATGCAAGTGAACAGGAGCTTAACTTGATTTTTGTGGAATTTTTCGAATTAAAAATGATGGTCCAACTAAATAATACAAGCTCACGAAAATATCACAACCTGGCAGGGGTATATATGTAAATATCCAAAGTTCCAGGGGCATACATACAATTTTCGCACAAAAATAACACTGAATATTTAATTTCAAGGACCAAATACAAATTACAAAACCCGCAGGGGTGTCGGCGCAAAATGTCCAAGCCAAACACGTGCTACACACGCACCTGGCAGGGACCTAAATGCAATAAATGAAAAGTTCCAGGGCTACAAAAGTTTTGGGACTAAAACGAGATAACTAAACCCTAGGGGGGTCCTTGCAAAACGCCCACCCCCTCACGCGCACAGGCACGTGAGGTGACGTGGCACATTACCTAAGTGCGAATAAAATAAACGTGTGGGGTTCACATGCAAATAATACAAAATAGTTACGCTACAGATGAAAGTCTTAGGACTAAAAGCAAATACAAAATGCGCGGGGTGAAGAGTGCAAAATACCCTCGATGCGCATTCCAACGGCGGATGATCTTCACTTAACCACGTGGCGTGGATCTAACGGTCGATGACGCTTCGCATGGACGTCGGAGATTAGATCGTTTGAGGACGATCTGACGGCGGAGATGTGCTTCGATCCAACGGGCGCTGCTCGACCTGGGGGAGCTCCTCGATCCGACGGCTGGGAGGTGATGACGAAGAACAACAAAGAACGCCGGCGAGGGCGAACTTCGTCGTCCCAGATCTTCGTCCTCCAGCGATGGCAGGGCTTCAAAATGGACGTGGAGCGTCCTGAGGTCCTCCTCTTCCTCCTAGAGTCGTCAAAACTCCACGGCAGGGCCATGGGGCTCCTGGTGGCTGGCGGAGCTGGGGAGCTTCGATAGCTCCGGCGGGCTTCCAAAATGGGCTCCAGGCACGCGTGGACGTGCCATGACCTGCAAAAAGCGTGAGGAGGTCCAGGGCAAACTGCCTGGACCTCTGGATGGACGTGGCGAGGCGTGAAGCGGAGTGGCGATGAACGGCCGGAGGAGCGCTCCGGCCAAGTGGGTGAATCGGGCGATTTAGGCGACTAAACTTAAGATTTTTTTGGGGTTTTTCATCCTACTGCTGACAGGAATTTAATGCAATAAAGAAATGAATGGGGGAAGGCCCTCAATGGTCGGAACCAGAGGAAATGGCAAACCTCGACCGCCGGAGTTGCAGGAGGTACGGGAGACGCCTCCGACCTCTGATGCCTTGGCTGAAGAGCTCGCGGCGGAGCTGTCACCTCCAGGAAGCTCTGGAGCACAAGAAAGGCGAGAGGGGTGGACCGAAGGGAATCCAAATTCAAATCAAAGATCGGGGTTCCTTATATTTTGGGTTGACTCGAGGTGACAGGGGTCCAAAGATCAACGAATATCTTGCCAATCTTGGGCCCAAAGACCAAGATTATGCATGGGCGAGCTAGAGGGATGGTTGGTGAACAATGTTGCAGAAGGATGCAACACAAAAATGTGAAAGGTTTAGCCTCGAAAAATCCACAAACGTAGGTCGAAAACGAGGTTGTCAGAGTCCTTAGGGGTCTAGGTCACCTAGTTGACCAGAGTCAACTAGGGCTTGCGCCTGGTTGGTCCACGTGGACCAACCAGGAAAAATCCTGAATAAATCTTTTATTAATTCATTTAAAAATAGAAAAAGGTCGAATTAAATTATGATTATAAAATAAAAAATATTCGTTATTTTGTGTAGTATTTTATTATGATTTTTAATTTATTTTATGAGGTATATTTGTACAAGTTTACTTTTTAGCCCTCTATAAGTATATTACCTATGTATTTTGATATTTTATTTTTATTTTGTGTATTTTAATTTTATAATTTTTATTTCTTATTTTGTAAAATTATAAAGTACTTTCATACACATAAAGATATTTTTATTTTATTTTTCTGATATGTTCTGTATATTTAATAAAAATATAAGAGTGTATTGTATAGGTATACATATAGGTATAATACCTATATGATCTATATATGTTTATTTTTATTTTGAGTTTTCTTTGCATTTTTATTCTGATTTTAATGCACATATACATTATAAGTAATATTTACAAGATTATAAAAATATTAAAAATATAAAAAATGAATAAATAATGAATAAATAATAGATTGAATATTTTAATATGTATAGTTGTACAAGGCGGGTCCAAAACTCAACTTTCAAACCGTAGCTCCGCCAAATGCGAAACTACCACCATTAAATAGCTTATTTTATTCTATATACAATTAAAGGTGAGTTAGCTGTATTTGGAGTTTTCAGTTGTGAGATACGGGTCTGGGAAGTTGGGATTTTGGATTTTTATTCAGACCATAACTTTTTATCTGTGTATTATTTTTGATTGAAATCAAATTTGTATTTTTATTTATAAAAGTATCTACAACTTTCGTGTACAAAGTTTCTTTATTTGATGTATAAAAAATGGAACCAAAAATAGGTCCCAAAATAGAACGATATAGGTATTTGACCCTTATCTCCCCCTACTTTATTCCTGGTCGACCTATTCATCAAGATGCCTAGGTCTCAGGGTTTTGGGTCATAAAATATTTTATTCTTTTTTCTTTTATTTTATTTATTCTATAATTTTGGCTTTAATTACAGTATTTTATACACTAATAGGATGCACATGCATGAATGCTAAGATGCTCTATTTAAGGGTATTTATAGGTATTTGCTAGGGTTTTTGGTGCCAAAATGATAGAATAAAGATGATGAAATGTGGATTCATCAGTACCCAGAACCTCCTTACATGTTGTCGTCACCTCCGAAGACAGTCCCAAAGGAACCAAAGAGGATTTGGCCCCATTCACCATCAACCTTGAAATCCCTCTAGAGATATCCAACACTTCTCTAATAGCATTGCATTCCGTCGTGCCTCCTTTTATAAGGAATACACAATAATATGGCATTAATATTCTCATGGATGATGTGTCTATCAATCTCCAAATGCATTGTTTTGTCATTCATTACATGATTGTTGTCCAATTTTATTGCAGACTTATTATCACAAAACATCTTCATTGAGATACTAACCTAGATACCCAAGTCATGGAGCATAATTTTTATCCATGGAATTTATGTAAATTCATTGGCAAGAGCACGATATTCTACTTCAGCACTTGATCTTTAAACCACATATTGCTTCTCACTTCTCGAAATAATAAAAAATCTGTATAGATATACTGCATAATCTGAGGTGGATCTTCTGTCATCAACGAAGCCAACCTAATCAGCATCAGTGTCTCCTTCAATAGTGACCTAGGGATTTTTCTTGTATATATGACCTCTTCATGGTGATCCTTTTATGTAGAATATAATTCTATTTACTTAGCATGAGAGGTGGTAGTAGCATGAATGAATTGACTCACCATACAACAAAAGAATATATCTTCTTTCACCATTCCTCTTTATAAATGGAGTGTGGTCTCTATTCACTTGGGTATATCCATTCCTAATCATGACCACATGGAGATGTTCAAACCAAGCTCTTGGTGATTGCTTTAGTCCATATAAAGTTTTAGTTTGCAGCACTTGTTATCCTTCTCAAACCCCAACATTTTCATATACACTTCTTCTTTAAGATTACCATTCAAGGAAGTTTTTTTCACATCTAACTGATAAATTTTCTTGGAAAAATTAGTTGATAGATAAATAACGACCCTGATCGTATTCATCTTGGCAACATGAGAAAATGTCTCCAGGTAGTCGATCCTATATTTATGGTTGTATACTCTAGCCACTATATGAGCTTTGAACTGTCAATGTTCCCATCAACATCATATTTGACCATGTAG
Organism: Ottelia alismoides; assembly: GCA_037367405.1. Taxonomy (NCBI): domain Eukaryota; kingdom Viridiplantae; phylum Streptophyta; class Magnoliopsida; order Alismatales; family Hydrocharitaceae; genus Ottelia; species Ottelia alismoides. Next base: position 221,590 of record JAZKJV010003960.1, on the reverse strand, counting down.
AGGCATTTATGACCAACAAGGTGAGCTCCCTTAGATGCATTAACAATATCTTAAGTATTATTTTTAACTAACGCATCCATTTCTTCCTTCATAACATTGACTCATTTTGGATCCTTTTTAGCCCCATCAATATTTTTGGAAACATGATGGGCATCAAGAGAGGTAATAAAGCATTTATATCTCGAACTTATCTTGGTGTAAGCAACAAAGTCTTCCACTGGATAACAAGTAGAGGCTCAAAAAGTTCTAATAGCTTTTCTCATAACAATGGGATGATCATCTGGTAATGAGTTGGAATTATCAATATGAATATTAGGAGGGAGAGGAACACTTGGATGATTTTCATGACCAAAATTACCCATAGAAAGATTGACATCATGTTAGAGGAAAAGTTGACATCACGATTTGGTATCATCTCTTCTCTGGTCTCCACCACTAGTAAAGTTCTTAGAGAAGTAGGACTCACTATCAAAGAAAGTGACATCCTTACTCTTATGAAGATGACCTGCCATAGGATTATTACATTTGTATCCTTTTTGAGTTCCAGAATAGCAAAAAATATGCACTTTGTGGTCATTGAATCTAACTTTTGTCAATCTAATCCAAAGTTATGAAGAAAGTAGACATATCAAAAAACTTGTAGGGTCCAAACTAAAGAGATAGGTATCCAGATGGATAATAGAGAAAGAAGTTATCTTCTCAATTATGACAGAAGGTGTCCTATTTATCTAGTAAGTAGTAATCAAGATGACTTCTCCCCAAAAATTCGTTAGCACATTTCGCTTGAGGAGTGCTTTGGTGACATTCAATAAATGATGGTGTTTCCATTCAGCAATCCTGTTATGTTGTGGCATGTAACTACATGAGATTTCATGAATGACACCCTTTTCATCGAGAAAAAAAGATATATAGGGGACTTTCCAGGTACTCCTAGGCATTATGAGTCCTGACAGTTCTTATTCTTGTTGCATACTGAGTGCTATCTATTTATAAATTTCTTTACAACAACATGAACTTCACTTCTATGTTCTAAAAGGTACACATAAGTACACCATGAAAATCATCTATGAAAGTGAAATAATACATATGGCCATACAAGCTCTTCGCAATTGATGGACCCCAGACATCAGAATGCCATAATTCAAAGGCATAAGTAGATTTTTTTAGTAGATGGAGGAAACATATTGCATGTTTTCTTTTAAAATTGGTAAATCTCACCATGCTAATCATCCTCAAACAATCCAGAAAAAATCTCAATCATCGACTTATGTAAAGACTAGGGTTCAAATCCTCCCTTGTGGGGTTGCGTTAGGTAGTCGACAACCAGAGTAAAAGATAGTCGAATCTTTCAATATGGATATGAGAAATAGTCCATGTAGATGACCCTACTTATAATGGGAGAAGACTTTACCATTTTTTATCAACTTAAGTAAAGAAGACAAATTGATATGATCGAGACATTCATGTCATTTTCATTTAAAATGGAGTTGTCCTTTTCAAGGCGAGCTTTCATCATAGAGGTAAGTGCTTGACACACTCGAATTGGAAGACAATATAATCCATTCTCAACTAATCCGATTCTAATATTCTTGCATGTATGTAAGTTTTCTAGAAAACATGAATTGCGATAAAAATCCAGTCCGTAGTGAAATTCATTAGTAATGTGACAAGAATTTTATTGGAAAATCAAGGACATAAAGTGCATTGGTAAGGAGGAAACGATCTACAACAGAAATTGTTCCTTTTTCCAGCAACAATAGTAGGAGACTCATATGCAACTGTACCTTTCTCTCTCCCATAAGATAACTTACAATCAAGAATTATAGGATCACCTGTCATGTGATCGGATGCACCAATGTTGATAATCCACTCAGATTTAGTAGATCAAGCATTGTTAATTCTCGTCATATTAAAAGTTGAACCATTATCCGTCAATTGCAAAGAGATATATTTTTTCATAAATGATTCCTTCAAGATGGATTGTAGCTTCAAGATGGTATCATTAGGTAAATCAGAAATTCTGGATGCTTCAAGCATCATAATATCAATCACTAGCAAATTAGTTCCCTTTAGACTTTGAGAAACACTTAAGATGCTCTATCAAACTCCTTGGGTGCACTCCTAATAGCAGAATCCCTACAGTAGAATACTCTTGCATATCATTAAATACATGGTGTACGAACTACACACGATAGATCACCCACTTCTCAATTTGATCTTGCAAAAACAAGGGGCAAAAACACCCTAACAACACTCAAGGGCTTTACCCAGATCGTCGCTGCTCTCCTGTAGTAGGTAACTAACCTCAAGGAGTCAGAAACAACACGCCTCAATAAGACCCACATGGGCAGAAGGTCGTACGATTGGAGCACCACAACAAGAAAGGTGGACATGAAACTACAACTTGCTACACAAACAAAGCAATAATGCCATGAGGAAGGACTACACAGGTCATAGCACAGGGTGTTGCACAAGGCACTGCGTATGCGCTACAGTGCATTGCACATGGTGCTACTAGGGTATTGCACCGGGAGTTGCTAGGAGTTGCAATGGCGTCGCATAGGGGTTGTTAGGGCACTACACATGATGGTCTGGAGGGGGGCTGCAACACAAGGGGGCACGTCGTCGGGAAGGGTCCTCATGTCGAGAGCACCAAGGGTTGTGACATATATAACAAATAAGGGACAAAATCGTTAGAGAGATTACGACTCTGAGGATCTAGAATCATGTTAGAATCAAGGATGCAAAGCACACACGAAGTTGAGGACAAGGATTTACGTGGAAAATTCTATATAGAGGGAAAAACCACGGAGGATCCCAATCCCTAATCTTCTTCACTAGAGATTAGAACTCTCTTCACTAAGATAAAAAAACCAATGATGTGGGATGAGTTTAATGTTTACAAATGGATGAGTAACAACCCCTCATTTAAAGACATATTTACCCATATAAGCACGATAACTCAATAGACACAATAAGATAGATGGCATTTAACAATGCAATGGGTCTAAAATCTTCTACTTGCTCCACAACTTCCTTCTTTGGAAGCAATAAGATCAGAGATCAATTAAGTTTTTTATGCCTTGATTCACACCTCTAAACTTTGAAATTAACGTCTTGGTCATCCTCAACCACATCCCATAACTCTCTAAGAAAAATACCAGTAAAACCTGGTCCTGGGAACCCATTACCATTAAGATAAAAAAAAACAGCATACACACCTCCTCTGCGTTGAAGTCTAAAATGAGTAGCTCTGCTTACTCAGGCAAAAGAGCTTACATCCCCATCTCAAGCCATTTGGCCCTTGATGCCGATGCCTGCATGTGACCTCTCGAAAGTGCGTGTCGCCTCCATTGCCCCATTGCCATGAATCCTCTCCTTGCCCACATAGGTTATGGATTAGATTCTTCCTCCTCCCACTGGCCATTGGATGGAAGTACCTTGTGTTCGCATTTCCCTCTCTCACCCACTTTTGTTTTGACCTTTACTGCCACATCACATCCCTTCCCCTCTAGCATGTTGCTCCCATTGTTTAAAAATGCACCTCGAGGCGTAAAGATGCTTGATGTGAAATCGGGCAGAGCCAAAGATCCTCCAGGCAATCGCCTCGGACCCCCTAGCTGAGGCGAGGGCCTTAGAATGCCCAAGATAGCCGAGGCGAGGTGGTAAGGCGGGGCAAGGCGGTACATGAGGCATTAGGGATTTACCGAGTATTTTTTAAAGGAAATGATTGGTCCTATTGGAAATTTCAGATGTTTATAAAGATCTATTTGTTGAGGATATATTTTATGCAAGATGAATGCTTAAACTTGACCTCTTTTATATTCATATTTACCATAAACATATTTAATTATTCAATGAACTCTTAATATTACACCCTTAAACATATGAATCCACGAATCTCATATGCAATTAAAATCGAATACCCATATACGAAATTTTTTTTGGACAGGGGCATTGCTTCCTACAACCATCGCAAGGGAGGCCAACTGCGAGACCCCCGTACAGGTAGGGTATGGTGGTACATGGGGACATCAGATCGTTCTTCAACTGGACATCTGTTTAGGATCCGAATCATATGACTCATATCAACATTTCGGATATCATTAATGACAACTATACACAATGACTCCCTCTTTGATAAATATTTTAGTGATAGTTACAGCCAACTATTTCCTTTTTAATTTTATTAGTTTATGGAATTGACATATCCTTTTATTTCAGGTTCTTATCTTCATAATTTCATCATATTTTACAATGACATATATTATATGCATGCCGGATTAGATTGTTTCATCAATAAATATAGTATTATACTTTTTATAATTATTTTCCTATACAAAACTATGTCTTACGCCTCGACCGCCTTGAAACTACGCCTCGCCTCCAAGAAAACACCTCGTTCTGCCTTTATTTTTTCAAACATTGATTGATCCTCATAGCTAAGATCCCCCTCATCCTCAATACCATCCAAACGAGCAAAACTTTACTCTGTCGTACTCGCCCACACTTCGTACGTGTCTATGTTTTGTATTTCTTCATTATCTCCCTTAATCTTATTATCTTTTGATCAGACCGAAATCTCGGAAGGACTCGAGCAGAGGATAAAGGTAACATCTCAAGCAGCTCCACCAATGGCAAAAACTGATCGAGATGGGATCTGAATGAACCGTTCCTCCTTGTTAACCTTTTGTTTGTGGCATCCATTGCTTCCATCACCATTCCCCCATCTTCCCTTCCCCAAATTGACAGCCATTTCGAAGGTGGCCAAGCTTGCAGCACCTGAAGCACAATGGATCTTGAATTGGATGTTGTCGAGCCCAGTGCCGTCTCTACAAATGCGAAATATCTAGGGCCGCTTCGACGGAAAGTAACAAGCCTAGACACTACCACGTCGGCCCCCGCCACCGGAGGCTTCAGAACCTCGGACCACCGCGGCCTGCAGCCCCTCCGCGCCTCCTTTTGCCTCATGAATGCTGCTCATCATCTGCTTCTCCCGTTCCCTCACCAGCAACGCACACCCAAGGCCGCTCGCTGAGCATTCGACCTCTCCTTGGTGGCGACGGTGCCCCTCTCGCCATCGATCCTTCTCGCACAACCCATATCGCGGTTTCCTTCCCTCGATGGCATAATCTTCTCTCCAGGCTCGCAAGCGGTGGCATCCTCCAGTCTCCTTCGACAACGCGACATGAAGAATCCCCAAATCAAGGGGGGCGACGCTCGATTGGAAAAGGGGTTCCCAGTTGGGAACCCTACAGCCAGCACGCTTGGCGTGCGTCTTTGGGCCCAAATGGGTTGCAGAAAGTCATTTGTTAAAAAAATGTTGCAGTTTGTCCCTTAAAAAAAAGGAAGAAAAGAAAAGGAGAGAGATATGGGCTTCGGGCCGTGACATTTAAAAGAAAAAAATGATGCTTTTATTGTAAAGTCCAAGGTGGGTTGGTTAAAAAACAAGGGAGAGAATATTGAGCCCAAGTGAGTCAAAAAAATGTTTCGAGAAAAAAGTCACGTACATTTAAAAAAAAGGTTGTACGCAAATTTAAAAAAAATTGCTATGAAAGCCGAAAAAAATGGTGTGAAACGGCTTAAAATTTTTATTTTAAAAAATGAGTTGAAAAGCCAAGAAAAAAGGAATGAACGACTTATGTTTAAAAAAATCACGGCATCTATTTACAAAAATGATGACAAAACCGCAAGTTCATGTTTTTTTCTCCAATTTTTCTTGTTGAAAAAAAAATGTTTGAAAGCCGAAGAAAATTTGTGATACGGCTTGTTGGTATTTTTACCCCCTATTTATCTTGTCTTCTCCCAACTTTGTCGATGTCATTTTCCGACAAGTATGGGAGAAAGGGGGAGTATATGTAGAGTCACAAGTCTATACATATATTCCAGATTCAGACGACGGATTCCAGATCAGCCATTATCCTCTACAGTTCCGATTCTCCATACGCAGTTTCAGACTCGAAGTTCATATTCCGAGTTCACAGTTTGATGCGCAGTTTCAGACTCGACGATTGGTTCCGGGTCTTCAGTTTCAAACATACACGTGTATGCGGTCGTTTCAGATGTGCAAATGTTTGCCATCTTTTATCATGCTCCCCATCATTCTTGTGGTTTCGGTCAAAGTTTTCACGTGAGTCGTAGCGACTCAGAGTAGAGGATCATTCCCTATGCTAAGTTGGCAAGGGTTTTCACATGGTATCATAGGGACTCCATAGTAGAGGACCATTCTCTGAGCCAGATGGGAGAGACCCAGTTCTTTGACGAGGAGACTTCTTTCAGACTCCATTCTCCAGCGACTGTGGGCTGCGATGAGGATTGCACTTCCACAGCCTTTTCAGTTCGACCCTTTTCAGAGATGGAACAGTAGTCCACATGTTGTGGCGGGCCAAAGTACTCCGACGAGGAGACTCATTTTCAGTTGCAGTGACTCTAACAGACGCAGTTCAGAGCACATGCTCTCCGACGAGGAAATTTAGTTGACTTACACTCCAGCCCGTTTGTCCTCCTCACCTGCACGGCATGAGAAGCAACGTCCTCGACAGCAACAGTTGTGTGCGTTGAGTTGATATTGTCTGTAGTGTCATGTATTGTGAGTTGAGTTTCTTTCTGTTTGTCCAAGCTGAGCATTGCATGCTCCAGCTTGAGGGGGAGTGTTGGAGTATTGTTTGTATGCGTCATATATGAGGGAGATGGGTAAATGGATCCCTTCAGGATCCATTTACCACATCCATGTCTTTAGTCCAACATGTACCGGTTTGGAGATGTGGAGACTCAGTGGGGGCTATATATAGACCCCCACACTCATTGTATCCAGTGGAGAAAAAAACAATGAAGTATACGCTCCTTTGAGAGCTTCTCCTGTAGTTTCATCCTGCTCCTTAGAGAGTAGGGTTCCACGTAAAATTCCGTCTTATGTTCAAGTTTTCTATCTTTATTTCTGATATGCTTCCGCATTCTCTATTTTTTAATAGCCACAACATGATGATGGACTATGAATGCGCCTTTCTTATGTATAGAGAAGAAGCAAGACCCCATAAAAGGGCATGTGATAGTTGCTGTATTCAATATTCTTGGTTCAAAAGGGTACCCGGCCTGATCTATGTAAATCTTAAGTTCATGTGTACCTTGAGTTCATGACCACTATGTTGGGGAGTCAATGACCGTAGAAGTTGCAAGTTTCCGAGGACTACTGCCTCCTTTGTACTGCCAGAAGCACTTGTGCTCATCGGTCAATCCAACGTCTTATGACACCAACGACTTGGCCATGCCTACCCAGCTACCGTTGATACAACTCTTGGGTCATTGATCATTTCATTCTCTTCATCCAGAAAAAAATATATTCACCTGATAACCTGCAGGTTTCTAGTCAATTGTAATTTTCAAGGAAAATTAAAACATTCTAATCACTGCATATGGTGCTTTCATGCTCCTGAACAAAATGGTATTGTTGAATGCAAACATCGTGTACATGGATTTCCCACACTCCCAGTCCTCTGCACCACAAAATTATGGGACTTCGTCTTTCAGACTGGGGCTTTTCTTGTAACCATATCTCCACTCCAGTTCTCCAAGACAAATCACTATATGAGTCTTTGGTTGCGCGATCTTTCTTGTTCTTTGACCTTACAATGGACCTAAGTTCTATTTTCAATCTACAAAGTGTACTTTCCTTGGCTATATTACAATTTATATGGATTAAATCTGCTATAACATACATATCAAGCGCAGTTACATTTCTCGATATGCGTGTTTTGGTGAAACAATCTTTCCTTTCAGGAGAAATCTATTTTGGGTTCACCTTCAAAGGATTCCCAACACTCAAAGTCCTAATAATCTTCACACACGGCTCTCATCGCTACCCTATCTATGGTAATGATACCCATTTGTTTTTCTGAAACCAACACTGGTCCATGATTGTGTATTCTATGGTCGACAAATATAATGCTTTCATCGCCAACAATCCTTTGTGTTTTGTACCATAACAACAGTCTTTGAATACAAATGCGATAGCATAGCTAGTCTATAGATGGGAGAACATATTACAAAGAAACTGTTGGGAGACAGGCAACAAGCTGCGCCGCCAATCCCTTTTGGATGGCAAATCCAATTCTTCGGAACACAACATCTATAGACCTGGGGACCATTCTCTTAAAATATCATCTAGATGGCACTATCTATATACACACTAATTTTACTTAAGAAAGCAAATATGACGGATTTCAATAATTTACAAACTCTATGGGTCCGTTTGATTACCGGATTACCTCGGGATAACCCGGTTTACCTCCGGCATTCCTGGGTTAGAATTCCATTACAAATCAATGTGACATCACATTATATTCTTTATTCGAAACCTCTCCAACACTTGTAATCATCCAAATAGCAATTATTCACAAGGCGTTACCCCAACCAACCCCATCTCATCCCAGTAACCAAATAGACTCCAATGGTCCCTTCTACAAGCTTAATAAGTGAAGGATGTACTATTGCCCTCGATTCTCGCTAGAGACTGGCCCTATGAGCTGCATGGCTGTCACGAGTTATAGTTTCTTACTTACTCTACTTCGAATATCCATCCTTGATCTACTTTTTCTGCCATTCGTTGTTCCAATTCAACTAAAATCTAACAACCCATCGTGCTCATCTCATGTTTTTGCTGCCATAGTAGGAGGCAATTGATCCCAACTGGTTGCCATATGTAAAATGTCAAAGGCTCGTTTTTGATCCATCATATTTACAGTCAGAAATGACTATAGCCCGCAGGAATTAGATTCATCAAATTTAGATGATTTCGACACTAAAATGTGTCCGGAACTTATTCAAATGGATCTTCGCATCATTTTATAAGATAGTTGCAAGAGATCTGCTGGTAAGATGCCAAATTTACAATTAATGAAGTATTACTAGGCATCATTCACTAAGTTGATTTTGGAGATCGGTCGGTAAATTGTCAGTTGATCAATTATCTTGAAAGTGTGATATGAGAAGTTTAAATTGGTACCGCTAAGTTTGAAAATTTCTCCAAGTAATAGAACATAAAATATTGTACTCCATATGCATCACACAATGTACATGGATTCGAACAGATGATTCATTTCCTTGGAAATTAAGGGTTTTAGAGAGAACCAACACTCTGTTCAGTTCAGTTCTGTGCTGAGAATCCGTCATACAGTAGGAATTGCATGAATGAAATCGCTCGAAATCGTGTAACCATATTACAATACTGCCAATAATATATATTGTACCACCATTGCACCTTTGCAAACAAATTAAATGAACAAAAGATGCCATCTTGGATAGCTTCCAATAAGAGACCTCGCCAGATCATCTCTTTCAATGGACACACCCACTGCCATGAACTAAAAAAACATGGCAGGCTCTTGACAGCAGCAATTCCCTTAGACAAACCTACTTCAATCGAGGAAACTCCAGCTCGTACCCCGAAATCACGCTCCTCGACCCTGTAGTATCGCCTACTTGGGCTGTTCTTCGCTACATTCTTCATTCCCGTTCATTTCCACGCATTCATCTTCATCACAGTCCGAAGAAGCACTGGCATTGCAGCTGTCGATCTGCAACGTCTCTGCAACTCCTTCCCCTGCAAAAGATCTGGTTTCCTGGTCATGACCTCCATTCCCGGCAACATGGGTAAATTCTTCCCTCCTCAGCACATTGATGACAATCCCATGTTGGCCTTTCTCAGGTTGCAACAGATCACCATCTGAGACTACGATGCTATTGCGGGTGACATGGTTGCTCAATTCATTATCTGAATTCCGGTCAGGTGTTCGAGCCCCCGAGTTGCTGCCACTCAGTTCCCGGTTTAAAACTTGAACCATGAAGCTACTGGGATGAACTGCAAGATTCTCATTCTCGTCGTCACCTTGGGATGCCCTCAGCTCTGAATCTATATCAAGGTTCTGAACGAAATTTATGAACATGTTGGCCGAGGAAGTCCTCATCAGAGGCCCACCTGCTCTAGTCCAAGAATGCAGTTCAGGATTATCCGTCTCGCTGTCGCTGCTGTCATGCACGAGTCTATGGCTGTGGATGTTGCGGTTCGCAACTCCGCTGGTTCCTTGATAGTACGAAGTAGATGCATCAACAAGCGCTTCTTCATCGAGAGAACCGGTTGAGTTCTCTCTTGCAATGCAATTCCATGAGGGGATCCTTCGTGATGTGCTGAGCCTCACAGCATTTGCTGATCCCTGCAGGGCCGCGGCTCGTTCAGCGCTTCTCTTCAGCCGGCGCATATGATTGAGGAGGGCAACACATTCGTCCAATGCAAGCTCGATGGCGCAGTTGGCCTTTATAGCTGAAAGTTTCTCCCATGTGCATCGTCTCCCCTGATTAGCGGCCTTCTGGAGCTCTGGGTAAGACGGATTCTGGAGGATCTTGGAATACTGAAACATCGAGAAGAACATATCCTTAGATTCACAGGAGAAAATACTTTCTTGAGAATTGTCAATGAACAGCCATGAATAAGCAGTACCTGAGCAAGAGTAGCCGGCATGACCACAGTGACGTCGCCCTCCCATTCTTGCGCAAACAGCTTTGCCAACCCACCTAACGGAAAGCCGAGCTCCAAGACCTGATTGCACCTGTGCTTGACTTCCATCTCAGTAAGATGCGCGAGCTGAAGCATAGATTTAAGCAAATTTTCAGGTAAGCAAGCAATATCCAAATCATGCTTTTCGAGATGAGAATCTGTGCAAAGAGTTGCCTAACGAAACAATCTAAAGTCGCACTTAGTTGATCCACAGATGATTACCTTGGCTGCAAAATCACCCCCATAAGTTCTAACGAAATCCTTCAACCGTAACAACGGTGCAATATGGGGATTGGCCTGGCTGACGATGAAATGGTTGACATTGAACAGCTCCTTCAATTGCATCATGGGCAAGTCGCTTTCCAAGCTTCCATCCCTCCATCTGCGAGCCGAAGCACTGGGGGGTTCCTCGGGGCCGATCTCAAATGGTGCGTGGAAAGGAACAAGATCACCGGATCGATTCTTCGCCATTAGTTCTTGAGCTTCGAACAGGCCTGGGAATGCACAGGATGCAGTAACTGCACTCCATATGACCACATGAGGGGATGTGAGGTAGTTCAGGCAACGAGGCGGTTCGTGCTTCCTGGGAGAGCAGACTGTGATGCCGAGGATCCGGCCGGTCATATCGTAAGCCTCTTGAAACGTCAGGTTGCTCGTGAAGTGTCGCAGAAGCCTCTGAAGCTGCCTGATATCATGAACCGCTCCCTGAGTCATAATTCTTCTAACAACTGAAAAGAGACCACCCAACTGATCGAAGAACTGCAGAGAATGGATGTTATCCTCGAAGAAGCTCTCGACTTCAGGCCAAGATCGTGTCCCTATAATCGCACACATGATGGATCCGACACTGGAGCCTGCTACGATCCGAGGAAGAAGTCTGTTCTCCACCAAGGTTCTAACAACACCGACATGGAAAGCTCCAAGCGAAGCGCCACCGCTGAGAAGCAGCGCGGTTCTTCCGAAGGCGTGCCTGGTTTCGTGCATAAACGAGAGCTTCTCCTCGACCAGCAATTCTTCAGAGCCATCGTCACAGACCATTTTCAGTTGCATTGATACCTCATCAATATACTCCTTGATCAGCCTTGGCACCTGTTCACGAAGTTTTAGAAAACGAAATCAGAAGCAAAAAAAAGGTATGCTTTAGATTATAATTCCGACGAAATTAACAACCAAAATTTGAATTTTCTACTACTGTTGATAGGGTATTTTTTTACCTGAAGCCTTCCCATGTGGAGCCGTGGATTGCACATATTGCCCAAATTCCTCAGCAGATCGGCACGCATACAGAACATGATGTCTCGCAACGACCCTTCCTGCCGCCGTTGCCGGAGCTCCTGGAGCTTGTTCCTCACGAGCTCCTCGTCGTAAAGATCGGATTCATTCAATTTGGGCATCTCCTTCTCGAGCATCTTGGCAGCATGAGCCCATTCCTCGTAGGTGAGGGCGTTCCTCATCACATTCCTCCAGAATTTCCTGCGGTAAGCAGACTCCGCGCGTGACCGGACGTTGGTGAATCGCTTCAAGAAGAAGGCGATGGCGGTGACCATGATGAGAATTCCATGGGTGTTCCTCGGATGGAACCACGACAGGACCGGCAAGACTACGTTCCTCAATCTGGTGAGATATTCGAACAATATTACGACGACACGGTGCCGGAGCTGTGCCATGGAGCCGCAGAAAAGGATCTGGAAGGCAATTGTCCGGCCAATTATGGAGGAGGGACCGATGGAAAATCGATCCACCGCAGCTTCGCTGCTGATATCCATCTCTCCCCTTGTACAACCAAGATCGTTATAACAAACAAACAAAGGATCAAGGGAGAATTTGATCAACTGAGGGTGAGATAACAAAGAAATCGAGGAGGACGGGGAGATCAAATTAGAGCAACAAAGGTCAGATCTTATCGATCCACAAACAGAAAGTAGTACGTGAAAACATGAAACTTCCACGCAGACCCGAATACCTAGAAATCCTAAAAAGGTCGGAACGACTCTCGGTCAGCGATCACGGCAGCGAGCAAGATCGAATTTTGACCAGGAATTCCGAATCAGAACCAGAAACCCACCTCGTATCCGATCCCGGACACAGATTCCAACCACCACTCTCTCCCCTCCATCCAGGAGAAAAAGAGGAATATTTAAGAGCAAAACAAGTAGCGTGTCGCTCCAGAGAAGAGCAGGGAGAAGCGACAGCGACCGGAATGGAGATGTGTCTGACCGACGGACGGTGGGTCCTCAATACGTAGACGGTGATTGGTTGGCCGTGAGGTTGCGTAGGAAGACGGGCCCAAAGGAGTTGGTGACGCCTATCCGACGCAGCACGAGTTGCAGAGAAGATTGGGGGAGGTGGATAAGATAAGATTAGTCCAACTGACGTTCTCGATGACCTCGACCTCGATCTCTCTCTTCCCTTCCGCTGTTCTGATTCTATTCTATTCTACTCTATCGTATAATTTCAAGATTCTATTCTTACCCACCTTTCCCGTTTGGGTTACACGACGAACAACGGAGGCTCTTGGAAGAGAGATGAGAGAGAGAGAGGAAGACGAGTCCCTTTGGGTTCGTTTTAAATGAAATCTTAAGAACCCAACAATTTGAAATGCCGTTCATGATATCTAAATATAGGATGTTGGATTTAATTGCTTACTCCCATGGAATGGATCATATTTTCTGCTTTCAAGAATTAGATATCCGTCGAGGACTGTTCGTCGTCTCTCTGCAGATTAGGGATAAACGGGTCTTGAAGTTTGTCTTTTCTCTTCTCGGTTGCAGTTGATTCACTTGTCATTTCGATGACTTGGAACGATTGATATGTGCTCTTTTTGCTTTTTGGATCGAGAAAAAGCGCGTGATTTTCGTGAAAATATCATCGATGAAAAGGTGGAGATGGAGCTCACACACGTGGTGGTGACCTCTTCTCGAGTTCAAGATAAGATGGAGACCTTATTGCCATCTTAATCTAATCTTGACGTGGTTGCTCTCTTTCCACGAAGTCTAGAAAAAAACTTTTTTTTAGTTTAAATTTGCTTGTTTGAAAAAAACATGTTCCTTGAAATTTACGTGGAGAAGGAAATCTCCTTGAAATGGTTTCCCCACCCCATTCATGGTTTTCTGATTACATCAAACCTTATAATAACATTATTTAAAAATGGTGAAATATCCTATTTCTTTAGTCGTCCATTCTTTTAATTCAATTGTTCTTCCAAACAAGATATTCAAAATTCCAGCTTTTTTTAATAAAAAGTCATTATATGACAATATTAAGATTTAGAAAGAGGAAAGGGAGCCTACTTTGTGAAGTAGTTAACCTTACCTACTTCACATTCCATTTTTTAATTTTTTTTATTTTTTTGAAAAATATCACCGTGGATTTTCATAACTATATCCCTCTAATATGTCATTTAAATTTCGTCAGAAATATAGACTCCTACGGTCTCCATCCATAACAGGTAAATTATAGCAAATCTGTGACTGTTAAAAAATGACTGTCTGGATGGAGGCCGTAGGAGTCTCTGTTTATGACGAAATTTGAATGACATATTAAAAGAATATAATTACAAAAATCCATAATGATATTTTCAAAAAAATAAAAAAAATTGCAAAAAAATAGATATTGAAGTAGGTAAGTTACCTACTTCACAAAGTAGGCTCCCTTTCCTCATTTAGAAAAATCTAACACTGTCAAACACAGAGCCAAGTGAGGAATAATTGGGGTTTTGGAGTCTAAATGTAGATAAAGGAGGGCGTTGGTTCTTTGGAAGGTTGGCTATTTTAAGGCTATATTTAGGATAAGTTTTCTAAAATTAGATTAAACAGATGATGGCCTGCGTCTTTTCTTCCATTTTTTTGGCTCATGAATAGGAATTCTACATGCACGTGATAAAGCATTAAATTGCATGCATATATCTCATGGTATGCCAAGAAATTTGCGTCATGTGGTATGTGGAATAGACTACATGAAAGCAATTAACCGTCCATGTAGAAACAATAACACTTGTTTATAAATGGAGGTTGAATTAAGTAACATGGTCGTTAAGTAAAAAGGCTAAGAATTCCAGCTTTACTCTCAGATAAAAACATCGTGTGCTGCTGATGATGTGGAGATTAAACAATATTAGTCAAAAAAAGGTTCAAATTACGTAATGGAAAATAATGAAAAGTAGTGCATGCATACATACATATACACACACAAAGGATCTTACTCCATGGAGTGGGTAACTTACCTACTCCATTTTCTCTTTTTTTTCAATTTTTTTTATTTTTTTGGAAAAGTGCTTTCATGGATTTTCATTACTATATTCATATAATATGTCATTCAAATTTCGTTAGAAACCGAGACTCCTATGGCCTCCATCCAGACAATCATTTTTTAACGGTCATAGATTTGTTGTATTTTTCCTGTACTGGGTGGAGGCCATAGGAGTCTCTGTTTCCAAAGAAATTTGAATGACATATTAGAGGGATATAGTTATGAAAATCCATAGAAGTATTTTTTTCCCAAAAAAATAAAAAAAAAAGAAAAAAAAGAAAATGGAATGGGTAAGTTACCTACTCCATGGAGTACACATTAATAATGTATAGTACACATCAATATTGTATAGTACACATCAATATTTAATCAAACTGTGAATCGTTCTTCATCCAGAACTGGTTGCACACCGTGTACACGCATCGCCATCCGATCAACAAGTTGTCGTCGTCGTTTGCATGAAGGTCTTTCCAGAGAATCGCAACATCATTCCCTAACAACTACACGTGCCATCAACTTCTGCCTTATCGACGAGGCCGCGCATGATGCTAAAAATTGATATGTAAAAAGATTGACGACGAAGATGAACGACAACCTCCTCGTAGCGACAACGCCATTCCTCATGATGACGACAGAGATGAACGACGGAGACGAACGAGGACCTCCTCGCAGTGACCACGACCTTCCTCATGATGATGACAGAGACGAACGACGGAGACAATCGAAAACCTCCTCACAACGTCAACGCCGCCGTCGTGCACATCCTCCTCCTCTTCCCGTTGTTTGTGCGTGTGAAATTAGGAAAGTCATTAATGATGAGATATTTTTGGTGATTACATACTATATTTAGATAATGAATAATGACCAAAATGAGTTTTTGATTAATTAAATAATAAGATTAACATACCTTTAATGACAACAGACGGATTAAATATGAACGGATAGGATCGTTAGTCTTATTTATGGATGGAAGGACCAAGTCTCATTTGAAAGATATCCTATAATGATATAAGATGAGAGATTCTAACTTTTAAAGGCTTGTTTGGTTGCGAGGATACCCTGAGTACTTTAACATATCTCCAGCTCCACCCCTACATTTCTGGGTTGAGATTACTTTTGTGGACCTTTACAATTTCTTCGGTATACTATTTTTAATCATGTTTAAATAAAAAATTAACATAAAAAGTACATTATAATCATTAAAAAAGTTAATATAACACGCAATTAAAATAACATCACACACATTTATCATTCCAACACTTCCAATCATCTAAACAACTATTATCCACAGACGAATACTCAAACTCAACCCAACTTGGTTACCAAATACGACCAGCATTATCTAATTAAGAATCTTATATGCAAATTTATAATGTCCATATCATCGTTTAACGATACAACAGTACCTTACGTCACGAACAGATAATGGCCAAAACTGGCATTTATTTATAACATGGCACGCCTTCCAATGCGATGTATCTTTCATGAGAAAATACGGTCAGCAAGTTATGTGCATGTGATATGTCTGATTATTATTTGTGTGCTTGCGTTATTTTCTGATGAAAGATAATCACATAATTATTAATTTATAACGGGTAAGTGGATGGTAAATTAGGTTTTATTTGAATGTTATATAAACGCTTGCCTCTCATTTTAACCTCCTCATTTTTATTCTATTATATAAAGACAAATTATGAAAAAGAATTTCAAACTATACCTCGATATTTTGCAATAGCTAGTTTTTATTTTTTTTAAATGTAACAAACATATCTGAACTTTTCTCTCTCTAAGGGGGTGTTCGTTTGGAGGATAAGGGGGAATTGAATAAGGGGAATAAGCTCCCAACACGCTTCCCCGTGGCACGACTATTCCCCATTATTTCATCTTATTTCACTCTTATTCCTATCTTTATCCCACCTTACCTACCTTTATTTCACCTTATTCTCCTTATTCTTATCCTCCAGCCGAACGAAGAATAGATCCTTATTCCCCTTATTCTCTATCCTTATTCTTGTTTATTCTCCTAGCAAACGGGCCCTAAGTACAGATCCATGCAAGCTTCCGCGATAGGTTAAACCCTGACTTTGAAAATTTAGTATCTATCCCACTTGTTTTGAACTAAAAATGAGATCGTATCTGGGAATTGAGCAAAGTTGAAACTTTTTTTTAAAATTTACCCACCATAAATGCCAATTAGTAAGATCCCTCGGTTTCTCTTATCGCATAATTTGAATCTATATCATTCGATCTTAAATATACAATAATGAATATTATTCATTGTAAAATTATCTTGTATTCTTGTAATTCACAATGAACATCGTACTTATTAAGGAAGGTTCATGCATGCAACAACGACTATATATAGACTTTTTTGTTGCAATTAGTATTATTATTATTAAATTTCGAAAATATTAAAAAGAAAGAGTTAACGGATAATCATTGTTATGATCCGTTGCTTGCACTACTGTAACATATAGGATATCTCTGCGAATCTAAAGAATCAGAAATAATTTTGCAGCGAAATAATATATGTTATTACTCGTTGAACTATGAAAGTTATAACAGCGGATACGTATGTATATAAATTTATGCACGTATCTGTGTGTACACACATACCAGCAGCTCAAGCACTGGTAACATTTTGTCGAAAAATTGATCCTCGGCATCGTGCACAGTGGTTCCCTTTGTACGCAATAAATTACGAATACGGAGAAATTTCATGCATCCCTTAGACATGTTGGCACTTAATTATTAATTGCATGGGTTTAAGTTAACAGTAGAGGGTCGTTCAATCAAGATCGAGCAGTGCAACAGATTCACGGTTATGGCAGTCCTTTCCGTGTGCCATCGAGCCTTAGGTTAGCTTCTTAGGGCCTGTTCGTTTGGAGAATAGGCTCCAGAATAAGGGGCATATTCTCCTTTCGACACGGATTTCTATGATACGATTATTCCTCCTCATTCCATCTTATTTCACTCTTATCCATATCTTTATCCCACCTTACATACCTTTATTTCACCTTATTCTCCTTATTCCTATCCTCCAATCCAACAAAGAATAGACTCTTATTTTCCTTATTCCCCATCCTTATTCCTGCTTATTCCCAAACCGAACAGACCCCCTTTAATATATGTGTACGTGAATGAGAAACATAATAATGATGAAGCGCTTAGATCTATGATTGCATTCAACTTAATGGGACGCCATCACGATTGACGTGCCTGCTTAAGCTATATCTTTTCAGAAAAGAGATACTAATTTATTGATCCCATCCATTAATCCATGAGTTCGTCAAAACTTTTCTTCCTAATACTTAATAAATGCATGAGAATAAAGCAGAAGATGAATTGGCGTAGTGGTATCCTCATGAATTGGTGCAGTTGTTGCAGTCGCAGGTCTTTGGGTAAACGATGCATCTGTTATCGCGGCAGATCGGCTCCCAGCAGCACTGCTTCGTCTTGCACGTCGACGGATCGGAGCTGTTGATGCAGCAGTTACACGTCGAGCACGTCTTGGTTTCCTGCAGTGTCACCCCTTCCAGGACCAGATCCTTCTCCTGCCCCTCCATCGGCAAGTACGACGACCATGCCGACGTGTTCCTCGCTACACAGATAGAAGTCGGTATTCAGTATTCGGAAGGATGTGGATACAATTATAAGCAAAGATCAAATAGAATAATGGTGGAGCAATTCACCTATTGCAGCCATGGCCACGAAGAGGAGAAAGATGGAGAGGAGCTTCGACATTGTTGCGAATTAGGGTGTGAAAATATACGATGTCAAACACACACACATATGGCCTTATAAATAGAGGACATGCAGTTCTTCCTCCAGAATCGTATCTTCTGCACTAACGCAATCAATTCCAACCTCATAGACAGAAATTAAGGAGTTTGAACCATAAAAAAGGAAATTCGTTTCAATTGAACGTAATTAATTAATTTTTTTAAAAAAATATTCAATTAAGGATCCGATCCCCAAAAATTTACATTTCGAAATCGTTGCCATTTCTGTTCTCAATCTATGATATCAGAAACCGGAATATACTGTTCAACGCAGAATTCGTGGGAAATTGGATTTTTTAATGATGTAGAATCCCAAAGTTGGTCATCTCCCAGTACTGGGACCTGTAAACTAGCAGTAATTGTTGGGGTATAAGTTCGGTCCCAATCTTTGGGTTGTTTGTTTTTGCAAATTACACAAGTTTATAGGAGGCGCGGATTCATATTCCGTGTAACGTCCTGGGTTTAAGTCCTCGGTCCGTTATCGAGGAAACTAATCCTGACAACTTGTTGGGTTCGGACCCAAATGGATCGGTTGACAACCACCCAAAATGCTTAAGCACAAGTTGTCAAGTAGTAATCCTCACCACTTATAAACCACACACATACTTCGTGAGTTTTAGGTATGGCACTATGTTTGAGGGTGGGGTGTTACATTCCGAGTGGGAGAATAGGCGCTGGAGCTGCGATATAGGTATATTTTTTCATAAGAAAGAGGGTGAAATCTCGAATTGGGATCCACCGCCAAAAATTTTCAATTTATAGAAGTTAGAAAATACATTACCTTGTAGACTAGAAACGGTACAGGAAAAGACAAAAAGCGATTATATTTTCTGAATAGAACCTCTGACCCTTAAAGATCAGATCATTTCTTTCTCCCCAGATAGCCCAAAGAACTGCAAACGGCAAAGAACAGTCATCCATCGAGTTCATCCCTACTGACCTAATCGACCTCCAGA
This sequence comes from Ottelia alismoides, assembly GCA_037367405.1. Classification (NCBI taxonomy): domain Eukaryota; kingdom Viridiplantae; phylum Streptophyta; class Magnoliopsida; order Alismatales; family Hydrocharitaceae; genus Ottelia; species Ottelia alismoides. Next base: position 202,055 of record JAZKJV010003960.1, on the reverse strand, counting down.
AATCAGTGGAACCGCCATGCAGTACCCAAGTCGGTACTACCTCCATCCAAACCTGTTTCAACGAAGGACATGTAAAAAACAAATGGTTTGCATCCTCCATTTGTGCGCCACATCTATTACACTGAGTATCAGGAATGCCAAACAATCTGCCCCTTCCTGGTTTATCCCAAATCCTACCCCTTCCGAGATACCAAAGTAAAATCTTCACTCTGCACGGGATCTTGCTTGCCCAAATAATCTTCATATCCTGTTTCATGTTCGGATACAAATCCTCACCTCTCCCTCTAAACTCCATGTATGCCTTTTTCGCTGACAAAATGATATCTTCCCTGAGAAATGCAATCAGGGAGAGGCAGCCCAGACAACATTCTTTCCAGCTCCTCCCTTCTTCGTCCTGAGAGGGCATGCATGAAGTGAGGACCTCACGAGCCAGAGCCACCAACTTCAGCTACGGACAATCTCTGCTTGCCACCAAAGCAAACAATCTTGGGTATCTATTGCCTAAAACTCCTTCCCCCGTCTAGTTGTCCTGCCAAAAATGAAAGACCTCCCCGACCCCCAACCATGGCGTCATTCTCGACCTCAGCTGTGGCAAAATATCACGGACCCCTCTCCAAAGATAAGACTCGAAACACAATCTACCAGCTTCAAGAGAGACATTGACGCAATATATATTACGTATGAGCTGGATTGCCGATCTATTTGTGTTACACCAAATCTACACCATCCACATTACCAAAAGCGCTTTATTCATGCAACTCACATCTCGAATTCCAAGGCCTCCTTCACTTTTCTATCTCGTGAGTTCCTCCCAGCCTACCCAATGTATGTATGGCCTTTGTTGCTTCCCATCTGACCAGAAGAATCTTCTCATCATTATCTCTATCTTCTTCCTTATACCTGCTGGCATCAATCTAGTTGAAAAGAAAAAGATAGGAATTGCTGACAACACACGCTTTAGCAGAATCGGCTTCCTGCTTTTAGATAGTGTGATTGCCTTTCATCCTGCCAATCTTTGCTCGAATCTTGTGAGGATCATGTCCCACTCTGTTTTCCTGATCTTGTCGGCCACTAAAGGAAGCCTCAAGTAAAGAATGGGCAGCGCACTAAGAGGGCATCCCAAAAACACAGCCCTCGACCTACTTTCCTCATCATCCAACCCGAACTGGATCACGACAGACTTCTCTCTATTAATATTGAGACTGGACATGCTACTAAAAATTTCAACCAGTTGTCTCGTTCTTCTGTACATTTCTTCAGTACCACCCAGGAAAATCATTGTGACATCTGTATATTGCAGAAGAGGAACAAATATGGACCCCATACGGAATCCTTCACACACTACAAGAAAATGCAGTTTTTGTGACCACACCGTTGCTACTACGTGTGGTGGCAATGTAGTCGCAAGACCTATAGGCACTCTATTGTGACTAAAATACCACCACAGTTGTAGTCGCTAAAATTTGGCGACCACATTGCGACCAAACTGTAGTCGTAATGGGGTGGCAAATTTTGGTGAAATTTTTCGCAAGGCCCCGCTAATCCAAACCCTAAATTTCCTGGCCTTAGCTTGATATCCTATCCCCTCTCTTTTTTGAACCTCTCCCAATCGTGCTAATTCCCGAGTCGCCTTCACTGCTTCCACCTCTCCATCGTGTCCTCTTCATATTCTGTCCACTATCTCCCCCTTCACCACAACCCTTTCATCGCATAAAATTATCTATCACAACTTTTTGTGAAAATCTGTTGAAATATTTACATTGACTAATGCAAATCGTTGCATAAAAAAATAAATGTGATACCTTTTGCATAAATATTGTCCTCTATTCAGATCCATATTCCATCTGCCGTCATATGATTCGTATCCATTTTATATAGATTTTGAGATCCATATAATAATGCATACATATCCAGATATTATTTTGATATCCATAAATATTCGTATCTGAATCATACAAACACGTGTAATCCATTCATTTTGTGCATATTTATACTAAACTATAGATAAATTCTTGTATTATTTATATTCAACACGTATCTACTTTACTTCTTTTACATTTTTTAGGATACAATAACATATTTTTTATGTTCATCAATATCTATATTCAAATTTGTTTTTTGTTTTTGAAAATGGATAAGAAGAATGTCTACAATTTCATCTGACTTGCATTTGCAACGTTTCGATAAATGATTGCATTACAATCATAAAAATTACCCCCAAATAGTACCGCTCCTTTCTCCCTCCAAAACCTTTCTTCCCAAAATCCTACTCAATCTTTTCCACGAAATCCACCTCCCAAAACCCTCGTTAACTTTTCCCCTCCCCCCAAAACCCTCGTTAACTTTTCCCCTCCCCCCAAAACTCTCTTCCCTCCCCCAAAAATCTCTCTACCTTTCCCTTATTTGTTTCTTCTTCCTTCAACGATTCTATCACTGTTTGTGCGATTCTCCCCAAGCGGGTTTCTCGGCTGTGATACATTCCTCCCTAGAGGTCCTATCTCCGGTAAGTTCTACCACTTCTTCTACAAGATTTCTACGTCTTCCGCATCTCCGATAAAGCTGCATATAGAGAACATCTACGTGATGTTCTTCATCATTAGAAATCAGGACGGGATTGGAGGATTCTAGAATTTTATGATCTGGAAGTCTGTACGCAATAACTCTAAGAAGATTCCTTATTTTTTAGCGTTGGATTGGTTGAAAATTGATTCAGATAGAAGTTTAGTTTATGGTTTTCAGATCTACGATTGAAAGTTTAATATGATATTAGTAACATATGTTTAGTACTGTTTGAGTCCTATCGTGAGTTATAATATACTAATTTCTCTGTACTGTTACATTTGGAAATAAGAAATGATACAAATTTAATTTAACATTTCCATCATATGCAATAAAAATACTGACATTGATTTCAGATCATTGCTGGAGGTCTAATATGATAGAAAGTATCAACATGCTTTATCTTTTCTTAGAATTAGTTAGTTGAAACTAGCTTGTTGTTTATAGCAGGTTCTCATTATATTGCACATCAATACAACATCGAGAAAAGTTTAGTTGATACAAAGACCGGTAGATTTCCATTCCACATTTGGTTACTGTGGATGCTTGAAGTTACTTGCTATCTTAATGTCAGTCAAGATCTAGATTGGCATAGTGCTTGTTTTTATTGGATAGTTTTTTGGAATGTGGACGCATTTTTCTGAGTTTATTTTTATTTAGACCGTGAATAACTTCTCATCTTGTACAAGAAAAGTGGAAGTTTTGACTTTACTTGTGTTTCTCGTAAAGGGGAGTCGATTTATTGCATTGGAAAAAATAGTTATATTTCTTAGAACTCATTTTTGGTCCATGATTACTGTCATGAAGTGTTACCTTTATATATATATATATAAATATTTAGGTTTTGGAAAAATAATGATAAGGTTATATATACAAAGTGATTTGCTATTTTATTTGCTTAGATGGAGATGGTGCATCAAGTTACCTTTTAATTTCTTAAGTTATAATTGAGGACTAGCTTAAGTTCATTTGTCATCTTCTTAAAAAAGTCCATATGTAAGTTAAATTTTTTGATTCCAATAATTAATATGTTGATTTCATATTGTTATGTACAAGCTTATTATGATGATTTACAAATGGTTTGCAATTTGCCATGAGTTTTCAAAGTTCGCAAGATGTTAGCACTTTGATTTCAATAGTAAGCACCTTTATGTCGTTTCCATAAGTGCACATTTCACCTGTACAAATATACAGTGTCTATAGATATGTGTTTTTATTCATTTCACAATAATCGTCTATCCACTGCACATTTAATCAATTATCTATTATAGCTTTAGATGATCAATTGGCCTGCTACCTTAACGTTGATTTCATAGCACTATATCTATTTTGTGACTCGCAGTATTCTTTTTTCTTGTGTAGCAGATGGGTTAATTTCCCAATTGAAAGCCTCTAATCATGTTGATTTCAAATATATCTATCTATTATCTTTTACTGTAGGTAGAGCAATGAGTACAACAAGGGATTGGATGTATAACCGTTTAGTGAATGGATCCATTTGCATGCCCTTTCTATTAGGTGTAGAGGGCTTTCTTAATTTTGCTTATGCCCAAAGAGATGGAATAGTTGATTTAGACGGAAAGATAATTTGTCCGTGCATTCAATGTGGATTGATGAAGAAGTAATTTAGGGATGTTGTGGCAGAACACTTATGCAAAAAGAGTTTTGTCAATGATTACACATGTTGGTACGCGCATGGAGAGAGTCGAACAACTTATCGAGAGAGATCGCAAATTCCAGACAATCTTTTTGTTGAGATGGTTATGGATGCAACAGGTCCGGACTTTGACCCCTCTTTTGAGGATCTGAGGCTAAATTCAATGGGGAATCTAAAGATTTTCTTGAATTATTACAAAAGGTGGAGGAGGCATTATGGCCTGGTTGTACGCCATTTTCTCTCCTATCTGCCGTTACAGAACTACTAACAGTTAAAGCTGAGTACAATATGACTGATGCTAGTTTCAATGCCATGATTAAAGTCATAAAGAGAATGCTTCCGGAAAATAATGTTCTGCCGGGTACCTACTACAAGGTAAAAACCATGATGAGTGCACTTGGCTTGGCAGAAAAGTTAATTGACACATGTCCCAGCCATCACATCATATATTATGGAGAGAAATATAAGAATGAGGCTAAATGCCCGGAATGTGGTGAACCTCGGTATAAACCGAATATGAAATCAAATGTTCCACATAAGGTGCTCCGTTACTTTCCTATAGCACCGCGTTTACGAAGACTCTATTATTGCAAAGAAACAGCTAAAGACATGACTTGTCATGCAGATCATGTCCGTGATGACTTTATGGAACATCCTTCTGACTCAGCTTGTTGGAGAGCTTTAATGGAGTCATCTTCCACTTTTGCTATGGATAAGAGAAATGTTGTAATTTGGTTATCCACCGATGGATTTAATCCACATGATCGGGGGAAAGATTACTCGTGCTAGCCAGTAATCATTACTCCATACGACCTACCACCTTGGCTGTGTAACAAGAAGCAATATATGTTTTTGACTTTACTTGTGCCTGGTCCGACCAATCCTGGAAAATATTTGGATGTGTATCTCCGACCATTAGTTGATGAACTAAAGGAATTATGGGATAAAGGTCAGGAGACTTATGATGCTGTCAGCCGTAGTAAATTTCAAATGAGAGTCAATTTATTATGGAACTATAAGGAATGAAATGGTATGTTCAAATATGTATACTTTTTAAGTTCCAATTTTTAGTGATGACTAACATGTAGTTAATAATAGTGTTCTACTGACAAACGTCCTCCATCATTGGACAAATGGTGGACTAAAACTCATACAAGTGGGGGCGATTGGTCTACGCCTGAAGCCAAGGCGGTGATGGTATGCATACAAATAGTAGTATAAACTTATAATTACTTGGTAGGAAACTAAAAAATTTTATATTATACGATCGTTACATGGAGTTGTACAGGGAAAAGTTCGGTGTGCCAGAAGATGAGGAACGAATGGACATCGACGCCAACTTATGGAAAGAAGTCATTACTGAGCGTGAAGTGGGGCCTAATAGAAGGTAAACTTTGGGTGGTTTGCCACCCAATTTCTCGTCCTCTTCTGAATCCACTGGAACCTCCGGTTGTTTTGGGAGCTCAACATACAAAACACACACATCTCAGTCGAGTCTACCTGAGTCCGAGTTTAAACAACTCTCACAGGCTGTGAGTTCATTGGTAAATCAAGTCAGCACCATGTCCTCTGGAATAGAACATTTGTCTTCTGGAATGCAAACATTATCTTCTAGAATGGATACTTTGAAGTCGGATGTTACATTTTTGAGGTACAACTTATATTTAATTATTGGATAATGTTATATTGTAGTATGGTCATTGATTCATATTTCTAATTGGTAAGATGTCTTCTTTTATTCTTTAGGAGTGCAACCACGAAACCACAAGTTCATGAGATGGAAGATGATGAGGACGCAGAGGAGGAGGAAGAGGAGGAGAACGAGGAGGATATCACTGCATACACAATATCACATCGCAAAGGGATTGTCATCTCTGAACGTGGAGATAATCAAAAGAAAAAGAAGAAAACTAACAAGGGGGAAAAGACAAGGGCAAGGCGAAAGCTATGGAAGATGCTTTTTCTGAATGGAGGAGAAGGAAATTTTAGTGTAGACAATATACTCTCTATTGTTAGTTTATTTTCTAAATCTTTGTAATGTTGAGAACATTAGAGTTTAGATGTTAGTTAACTTTCTATTGTCTTTTATTTGTAGTTTTTTCAAAAACATTTGCACTTTTTGTCATCTTCATTTATATATTAATGTGCATGTTCAAATTTAGTTGCACACTCCTATGCATGAATGATTCAGATTATTTGATTTTGTTAAAGATGAATTCTCATTTTTTATATGTAGATTGTATTATAATATTTTTAACAGGTTGATTGGAAGATTTTAAGATAATAAATGTTGTTTGAGAGATCTCAAAAGATTACATCATGTTATATTATATTATTTTCATACAGGTTCATACATGTTATTGATGAATCCACGTTTCATCATCTTTATTCTATCATTTTGGCCTTAAAAACCCTAGTAAATGCGTGTAAATAGGCTTAATATAGGCATTTTAGCATTCATGCATATGTGTGTAAATATTGTATAAAAAACGGTTTTTAAAGCCAAATTAATAGAATAAAGAAAAGAAAAGAAAAAGAATAAAATATTGTAAATATTTTATGACCCGAAACCCCGAGACCTAGGCATCTTGATGAATAGGTCGACAAGGAATAAAGTAGGGGGAGATAAGGGCCAAAATACAGATAAAATACCTATACATTCTATCTATTCTTTATTCATTTTGGGACCTATTTTTGGTTCCACTTTTTATTCATCAAATAAAGAAACTTTGTACATGAAAGTTGTAGATAATTTAATAAATAAAAATACAAAATTGATTTCACAGAAAAATAATATACAGATAAAAAGTTATGGTCTGAATAAAAATCCAGAATGCCAACTTCCCAGACCCGTATCTCACAAATAAAAACTCCAAATGCAGCATACTCACCTTTAATTGTATATAGAAGAAAATAATCTAATTAATGGCGGTGGTTTCGCATTTGGCGGAGCTACGGTTTGAAAGTTGACTTTTGGACCCTCATTGTATACTTGTACATATTTATCTATTATTTTTATAATTTTATATTTTTATAATGTTGTAAATAATACTTATAATAATTATGTGCATTAAAATCAGAATAAAAACATAAATAAAATACAAATAAAAATACTTGTATATATTATAATACATAGGTATAATACAGGTAGCGATACCTATACAAATAATACTTTCATTTTATTAAGTGTATAAAATATATCAGAAAATTAAAATAAAAATATATTTGTGTATATAAAAGTATTTTATAATTTTAGAAAATAAAAACCAAAATAAAATAAATTAAAAATACCTAAATAAAAATAAAATACTTAAATATACAGATATAGATACCTATAGGGGTATAAATGCAAACTTGTAAAAATATGAATCATAAAAATAATTAAAAATCATAATAAATTAATTCATAAAATAATAAACATTTTTCATTTTATAATAAAAAATCAATAAAATCATCTTCTATTTTTAATAGATTTTATAAGTATTTTTTCCTGCGGATTTTCCTGGTTGGTCCACGTGGACCAACCAGGTGGCTGGAAAGTTGACCCACTGGTCAACTTCCTGGCCTCCTCCTGCAGCGTGTCAGAATGACATTTCGCCTCTTTTCTCGAATTTTTCGCCGCTTGTGCGTTGCTCGAGAGAAGATGGTTTCTTCACGAAAGTTGTACCTGGTACAACTGTCATCCGCACCCTTAGCTCTCCTCGAGCGTTGGACCATCGAGCCACCCGTGATCCCTCCTCGAAAGTGGCCCCTCGCCCATGTTTCAAAAACCGCCCAGCCACCTCCTTTTCATTTTGAACCTCTTTTGACCCGTCTTGGGCATTCTTCTGGAGCTCTGGATGAAGGCGGTGACAGGGCCATTCTCCAGCTTCATCGAGGAGGCTTAAGGCATGGGCGAGGGCGTCTCCACCAACCTCCGGCGTGGCCGCCGTCGAGGTCCCATCTCGAGCATCAAGCTTCTGAGGTATATTTCCTTTCTTCTTCTTGGATTTTATAACTTAGTTTTACCTTAGGATTAGATAGCAACCCTTTTTATGTCATTTCGTTTTGCACCCATCCATTCCGCCATATCGCTGCCGGAGCTCTCGAGCTCCGGCCATCCCCACCATTTTCAGCCAGCCACCCACGCGTAACCACCAGGCCGAGTCGACGTGCTCGAGCCATTTTTGTTGCACCTCGCAGGCACCAGAGCTGACGCCTATCCATTTGGGGGAGCCGCACCTTGAAGTTCGCCGGAGACGGAGCCCCGCACGCCGCCACAACCGCCAGGCGCGCACCTGGGCAAGAGGAGAACGAAGGGGAGGGGGCAACGCACAGTTGCCGTTGGATTTCGCCCCCCCCCTTTTTGATCGCAACCGTCAGGCCAAGAGAGAACTCCAGCCGTTGATCGCGATTAGCCTCAAATTCAATCTCGGCCGTTATAACTCGAAGGGGTATCGCCCCCTCCGCGCGTCGACACGTGTCCCTCCATTCCTCATCAGCCGTCGGATGCGCCTCACTGCATGGGTATTTTGCATCAATTAGCCCAGGCGTTTTTGTATTTTAAATTCAGTACTTAAATAGTCCTTGGTAGTTTAATCATTTGTGTGACATTTGCTATATACCCCTTGGACTTTATTGCATTCCTATCCAAACCCCTGCCAGGCGCACGTGCTTAGCACGCGCGCCTTGGGCATTTTTGCGAGAGGCCCCTACGACTTTTGATATTGGCGTTTAGTTAGCAAGGTATTTTTATTCAGTATATATTTTGTGGGAATTTTGTGAAACAGCCCCTGGAAGTTTGTGTTTTTGCGTACCAACCCCTGCCAGGCTGTGTTTTGACTGGATGCTTGTTGTAATTATTTGACCTATCACTTTAAGTCCAAAAATTCCACAAAAATAGCATTAAGATCCTGTTGCATCATATTTCATCACCATATTTTTATTTTTCGTAATTATTTTATTTTTATATTTATTAAAAATCAAAAACATCCCTTTTCAGCACTGTTGCATTAGAAAATCACTAAAAAATATAAAAACATTCCAGAAAAATCCCAAAAAAATATATATTGCGTCTTTTAGTTAGTTTTAACTCCCAGCCAAAAATCATTAAAAAATATAAAACCAAACTCCAAAAAATTGCAAAACTCTAAAAAACTTCATAAAAATTTATAAAATTCATAAAAAATCCAAAAATAGTGTTTCCTTTTCCGGAATTTTCTTTGTTTTATTATCTTTGACTGAAAATTAAGTTGGGGAATTTTTGCCACTGATTTCTATTTTATTTCTCCATTTTAAGTTTCAGCCTTGCTTTTTACTACTGTTTTCTTCATTTTGATAATTAAAAATACCAAAAACATTCTAAAAATTACCCAAAAATCACAAAAACAGTAAAAAAGTATAAAAAGACCAAAAAGACTTTATTTTCTAAATTTTGGATATTTTTATCCATTTTTATAAATATCTCTTTTCTCCTTTTTATTACATTGTTCTTATTTTCCAATATTGAAAAAGAATATAAAAAAAATATAAAATACAAAAAGAAAATACAAAATCAGTAAATTTAAAATCAAAATACAAAAATATAAAATTAAAAATTAAATAAAAAAATATAAAATTAAAAAAAAACCCACAAAAAAATTAGCATCATAGGCACTTAATCACAACACACACATTTTTGAGCACTTGTGCCCCGTCCTACCTGTCTGCTCCCTGTGTTCGACCTCTACACATACTTGCACTATACACATCTTGTTGTAGAGTTATAATAAATTTTAACTCCGCACATTTACTTTCATTGCTTGATTTATTTGTCGTGGGTTAATTGTTGTTTTAATCCGGAATTTCGAGCGGTCACCGCATCGACTGTTGATCCGCCTTGTGGATCAATACGACCGCTTGACTTTTTGGGTTAAACAGTTATATGGATATAAGAAAATGCTACAATAAATTTTTTTATAATGAAAGCAGAGTTGCGACTACATCGCTACTACTTTACTACCACAACAGTAATAATGTAGTCGCAACATGGTGGCAAAACAATCCCCAAGTGGTCATTGATTCAACTTCTCGGTAGTGCCAACATGGTTGCCATGTAGTGTGTATGTGGTCGCAAATTCTACAATATAAAGTGACTCGAATGCGACTATAACCGGACTATAGGCGACTACAATTACGACTACTGAAACGACCACATCGTAGTCGCAATTTATTTGCGACCAGTCTGTTGCGACTACATACTTTACTACCACATGTGGTCGCAAATCCCTGTTGCGACCACATTACTACTACATTACCACTACATTGCTACCACAATTGTAGTGGTAAAATTTGCTTTTTCTTGTAGTGACACCACCCATCGTCGATCGCTCTCCTGAACATCACTGTCAAAGCGTCCGCTACCAGGACAAAGAGCATCGGTGCTATCGGGCAACCCAGTCTTACACCCCTTTGTGGTTGGAAAAAACTACTTTTCGATCTCCCATTCACCAGAACCGAGTATGATGATGTTGTGACGCACCTCTTCATTCAGGCTATCCAGAGGTCATTGAAGCCACGTCGCCTAAGAGACTCCCACAAGAAACTCCAGTCTACACAATCATAAACCTTTCTGAAGTCTATCTTCCAAACCAAAAATCTCAGATACCATCACCAGTCCGTCTGCCCACTGTCTGCCAGGGGAAAAAGCAGTCTGATTCTGCAGGATAACCTCATCTAGCACCCGCTTGAGCCTATTTGCCATCACCTTAGCGACAATCAAATATATTACGTTAGACAACGCAATCCGCCTATAGTCCTCCCCATGTATTGGGTTTTCCTTTTTAGGAATAAGGATCAACAGTGCACTGTTAACCTTCTCGAATCCATTATTTCAAACTCTAAATTCATTGATAACTACCGTGACATCATCCCTTAGTAAATCCCAAAACTCCTTGTAGAAGAAGACTGGAAAACCGTCATGCTCGGGAGCCCCATCCGCATTCAAACCCCACACCGTGCTTTTAACCTCCTACTCTGTAAAAGGGGTTTCAAGACCAAACGCCCTCTCTTCTGACAAAGCCTCAACACATGTCCTGCGCCACTCCCATCTGTCACGTTTCCTTTTCCTCGACATCTCCACGAAATGTTCCTTGAGGGCTCATCCCAACATAACATCACCCACCACTCTTTCCCCACCCAGGAAATGTTTCTGTCACCTTCATGCATGTTTCATTAGAATCACTACAAGCACATCGGATATGCATGGACATGTGTCTGAAACCGAACTATACTGATCACACGGACATGGTAATACGATCATCTGGAAGGAAAAATAGCAGAAAAACCTGAAGAGGATGTGGGGGCGAATTAACCTGCAGAGGCAGCCAGAACAACCCAGAGGACAATGTGATGGGGAGGAACTACCCGTCAATGATGAGACTGCGCAACTCGTGAGTGTGTATTGTGCGTACAATGTCCTGCGTACTAACAAGGATCGTCTGCTGTAGTAATGTATATGCGCTTGATTTGAGATTGTCTTGATAATAAATAAAATATGTGAAGTATTTACATTATGTAAAATGGGTAATTTATATTTTTAGTCTTGATTTTCTGAATAATTTTATAAGTTAAGATCCTTATCTCTCCCTACTTATTTCTTTTGTCGACTCGGTCAATATTGACCTGGTCTTGGGGTTTGGATCAGTCTGTATATATATATCATTCTTTTCTTTTATTTTCCTTTTTATTTTTATTCTTTTATTTTGGATAAATAAGTCTTTATTATAGAATATTAACAAGTGTGGTTATAATAATTAGTTAGAATTAGTTATTATTTACATATATTCTACCAATGATTTTAGCCAAAATGAAAGAATAAATGCGATGAATCACAGATTCATATGTATCTAAATAAACAGTTCCCTTTATACCATGCATGAGTGTGTACATATATCGAAAGCAAAATCACATGCATGTCCACCTACAATACTAGTCTTGCACCTCTCTGTGACTATAGATAGTCGATACTGCTGTATGATTCTCTTCCTGGTACCGGTACTGATCAGAGATATAGAATAATTAAATTGCTTAAATATCCTGATGGATTCAGGAGCAAGTTTTATCGCAACCGCATGTCTTGAGGGTGGAGGTGCACTGGTCGTCGTTGCCGCAGGCGATGTCGTAGCAACACGTATTGATGGGATTTGTACCGTATTTGCAACACATACATATGACGCACGTTCGGGCTGGGTCCCCAGCAACATCCTTCTCCTTTGCACGCATGAGATGCGCAACTCCTTCTCCTGCCCATCCATTGGCACGTAGTACTCCCCTTCCTCTCACGCCGAGATGCACCCACCTTCATGCATGTTTCATTAGAATCACTACAATCACATCGGATATGCATGGACATGCATCTAAAACTGAACTATACTGATCGCACAGACATGGTAATACGATTATCTGGAAGGAAAAATAACAGAAAAACCTGAAGAGGATGTGTGGGCGAATTAACCTGCAGAGGAAGCTAGAACAACCTAGAGGACAATGAGATGAGGAGGAACTACCCATCGATGATGAGATTGCGCAACTCGTGAGTGTGTATTGTGCATATAATGTCCTGTGTACTAGCAAGGATCGTCTGCTGTAGTAATGTATCTGTGCTTGATTTGAGATTGTCTTGTTGATAAATAAAATAGGTGAAGTATTTACATTATGTAAAATGGGTCATTTATATTTTTAGTCTTGATTTTTTAAATATTTTTATAAGTTAAGATCCTTATCTCTCCCTACTTATTTCTTTTGTCGATCCGATCAATATTGACCTGGTCTATGCGTTAGGATCAGTCTGTATGTATCTATATACATCCTTCTTTTTTTATTTTCCTTTTTATTTTTATTCTTTTATTTTGAATAAAATAAGTGTTAATTATAGAATATTAACAAGTGTGGTTCTAATGATAATTAGTTAGAATTAGTGATTATTTACATGTATTTTACCAAAGATTTTAGCCACAATGAAAGAATAAATGCGATGAATCACAGATTCATCTGTATCTAAATAAACAGTTCCCTTTATATCATGCATGAGTGCGTACATAATTCGGAAGCAAAATCACATGCATGTCCACCTACAATACTAGTCTTGCACCTCTCTATGACTATATATATTCGATATTGCCACATGACTCTCTTCCTGGTATTGGTACTGATAAGAGATATAGAATAATCAAACTGCTTAAATATCCCAGTGGATTCAGGAGCAAGTTTTATCGCAGCCGCATGTCTTGAGGTTGGAGGTGCAATGGCCGTCGATGCCGCAAGCGACGTCGTAGCAGCATGTGTTGATGGGATATGTACCTTATTAGCAGCACATACATACGACGCACGTTCGGGTCTGGGTCCCCAGCAGCATCCTTCTCCTTTGCACGCCTCAGATGCGCAACTCCTTCTCCTGCCCTCCATTGGCACATAATACTCCCCTTCTTCCCACACCGAGACGCACCCACCTACATGCATGTCTCAGTAGAATCACTACAAGCACATCGGATATGCATGGACATGCGTCAGAAACCGAACTATACTGATCACACATACATGGTAATACGATCATCTGGAAGGAAAATAGGAGAAAAACCTGAAGAAGATGTGGGGGCGAATTAACCTACAGAGGCAGAAAGAACATCCTAGAGGACAATGAGATGGGGAGGAACTACCCATCGTCGATGAGATTGCGCAACTCGTGAGTGTGTATTGTGCGTACAATGTCCTATGTACTAGCAAGGATCGTCTGCTATAGTAATGTATCTGCGCTTGATTTGAGATCGTCTTGATTATAAATAAAATAGGTGAAGTATTTACATTATGTAAAATGGACAATTTATATTTTTGGTCTTGATTTTCTGAATATTTTTGTAAGTTAAGATCCTTATCTCTCTCTACTTATTTCTTTTGTAGACCCGGTCAATATTGACCTGATCTTGGGTTTAGGATCAGTCTGTATATATCTATATACATCCTTCTTTTCTTTTATTTTCCTTTTTATTATTATTCTTTTATTTTGGATAAAATAAGTCTTAATTATAGAATATTAACAAGTTTGGTTATAATGATAATTAGTTAGAATTAGTGATTATTTACACGTATTTTACCAATGATTTTAGCCAAAATGATAGAATAAATGCAATGAATCACGGATTCATCTGTATCTAAGTAAACAGATCCCTTTATACCATGCATGAGTGCGTACATATATCGCAAGCAAAATCACATGCATGTCCACCTACAATACTAGTCTTGTACCTCTCTACCTGGTACTGGTACTGATCAGAGATATAGAATAATCAAACTGCTTAAATATCCTACTGGATTCAAGAGTAAGTTTTATCGCAGCCGCATGTCTTGAGGGTGGAGGTGCACTGGCCGTCGTTGCCGCAGGCGACGTCGTAGCAGCACATACATATGACGCACGTTCAGGTCTGAGTCCCCAGCAGCATCCTTCTCCTTTGCACGCCTGAGATGCGCAACTCCTCCTGCCCCTTCATTGGCACGTAGTACTCCCCTTCCTCCCACGCTAAGACGCACCCACCTTCATGCATGTTTCATTAGAATCACTACAAGCACATCAGATATGCATGGACATGCATCTGAAACCGAACTATACTGATCACACGGACATGGTAATACGATCATCTGGAAGGAAAATAGCAGAAAAACCTGAAGAGGATGTGGGGGCGAATTAACCTGTAGAGGCAGCCAGAACAACCCAAAGGACAATGAGATGGGGAGGAACTACCCATCGATGATGAGATTGCGCAACTCGTGAGTGTGTATTGTGTGTACAATGTCCTGTGTACTAGCAAGGATCGTCTGCTGTAGTAATCTATATGCGCTTGATTTGAGATTGTCTTGATGATAAATAAAATAGGCAAAGTATTTACATTATGTAAAATGGGTAATTTCTATTTTTTATTTTGATTTTCTGAATATTTTTATAAGTTAAGATACTTATCTCTCCCTACTTATTTCTTTTGTCGATCCGATCAATACTGACCTAGTTTTGGGCTTTGGATCAGTTTGTATATATCTATATACATCCTTATTTTCTTTTATTTTTAGTTTTATTTTTATTCTTTTATTTTGAATAAAATAAGTGTTAATTATAGAATATTAACAAGTGTGGTTATAATGATAATTAGTTAGAATTAGTGATTATTTACATGTATTTTACCAATGATTTTAACCAAAATGAAAGAGTAAATGTGATGAATCACAGATTCATCTGTATCTAAATAAACAATCCCCTTTATACCATGCATGTCACGACCCGTCCCTCTGTCCGAGACGAGCGCGACAGGAACCTATTTATAAACCTCCCATTAAATCATTAATCTATTCTAATCTTTTATTTTTCCGCAAAATTTTGACAGAGTTTCCTCTATAACATGGATCTCCCAACCGCTACCTGTATCTAAAACGACCTCTTTTCATTCTATGACAAAGCCTTATAATCCGATCAAGATCACATCAACCATGAATATAAACATCACATTCTACCTTTCTATATAAACAAGATCTACATATTTACATCATTATCACTGTCCATTCTTGCATATCCATACCAAAAATCCGCAACTTTGTTTTCATCAAACATCTGCTAAGGCATCAAAAAGTTACCAAAAACTAAGGTCTTTGATGGCGCAACCTCCAACTAGTGTTATGCAACTATGCACTTCCTTCAAGCTTCCTGATCAAGATTTATCTGTAATAATATAACAATAGAATGGTGAGTCTAAACCCAGGAAAGAGCTTAGACCCAGTGAGCGGATCTCAAGCTTTTGATACACTACTTTATTAATATAACTTGCATTGTATCAAATTATTCTTTACTAGAAAACAACATAAGAAAGACTATTTGCATGGATCAACAAGTATCATAGAATGATTGTGGCATGAAATAACATAAAAAATCATGATAATCTTACCTTGTCATATTCAATGTCACACTACCCCAACATGTCGTACTAATTCATGAACCGTGTAAAATTGTCTAGGGAGAGAAATTCAACCCAAGATCGTGAAAATTTTATCATTTCATATCAATGGTCCCAAAGACCGAGTACATTTCGCATACGGCCCAAAGCCCATTAGTATACGAAATGCGGGCCCAAAGCCCTCCTGAGCCACAAGGAGTAGGCCATAGGTATATCACGAGGATATACCTACCCCAACATGTAGTGACTTGTTCATGAATTTTCTGGGGAGTAGGCCATAGTGTGCATTGATCTTATACCCTATCATGAAAAATCTTGACAGCATAATCATAAATATCCAAACAAAATTGGCATTCATGAATCATAAACTGCCTCTGGTTTGCAACATGAAAATCATAATTGAACTTGGTATATAAAATGTCAGGATAAACACATGATATAATTACTATAAGACCTTCATAAGCATGGAACTATTGTAAAATCATTGCTATAAAATTTAGCGAAGTCTAACTAGTTTTTGTAGAAAATATGACTTGGAACCACTCACCTGTCATTGACAGAACTATCGGTGACTCTCCAATCTTTTCTCTAGGATTGAAACATTGTCCTATTTAAATTTGAATGGGAGGTTAGCTTCACTAACAATAATAATTAATAATCTACATTTTTATCAAGTTATAGTTATAAGGGTTTTTTTGTTTTTATATCCCAGGACTCCTGCTTGTGATCACAGGCTCCCCCCCCCCCCCGTAATAACAATAGAATACCTTATCATGCAAAAGTAAGTGGTTTCATTTTCACGCTTAGGTATCGGCATATTTTACCACGATTAATCTAATACACAAAATTTCACCTACAATATCTCTGGTGTATATAGGTGAATTCATCGGTAATGGGGTTAAGGAGTGTTTGCATATTCTTCATTGAACAGATCTATATCTATAATATCTAGATCTTATGAATATTGAGATTCCTAAAATTTAATGGAATTAGTATGCAGGGAAACAAACCTTATATATATATATATACACAGTATTATCCTAACAACAAAGTTTTTCAAATCTCTTTTTTTTTGAGTTACTTAACATATGAGTAGATGCCATATATTATATCCATTACGTCTTTCCAACCCCCTATTTTTTTCGGAAAAGCTTATCATATATCATTGTTCCCTTTTGCAACAATGAATATGCAGGTTTCTGATTTTTTTTTCTTATGCAAATCAACCCGTGGTAACTAAGACCCCCATCCATGAACTCATAAATCTTCATATTAACGTTGGGGTAGTAAGTTAACAATAGGCAAAAAACCATTTTATTGATCATCTTTTGGCTTTAGATTCACTTGGTATAACATCTCAAAAGATTGGAAAGCATGGATAATTATACTTTAAACAGATATGGAAAAGAAGGGTTACAAACGAATATCTTTAGAAAACCCCTGAATGATTAAATTACGATTTCAATAATTTCATAGATTGATATATATATATATATATATATATTATTGCTTGATGATCTGTACATATATAAAGATATTTAATATAAGAGAGAGATCTGAGTAAGGAAGAGATGATACCTGCAGTTTATATCCCATGCCCCCCTCTTCGGCAAGGCTTCTCGCTCTCTCCCTCTCGTAGTCGCATGAGAATTGTTGGGCTTTTCCCTCTCCTTATTGACAACATATCTTATATAGATTTTATTTTTAATGGCCCATCATTATCGTTCTATCTCTCTGCTCTCTCCACGTAGTGGTAGATACCATCCGTCATCTCCATAGTTCTTTTTGTTTTCTTTATCCATGCAAGTTTCCAAGGGTTGTATTTTGCAATTAACCCAAACCCATTTTTCCCCTATGACTATAGTTGTTACACATTCGGCTCTTTTCTCTATTCTCTTATATATACACACATGAATGGCTATATATAAATATTCATTTTAGAAACATATTGGAATATACCATTTCCACCGTTAATACACGTATTTGGATCAATATTGATAGGTCTTTTGTACCATACCATCGGTCTTTCTATATTTGATAGAAAGGTATTTAGTCCAAACTGGATGTTACAACACTCCCCTACTTAAAATAAATTTCGTCCTCGAAATTTCATACCTCAGTCAGTTGGAGAATAAATGTGGGTATTGTGATCGCATTTCATCTTCTCTTTCCATGTTGCTTCTTCTATGGTCTGGCTTCTCCAAAGAACTTTTACCAGTGGAATCTTCTTTGTACGAAGTTCTTGAACTTTATAATCTAAAATTTGCACAGGAACTTCTTTATAAGAAAGGTCTTCCTTCAGTTCTATTTCTGGTGTTTTTATAACATGCGAAGGGTCTGGAATATACTTCCAAAGTGTAGAAACATGAAAAACATCATGTATTTTTGATAATTCTGGTGGAAGCAAGAGACGATATGCCACCTCACCAACTCATCCCACCACTTCATACGGACCAATGTATCTGGGGCTGAGTTTTCCACGTTTTCCAAATCTAATAAGTCCTTTCCAGGGGGATACTCGCAGAAATACCTTGTCACCAACTTGAAATTCAAGATTCCTCCTTCTCTTATCTGCATAGCTTTTCTGTCTATCTTGGGCTGCTTTCAAATTTCATTTAATCTCTTCAACCTTTTCCATGGTGTTTTGTATGAATTCTGGTTTAAATAATTTGCGCTCCCCAACCTCATTCCAACACACCGGGGTTCTACACGAACGGCCATACAAGGCTTCATAGGGAGCCATTTCAATGCTAGCATGGTAGCTATTATTATATGCAAATTCCATGAGTGATAAGTGGTCATCCCAACTGTCTTTGAAACTCAATGCGCATGCCCGAAGCATATCTTCTAAAGTTTGAATAGTTCTTTCATACTGACCATCTGTTTGTGGATGGAAAGCAGTGCTAAATGCTAACTTTGTACCCATCGCCTTATGCAGGCTTGGCCAAAATTTTGAAGTAAAACGAGGATCTCTATCAGATACAATGGATACTGGTGCTCCATGTAGCCTTATTATTTCATCCACAAAAAATTTTCCCAGACGATCTAATGTATAAGTCATATTTACGGCTATAAAGTGAGATGATTTAGTCAGTCTGACAACTATTACCCAGATTGCATCATGGTGTCGATGAGTCCTGGGAAATCCAGTAATAAAGTCCATAGTTATATGTTCCCATTTCCATTCTGGTATAGGAAGTGGTTGTAATGTACCAGCTGTTCGCACATGCTCAGGCTTTGTTTGCTGACAGATTAGACATTTGGAAACATATTCGGCAATTTCTCGCCTCATTCCTGACCACCAGTAGGATGTCTTCAATGTTCTATACATTTTCGTACTTCCTGGGTGCATCGCATGTATGGAGTTATGTGCTTCTTCAAGAATCTCAACCCTGATTTCCGGTGATTTTGGGACACACAATCTTTATTTGAAAATAGTACTCCTTGTTCATTGATTGTATAGTCTGTCAATTCTCCCTTTTCCGCTTTTTCAAGTATCTTTTTGATTTCTAGGTCATGTAATTGAGCATCTCGGATTTTATCATACAATATGGGCATGGCCTGCAATGAGGCTAATAGATTTCCATATTCATCCATGCTCAGAGTAGTACGTAATCCTCTCAGTTGTAATAATAAAGGGAGGCGCTCACCTTTGATATATGACAATTGGCCATTAGACTTTCGGCTAAGAGCATCGGCTACAACATTTGCCTTTCCAGGATGATATTCAATGGTACAATCATAATCTTTAATCAGCTCTAGCCATCTTCTTTGTCTAAGATTCAAATCCTTCTGAGAAAAAAATATATTTTAGGCTCTTATGATCTGTGAATATTTGACAAGTTTCACCATATAGGGGGGTGTGTGTATATATTTCATATATACTTTAGCCATAACTCGTACTTTGTGTGAGTGTGTTAATAAATAAAATGGCTAAAAACCTTAAAAAATCACAAAAATTAAAAAAATTTTCCTGTACATAATCATTCTTTTATTGCACATACATAGCTAGTGTACAAAATTATTTTTGTAAAAATGTTTTCAAAAATCTTTGGTGTAGAGTTTGTGTAAATATTTTCTTATCAAAATTATGTATATAGTACAAAATTTTTCCAAAATGTTTTGAAAATCAAAAGTTTGCAAAAACCCTGTGTAAATGTTTGTAAATACTTTTGCAAAACTTGCACTTCATGCATCCATCCATTCATGATTTCAAAACATTTTTCAAAAATTTTGCATGATTGTAAATATTTGTAAATAGCATCTTTATGTACATATGTATATAGTTTTTCCTGGATGAGAGTTGACATTTAAACTAGCCTGGAATTAAATTGAGAAATGGAGCTTGATTAAGATCTTAATCCACCTAATTCTAAGAGGAACCTTATAGGGCTTAGGGTTAAGGCTTTTCAGGTCCATAAGGACTTAATTCTTTGAGTCCACTAGGCTACGAGCATATGTCATCTTGATGAGCCTAAGTAGAGCACTTAACAACACACGCATGACTCTTAGAGACAATGGCTTGACTTGCACCAGCACTTTACACATAGCTCTCCACAGATGAGGTGGTGAGGAGGCAGTTTCCTTTGGCTTGGGGTAGCATATGAGGGTAGTACTTCCAGGCGGAACCTCTCTTCTTCTTCTAGTGAAGGAAGTGCGTCTCAACTTGGTCTAGTGGTGATGAAGGCTAAAGACAGAAGCCGTGGGTTGCAATAAAGCTTCAAAAGAGGGATAGTCTACTGGCTCAAGAGGAAAATTTCTTGTATATATGTTGCACCATGTAGATATGTTGTACAGAGTCACTTGAAAAAAAATTGCGAAATGCAAAAAGAACTCCAAAAAAGTGGTGGGTCGGATTGAAAATTTAATAACCCCACTGGAGTGTATATAGTCAAATAAAGCAAAAGTTTATGGTATCCATGTTACATCTCATGAAGCTTGCAGCGGGAGACTTAGCTACACTGGCTGAGCTTCCAAAAGTCTATACTTCTTCCCCCTCTTCTTGAGCCGGTTGCACTTGAACTTAGAAGGGAATACCCCGCTTCTCGAGGAAAGAGTTGCTAGACCGAGGCATTAGAGTTACCAGGTTGAGGGAGGTTGTTTCTTTGTTACTTCTGAGGTGGGGAGCTACATATCACTTACACTGCATGGAAAGATTCCTGGTCATTAGAGTTTGTGTATGTAGACTTGTTCTGATCTGGTTTATTGAGGAGTCTTGTCCATAGATTGGTGGAACTTAGAGACTATTGAGTTTTAAGCTTAAGTCTAAATATGGTTCCGACACATTAATAATCTAAAGACCTGATCGAGCTCCATTTTTCAATTTAATGAAGGAAAGTTTAATATTCAACATTGATCCATGTACATTCCCCTCCTTTTCTTTTTCTTTCTTTCTTTTTCAGTTCTTTTTCAAATAAGTGTTTGCTAAGGGACTAGCAAAAGTTAAGTATATGAGGGTGATGAATACTCATTCATCACTCTTTATTCTTATATTTTAGCTACAAAAACCTTTGCAAATGCATGTATATAGTTGTAAATGGAAATAATTACCAAAAGCATGCATTGTGTAAAAACCTATAATTAGCATGTTTTGTGCAAAAATAAAAGAATAAAGATTAAAAAGAAAAAGAGGGAAATATTTAGAATAAATATTGAGCAACCTAACCCAAGGGAGGGCTCAGCATGGGCCTGACCGCATAAAAGCCAAAGTAGAGGGAGATAGGGGCTCATGTGTGTAAATATTTATGTAAATAAATAAAAGTATTTTCCTCACAAAAAATAGCTTAAAATATGCTTGTAAATATTTGTATATACTCATAAGTATAACAACAAAAGAAAAAGATAAAAATCAAAAAGAAGAGAAAAAGATCACTCATCATGTACATAGACCACCCACCTTTATATTTATTTAGCTTCATAAATAAATAAAATTAATTTCCAAAATCTTTGTAAATATTCTATATTATATAATGTAAATAAATAAAATAAAAACAATTAAAACAAAAACAAAATAAAAATAGCAAAATTAAAAACACAAAGATATATTGTAAATATACCATGTATATAGATGTACATATGTATTTATTTCACCTATATAGATAAATAATAAAAATAAAATAAAAATGTCTTTGTATTCCTTATTTTATAATATAAATAAATAAAATATAAAATGGGAATAAAATTGTATAAAAATAACAATTAAAAATCAAAAATTAAAATCCCATATAGTGTATATATACCTATATATAACCTACTATGTATATACCTTATTTTTATTTTGAAAAATTAACTAAAAATCACTAAAAAATAGAAAAAAAATAAAATAAAAATATTTCATGTTTTAACTTTTTACAAATTCGGTCGTTTGCCACCTGTTATTTCACTTCCAAATATTATCCACGTGGCCGATCCCTATGGGCCCTGGGGATGTTGACCGCCCGGTCAACTACCCCCCCCCCCCCCCCCCAGGACCACTTCTCACGGGCTTAGGCGCCCGACCCGATTTCTCCATTTTTTAGTGCCTAAACCCGATTGATTCCCACCTAAACCCTGGGTCAGATCCGTCCACGACATATCCGAGACCCTCGCCGAAGCTCCTGCATCAGGATCCGCGCGCTTCCACGCCCTACCCGCGCCTGTCTTCCCGGACCCTTCCAGCGTATAAAGCCGAGCTCCGCCACCCGCATTTGCCATCTTTGGCCATTCGATTCCACCCCCAGTGAGCTCCAGCGTGTGCGTGAGAGTGACAGCTCGCGTCCTGTGCTGTTGAAGCGAGGAGAGGGAGCGAGACCACTGATCCGGCGAAGCTTCGCCGCCTTGCTCCGCCACCAGCAGGAGCCCGAGCCTCGGAGGGAGACGCTCCTCGAGGCGAAGACCCAGAGCATCCTTAGCTCATCCCTAGTCTCATCAGCCACCCAGGTAGTCCCTTAGCCTTCTCTTTTTCTTTGATCTCCCATTTCCCCCAAATCGCTGCTCCGCCGTCCCCCGTCGATTCCGATCAAGTCCGACCACCTACCGACCATCGGGCTTCACCATAGCCATCGCCTCCTTCCCGCGCACCTTCTCCATAGCTCCATCCAACCCAGCTCGCACAGGAGCTGGGATTCGAGCTCCACCGTCCCCCCCTTCGCCGGAGCTCGCCCATATCGCCCCACAGACCACCTTCACCCGCCTAACTGGGTCGAGGCAGTTTGCCCTCGACCCGTGAGTCTTTTGGTCTACTTTGCAGGTGCTTCCCAGCCCGTTTGAGGGGTTGGGCCATTCGGACCAGAAGCTCTTCCTCCGCCGACCTCGTCGGAGCCCTCCAGGGCTCGGCTGGACCATCAGAGTTCACCAGCAGCTGTGGGACGTCATCGCGGAGCTTCTCCGACCTTCACGAGCAGCAGGGGAGGTCCGCAGCGCACGCACGAGGCCGACGAACTTCGTCGGCCAACTGTTCTTCCGATACCTTCTCCGACCGTCCGATCATCCTCACCCTCCAGGTCGCATCTCGACCGTTCACTTGAGGACGACCCGTCATCGTCAGATCCATCCACGAGGCGATCTGGACCGTTGATGAATACCCATTCATCACTCTTTATTCTTATATTTTAGCTACAAAGACCTATGCAAATGCATGAAGATATGTGTAAATAGGAATAATTAACAAAAGCATGCATCTTGTAAAAATATGTAATTAGCATGTTTTTGTGCAAAAATAAAAGAATAAAGAGTAAAAAGAAAAAGAGGGAAATATTTAGAATAAATATTGAGCAACCTAACCCAAGGGAGGGCTCATCATGGGCCTGACCGCATAAAAGCCACAGTAGAGAGAGATAGGGGCTCACTTATGTATATATTTGTAAATAAATAAAATAATATTTTCCTCATCCAAAAATATGCTTGTATATATTTTGTACATATTTATAAACTATTAAAAACAAAATAAAAACTTAAAAGTCAAAAATGCAAAAATACACCTTCACCATGTACATAAGACCACCATCCTTATTTATCTAACCTTGTAAATAGATGTATTTATTTCTAAAACTTTTTGTAAATATCCTATGTTACATATTGTACATAAAATAAATAAAAAGAAACAAAACAAAATCAAATAAAAATTACAAAATTAAAAATACAAAAATATCTTGTACATACACCATGTATATAGTTATACATAAATAATTATTTCACCTATATATCTAAATAATAAAAATAAAATAAAAATAGCCTTTTATTCCTCATTTTATCCTATAAATAAATAAAATATAAAATAGGAATAAAAATGTATAGAAATAACTAATTAAAAATCAAAAATCAAAAACCCCATATTGTACATATACATATGTATAGACCTATTATGTAAATACCTTATTTTTATTCCCAAAAATCAATTAAAAATCACAAAAAAATAGAAAAAAATTAAAACAAATATTTTTTATGTTTTAAGTTTTTGAAAATTCGGCCATTTAAGGCCCCAAAAAAATCAAATAAAAATATAAGCCTTGGCGGGCTCTGATTGGTCCACGGGGGATTGTTGACCCCCGGTCAACACCTCCCCCAGGACCACCAGAGCCCGGGTCCGCTCGCCCGACCCGTTTTCTCCCCTCTTTCTACGAGTGACCCGATCGCCATTTGCCCCAACTCCGGGTCCGGATTGATCACGTCACATCCGAGAGCCTCGCCGGAGCCCTCGCCTTGGGATCCGCGCTCCAGCTCGCCCTACCCGATCGATTCTTGCCGGACCCCCCACAGTATAAAGGCTGAGCTCCGCCGCACTTTCTTTCCATCTTTGGCTCTCCACCTTCACTCCCGTGACCTCCATTGCATTCAGCAAGGTGACAGCTTCCGTCTGCCGTGTTGCAGCGAGGAGGAGGGTGCCCGACCATCGATCCGGCAGCCGTGCGCCGCCGTGCTCTGCCACCTAGTTGGAGCTCGAGCCTCAGGCAGTGACGACCTTCGAGGCGACGACCGGGAGTTAGCCACACTCCAGCACAGTCTCCCGCATCATCCAGGTAGCCGATTAGCCCTTCCATTTAGCTTAATTTTTCATTTCGCCCAAATCGCATCTCCGATGAGTTCCCCTGATTCCGGCCATATCGCGCACTTTATCGATCATCGGAACCCACACACACCTTCGCCATCCTCCGACGCACGTTCTTCGCTCTTTCATTCAACCCAGCTCGCCCCGGAGCTGGGAGTCGAGCTCCACCATCCTCCGCTCGCCGGAGCTCATCCGCCCCGACCCACAGTCCACGTTCACTTCGCTTCTTCGGGTCGAGGCACTTTGCCCTCGACCCGCGAAGCTTCCGGTGCCTTTTGCAGGTCAAAAGGAGGGCATCTGAGCCCCCCTGATATCCAGGCCAGAAGCCCATCGCCGACGACCTCGCCGGAGCCCCTCCAGGGCTCGGCCGGGTCATCTGAGGCCTTCACCAGCTGCGGGGCATCACAGCGGGTCTTCTCCGATCATCAGGAGCAGCTGAGGAGGACTACAGCCCACGCACGAGGCCGGCGAAGCTCGCCGGCTGGGTGTTCTTCCAATATCCTCCATCACCGTCCGATCAGCCTCAGCTCCCCAGTTTCAATCATCATCGTCCGTCCTTCGAGGAGCAGCAGCCGTTGATCGATTCGAGGCGTCATCCGGACCGTCAGAGCAGAGGAGAGAGGGCACAACACCTGACCCGTTAGATCTCCCACGTGTCCCCCTCTGCACCGTCGATTGGCCCAAGTCAGATCAGAGAGAGAAGCGCCCGATACCAGGACCGTTGGATCAACCACGTGGCGCGCATCCAGCCGTCGACGAATAAAGGGGTAAATTACTTAGGGCCCCCTCTTAGTTTGTCTTTTTAGTCCTAGTCCTGTAAATATTTTCATGCTTTTATTTACGTAGGGTAATTTACAACTGGGACCTTGTGCTTGTTTTTATTTACGTTTATGCCCCTGTGTATGTGAGACCACGTGCTTCGTCACGTGCTTGTTTGGGCTATTTACATCCGTTTCCCTGTAGTTCTGTTGGGTTCTGAAATGAATGATAACTTTTTGGTAATTGCATTTATGCCCCTGTGAGTGTTGTTTATGCGCATGTGCGGATTTTAGTGGGATTTTTGCATCCAAGCCCCTGAACTTTTGGTACGAGTTACCAAAAAGTCCAGAAACTTGGTTTTTATTACCAAAAGGCACCTGAGTGCCCCAGGCACGCGCCACGCGCGTGACTTGCTGGGATTTTTGCACCTTGAGCCCCAGACTTTTGGGTATTTGCACATTGGTCCTTGTGCACAGTGCCCTCTTTTAGATTTTGAATAAAATATCAAATCACCTCCAAATTCGATGAAAATTTGACACATGGCTCCTGCCATGTTGTAGGATTTTTGAGAATTTTGGGGGACATTTCTGAGTTCCTTTACTATTTTTAAAAATTCAAAAACATCTATTTCAGCTACTGTTTGAATTGGAAAATCACAAAAAAATATAAAAACCCCTATAAAAATCCTATAAAAATTAGTTACTGTTTCTTGTGTGTTGTTTGATTTTCTAGCCAATTTTGGCTATTTTTCATTGCTTAAAAACCTTAAAAATTTCAAAACCCCTAAAAACTCATAAAAATTATAATAAATAATCTAAAAATCCAAAAACAATAATTCTGGTGCTCAAATTTTCCTTGTTTTATCTAGTTTACAGGAAAATTACCTCCAGGTCCTTCTTAGATCCTTAGATATTTTATCTCTGGGTTTTGGGCCCTGCTGGACAGTACCTTGTTTTCTTTGCACTGTTTGATTTTTAGAAAATAAAATACACCACATAAAAATCCCAAAAATTCACCAAAAACACTTAAAAACCCAAAAAGCATAAAAACAATTTTTCTTGAATTTTTGCTTGATTTTTGGTGTGCTAAATAAATTGCTTAAGTGTGCTTGTTTATACTTTCTTTTATTTCCTTCACATATTAAAAATCCAAAAAAATTTAAAAACAATTAAAAACCACTAAAAAATGTTTTCTCCCTTTTTCTGATTCTTTGACTACTTCGTAGGCCTTTGGCCAATCCGTGCTCCTTGTGATCGACCCTGGGAGCTATACCAGGTTAATCCCATAGCGAGACCGCTTTCGCATTTTCGATTGATTTTATTTCTCGTAGTGGTCTATTTTTCTTGATATACCCATCCGATTGATTGAGGTCACAACGACCATTCCTTTGCCTTTGCCTTAGTCACTCGGAATTTTGGGTTATCAACCGTCCAAGCCGAGAGGGATAGCCACCGATACCCTCAACCGCTAGATCAGACACGTGGCTACACCTTCGCCGTTGGATGCACCGAGGAGTTGAGCTGTGCAACGCCAGTCACCAGTCACCGTTAGATGATCCACGTGGCGCGCATCCATCGGCCGCATTAATAAAGGGTAAACTACCCTTAGGCCCTCCTGTTTATTTCATTCCGCATTTAGTCCTGTAAATACCTAGTGTAGTTGTTGAGTTTTTGGTACTTTTGCATTAAGGACCTCGCACTTTATTTTCCTTGCAGTTATGCCCCTGTGCGTTGTATGACACGTGCATCGACACGTGATTTTCTGGTTTATTTGCAATATAGGCCCTGTAGTTCTGGATGTTATCAGTTGAATGAAAGTTTTTGTTTATTTGCATTTATACCCCTGTGCGTGAAACATTTGAGCATGTGCGTTTATTTTTGGGTATTTTGCAGGTAAGCCCCTGAGCTTTTGGTACCTGTTACCAAATAGCCCTCGGGACTTATTTTCATTACATTTGGGTCCCTGAGTGCCCTAGACATGCGCGACTCACGTGTTTTGCTGGGTTAATTGCACCAGACCCCCCAGACTTCTGGGTATTTGCACATAGGTCCTTGTGCACAGTGCCCCCTCTTTATTTTTGAATAAAATAACAAATTACCTCCAAATCCAACGAAAATTGGACACGTAGCTCCTGCCATAGTGTAAAATTTTCAAGGATTTTTGGAAACATTTCTGAGTTGATTTGATATTTTTAAAAATTCAAAACATCTAGTTTTGCTACTGTCTAACTTTAAAAATCACAAAAAATACTAAATAGTATCTAAAAATTACAAAAAAAATTGTCTATTGCTTGTTTTGTTGTGTTTGATTTTCTAGCCAATTTTGGCTATTTTTCATTACTGAAAACCACTAAAAACTGAAAAACACTTAAAATCTTATAAAAATTCTAATAAATAAATCAAAAACCCAAAAATAATAATCTAGGTGCCTAATTTTTCCTTGTTTTATTCTCTATACAGGAAAAATACCTCCAGGCTAATTTGGGGCTTCTAGATATTTTATCTAGGTCCTTTTAGCTCTGTTGGACAGTACCTATAGTTTCAGTCACTGTTTCATTTTTAGAAAATTAAATAAACATCAGAAAAATCCCAAAAATTCACCAAAAACACTAAAAATTATAAAACACGTAAAAATATTTTTGTTAGAACTTTTGGTTGATTTTTAGTGCATTTAATAAATTGTTGAAGTGTGTAGTTTCTTTGCTTTTATTATTTTCTTAACATATTCAAAATCCAAAAAATATAAAAACCCTTTAAAAACCACCAAAATATCTTCTCTGCTCTGATTGACTACTTCGTAGGCTGTAAGGCCAATCCGTGCTCCTTGTGTTCGACCCTGGTCGCTATACCAGGTTAAATTAATAGCAGGATCGCTATTTTGTGTTTGATTGATTTTATTTCTGATTGGTGGTTTGATTTATTTTTCTTGATTGAGCCATCTTGATCGCTCGGGTCGCAACGACCGTTTAGCACCTTATACCCGATTGGTCATTTTGCGCTCGTCAGCAATCACCTTTCCATTTTGCATAAGTACGCATCCCAATCCTTGACGTGACGCATCACTATAAACTATAAATCCACCAATTCCTGATGGTAGGCTAAGAATGGGTGCTGATGTGAGTCGATTCTTAAGTTCCTGAAAACTTTTCTCACATTCATCATCCCATACAAATTTCACCTCCTTCCTAGTTAGTTTTGTTAATGGTGCCGCAATTCTTGAAAAGTTCTCAACAAATCTTCTATAATATCCAGCGAGACCAAGGAAACTTCGAATTTCTGATACACTTGTTGGTTGTCCCCAATTTAAGATAGCTTCTATCTTGCTTGGATCTACCGATATGCCTTCTCCTGAAATTATATGACCTAGAAATGCCACCTTTTTCAGCCAAAATTCACATTTATCCAACTTTGCAAATAATTGATGTTCCTTTAAGGTTTGCAATACAATCTTCAGGTGTTCCTTATGTTCTTCCTCTGATCGTGAGTAGATCAAAATATCATCAATAAAACAATTACAAATTTGTCCAAGAAAGGACGAAATACACGATTCATTAAATCCATGAAAGCGGCAGGTGCATTTGTTAATCTAAAAGGCATTACCAGAAATTCATAATGCCCATAACGAGTTCGGAAGGCTGTTTTAGGGACATCTTCAGCTTTGATTTTCAGTTGATGATAGCCCGATCTCAGGTCTATCTTAGAGAACACAGAAGCCCCTTGTAGTTGATCAAATAAATCATCTATCCGAGGAAGAGGATAATTATTACGTACAGTTACTTGATTCAGCCTTCTATAATCAATACAAAGCCGAAAGGAACCATCTTTCTTCTTGACGAAAAGGACAGGAGCTCCCCAGGGTGATATACTAGACTGTATGAAACCCTTGTCTGTTAATTCTTGCAACTGAATCTTCAGTTCCTTGAGCTCAGACGGAGCCATTCGATAGGCTTCCAGTGCTATCGGAGTTGTACCAGGAACTAGATCGATATTAAACTCAATCTCTCTATCTGGTGGAAGCCCTGGTAGTTCATTCGGAAATACTTCAGGAAAGTCTTGTATGATAGGGATGTTCTCTAGCCTAATAGCTTCCACCTTTATGTTATAAATAAGAGCAACATAAGAAGAGCATCCCTTCCTTATCAATCTGTGAGTCAATACATTAGAAATTATAGGAGTAGGATATATCTTCCTACCTCCTGAGTAAATGAATTCAGCTTCCCCGGGTCTTCGAAAAATGACTTCCTTTTTATAACAGTCCAATAGAGCATGGTATGCAATAAGACAATCCATTCCTATGATTATATCAAATTCTTTGATCTGCATAGGAATTAGATCCACATAGATCTGGTGTTCCCCTATCCACATCACACAATGTTTGAAAATGTGGCGAACAATTTCAGGTTCTCCTTAGGAGTTGTAATTGCTAGAGTGTTATCAAGGTTTTCCATTTCTACATCAGCATGGATGCAAAAACTTCGAGAAATAAAAGAATGACTAGCTCCAGAATCAAAAAGTGTATAAGCCTCTTTGCCGAAAATTATTGTAATACCTGAGACAACATCTTCTGAGGCAATGGCTTCTTTAAGGGTCATGTTAAAGGCCTTTCCAGAATATTGTACCTTTTGAGCTTGGCGATTTTGTGCATTGTGCCTCTTCTGGTTCCTGTTGGAGGGTACTTGATTTCTGACATCATTGTTCCGACGTTGGTTAGATTCTTGAATGTATCCATGTTTCCTTGTCCAAATAGGGCATTCACGGCGTATATGTCCAGTCTGCCTGCAGTGGTAGCAATCTCGTGTGCCTTTACGACATTCCCCAGGATGATTCCGCCCACAAGAATTGCATTGCGGATAAGTGTTCATTGTCACTTCCTTTTCCCTTGGTTCTCGTGCATCAACATGGAATTGCTTAGGATTTTTGAAATTTCTGAATGTTTTGATGCCATCACCTTTCCAGTGAGAGATTTCTCCACCTCTTTTCCTCGACGATGCATTGCATCTTCTTTGTTCGTAGACAACCTTCTCTGCCCTCCGAGCGGCCTCAACTAGATCAGCATAAATCGTATATCCTGCAACAGCTACCATAGACTTTATATCAATATGCAAACCATCTTCGAAGCGCCGACATTTTTCTTCCTCTTTAGCCACTAGTGAAGGAACATACTTGGACAATTCAATGAAACGCTTCTCATACTCATCCACTGACATACTTCCTTGAGTTAAATACAAAAATTCCCGACGACGTTCTTCTTGATAAACTCTTGGATAATATTTTTCATTAAATTCCTTCTGGAAGATCTGCCACGTCGGAGTAATAGAAGTGTCTACATATTTTACCAATATAGACTTCCACCAATCGTAAGCGTCTTCTTTTAGTAGGAAAACAGAAAATTTTAGACGCTGCTCATCTGTACAGTCCATTAGATTGAACACTTTTTCTGTATTCTCAAACCATGCTTTGGCTACTTTTGGATCAGCCGTACCATAGAATGATTGTGCCCCTAACTTGCGAACATGCTCGAAAGGCAATTGCTGGTCGAAATCATGCGGTCGCATGGATTGGGCAGCCATGCTTCCCAATGTTTGGGAAATCAACGTTAAAGTATCTTGCAAGTTATTATTATTCATCACATTCCTGTCGCCCAATCCTTGTGTATTCCTAGGAGGTTGCTCTGCTGCCATCGTGTCCTATAAAAATAGTACTCTAATTAGACTTCTGATAGAATAATAAAAAAATCCCCAGAAGCTCATATGATAGAATAAAATGAATCCTCGACATCCCAACAAAATCAATAATCCAATTTCCTTCCATATTCAAATTCTTGTAACAATTCAATCTCCAAATTCAACTGTTAGTCGTGAATCCCAAAACCTGGCTCTGATACCACAAGTTGTCACGACCCGTCCCTCTGTCCGAGACGAGCGCGACAAGAACGTATTTATAAACCTCCCATTAAATCATTAATCTATTCTAATCTTTTATTTTTCCGCAAAATTTTGACAGAGTTTCCTCTATAACATAGATCTCCCAACCGCTACCTGTATCTAAAACGACCTCTTTTCATTCTATGACAAAGCCTTATAATCCGATCAAGATCACATCAACCATGAATATAAACATCACATTCTACCTTTCTATATAAACAAGATCTACATATTTACATCATTATCACTGTCCATTCTTGCATATCCATACCAAAAATCCGCAACTTTGTTTTCATCAAACATCTGCTAAGGCATCAAAAAGTTACCAAAAACTAAGGTCTTTGATGGCGCAACCTCCAACTAGTGTTATGCAACTATGCACTTCCTTCAAGCTTCCTGATCAAGATTTATCTGTAATAATATAACAATAGAATGGTGAGTCTAAACCCAGGAAAGAGCTTAGACCCAGCGAGCGGATCTCAAGCTTTTGATACACTACTTTATCAATATAACTTGCATTGTATCAAATTATTCTTTACTAGAAAACAACATAAGAAAGACTATTTGCATGGATCAACAAGTATCATAGAATGATTGTGGCATGAAATAACATAAAAAAATCATGATAATCTTACCTTGTCATATTCAATGTCACACTACCCCAACATGTCGTACTAATTCATGAACCGTGTAAAATTGTCTAGGGAGAGAAATTCAACCCAAAACCGTGAAAATTTTATCATTTCATATCAATGGTCCCAAAGACCAAGTACATTTCGCATACGGCCCAAAGCCCATTAGTATACGAAATGCGGGCCCAAAGCCCTCCTGAGCCACAAGGAGTAGGCCATAGGTATATTACGAGGATATACCTACCCCAACATGTAGTGACTTGTTCATGAATTTTCTGGGGAGTAGGCCATAGTGTGCATTGATCTTATACCCTATCATGAAAAATCTTGACAGCATAATCGTAAATATCCAAAGAAAATTGGCATTCATGAATCATAAACTGCCTCTGGTTTGCAACATGAAAATCATAATTGAACTTGGTATATAAAATGTCAGGATAAACACATGAATTGATTACTATAAGACCTTCATAAGCATGGAACTATTGTAAAATCATTGCTATAAAATTTAGCGAAGTCTAACTAGTTTTTGTAGAAAATATGACTTGGAACCACTCACCTGTCACTGACAGAACTATCGGTGACTCTCCAATCTTTTCTCTAGGATTGAAACATTGTCCTATTTAAATTTGAATGGGAGGTTAGCTTCACTAACAATAATAATTAATAATCTACATTTTTATCAAGTTATAGTTATAAGGGTTTTTTTTGTTTTTATATCCCAGGACTCCTGCTTGTGATCACAGGTTCCCCCCGTAATAACAATAGAATACCTTATCATGCAAAAGTAAGTGGTTTCATTTTCACGCTTAGGTATCGGCATATTTTACCACGATTAATCTAATACACAAAATTTCACCTACAATATCTCTGGTGTATATAGGAGAATTCATCGGTAATGGGGTTAAGGAGTGTTTGCATATTCTTCATTGAACTGATCTATATCTATAATATCTAGATCTTATGAATATTGAGATTCCTAAAATTTAATGGAATTAGTATGCAGGGAAACAAACCTTATATATATACACAGTATTATCCTAACAACAAAGTTTTTCAAATCTCTCATTTTTTTTGAATTACTTAACGTATGAGTAGATGTCATATATTATATCCATTACGTCTTTCCAACCCCCTATTTTTTTTCGGAAAAGCTTATCATATATCATTGTTCCCTTTTGCAACAATGAATACGCAGGTTTCTAAATTTTTTTTCTTATGCAAATCAACCCGTGGTAACTAAGACCCCCATCCATGAACTCATAAATCTTCATATTAACATTGGGGTAGTAAGTTAACAATAGGCAAAAAACCATTTTATTGATCATGTTTTGGCTTTAGATTCACTAGGTATAACATCTCAAAAGATTGGAAAGCATGGATAATTATACTTTAAACAGATATGGAAAAGAAGGGTTACAAACGAATATCTTTAGAAAACCCCTGAATGATTAAATTACGATTTCAATAATTTCATAGATTGATATATATATTATTGCTTGATGATCTGTACATATATAAAGATATTTAATATAAGAGAGAGATCTGAGTAAGGAAGAGATGATACCTGCAGTTTATATCCCATGCCTTCCTCTCCGGCAAGGCTTCTCGCTCTCTCCCTCTCGTAGTCGCATGAGAATTGTTGGGCTTTTCCCTCTCCTTATTGACAACATATCTTATATAGATTTTATTTTTAATGGCCCATCATTATCCTTCTATCTCCCTGTTCTCTCCACGTAGTGGTAGATACCACCGTCATCTCCATAGTTCTTTTTGTTTTCTGTATCCATGCAAGTTTCCAAGGGTTGTATTTTGCAATTAACCCAAACCCATTTTTTCCCCTATGACTATAGTTGTTACACATTCGGCTCTTTTCTCTATTCTCTTATATATACATATGAATAAAGAAAAATGGCTATATATAAATATTCATTTTAGAAACATATTGGAATATACCATTTCCACCGTTAATACATGTATTTAGATCAATATTGATAGGTCATATGTACCATACCATCGGTCTTTCTATATTTGATAGAAAGGTATTTAGTCCAACTGGATGTTACAATGCATGAGTGCGTACATATATCAGAAGAAAAATCACATGCATGTACACCTACAATACTAGTCTTGCAGCTCTCTATGGCTATAGATAGTTGTATGACTCTCTTCCTGGTACTAGTACCGATCAAAGATATAGAATGATCTAATTGTTGTATTCAAAGTTGTATTTAGACTTTAATTGGAAAGTCTATGTAATTACAATTGGCATTCAATTTGGTTTCAATTGGGAAACCAAATGGTTTGGAGGGAAAGTTGGGAATTCCCAAATTTGAAATATGGGAGTTTGGGTGGAAGTTTAGTCCCACACCGGGGAGAACTAAACTTTTTGGTGGACTTATATATGAGTTCACACCCCAAGCTCTTGTTGCAATAGTAGAGAGGAGGAATGGAGGACCACACACGCGCGCGCGCGCGCTCCGCTCCGTCTCCAGCTCCGGCTCGGGCTCGGGCTCGGGCTCTGTCCAACACGTTGTTTGACATATATTGTTCATCCACGCAGACTGCGAAGGGGCTGTGGGAAGACTTGGATCGGAAGTATAACACCGAAGACCTCGGTATTGAGAAATACTCCGTAGCCAAATTTTTGAAGTTTTCCATGGCCTAAGGAAAGTCTGTTTCTGAACAGGCACACGAGTTTTTACTCTTGCTCCATGGTCTAGAGGATGCCGAAATGAAACTTCCAGAGAAGTTTCAAGTCATGTGCATCATAGAGAAATTTCCCAAGTCATGGGAAGACTTCGGTATGACCCTGAAACACAGAAAGAGGAAAATCTCTATGGATGACTTGATGGTGGCAATTGCCATAGAGGAGGAACACATGAAACAAAAACCTGTGCTTCCTGTTGATATTCAGGCTAAGGTCAATTTCATGACCTTGAAGGGCAAGGATAAAAAGGGAAAGGGTCTCAATAACAATAAAATGAAACCAAAGGGCAAGATCCAGAAAAAGGCAAAGAATAAACCCTGCTGGCACTGTAATCAGGTTGGCCATTGGAAGAAGGACTGTCCGTCCTTGAAGGCTCAACTTAAGGCTAAAGACGGGAGTCCACAAGTGAACATGATCACTATGGGACTCGGGGCTAGCGAGGGGTATGTCTTTGTAAAACCTGAACTATACCATATCCATGATCCAAATGAGTGGCTCGTGGATACGGGAGCCAATGTAAACATATGTTATGACAGAACGTTGTTTTCTTCTTATCAGACCTGCAACGGTGGGACTGTGAAGATGGGGAACGATTCTGCAGCCAGGGTGCTAGGGTCAGGACAAGTCAACTTGAGGTTCTCCTCTGGACGAGTCTGGACGTTGCACAGGGTGCTGCATGTTCCTGACATCAAGAAGAATGTGTTATCTGGCTCCATCTTAGTTAGAAATGGTTTTGAATTAAACTTTAAATGTAATAAAGTTGCTATTCTGAGACATGGTGTCTTTTATGGAAAAGGCTATTTGGTTGACTTTGACTTGTTATTTAGAATTAGATGTGATTCAGTAAATATTAATGAAGTGAATGTTTTGAATGCTGAATGTTCTAGTTCTGTGTCTCATGTTGTGAATAATCTAGAATCTTGTGATCTGTGGCATGGTAGATTGGGACATGTAAACCTAAATTCAATTAAAAGAATGATGAAATTAGATTTGATCCCTAAACACACATTTGATAAAACTCAAAAATGTGAAATTTGTGTGCAAGCTAAGACACCTAGGAAGTCTTTTCAGTCTGTCTCTAGAGATAGTGAGATCTTGGATCTGGTGCACACGGATATCTGTGAGTTTAATGGTGTGTTAACCCGAGACAATAAGAAATACTTTATCACCTTTATAGATGATGGCAGTAGATACTGCTATGTATATCTAATGAAAACCAAGGATGAAGCCTTATAGAAATTTCTTATCTTTAAGAATGAGGCTGAGACACAAACAGGAAAAGTGCTTAAACGTCTTAGGTCAGATAGAGGAGGTGAATATACCTCTAACTTATTTGATGAACAATGCAAATCTTTTGGCATAGTTCATGAAGTTACGACCCCATATTCACCGCAATCAAATGGGATAGCAGAACGGAAAAATAGAACCTTAACTGACATGATCAATGCTCTCCTACATAGTTCTGGACTTCCAACCTATATGTGGGGAGAAGCCTTGAATACGGCATGTCATATTCTGAATAGGGTGCCTCCAAGACATATGGAAAAATGTCCCTTTGAACTTTGGAGAAATAGGAAACCGAGTTTAAGATATCTCAAAGTGTGGGGTTGTCTCGCTAAGGTTTTAGTCCCAGAACACAAGAGAAAGAAACTTGGTCCTAAAACTGTTGATGCGGTCTTCTTAGGTTACCTCGAAAATAGGTTCTTGGTAATTCGGTCCGAGATACCGGGCATAGATGTCAACACTATTGTTGAACTCCGTGATGCTACCTTCTTTGAGGATGTCTTTCCATTAAAGACTGGGATTCCTCAGAATCTGACCATTGAGGGCGCCTCCACATCAGGATCTATTCCAGATCAAGTGGAAAGGATATCGAATGTGGGGGTTGAGACTCAACCTGAACCCAATGATCTTTCTGAAGAGAACGAGCCAAGGAGGAGTAAAAGACCTCGGATAGCCAAGGATCTGGGTAGCGACTTCGTTGTCTACCAGATCGAGGGTGATCCACCAAGTTACAAGGAAGCCATGGCTTCATCTGAAGCAAAATAATGGAAGGAAGCCATCAAATCCGAGATGGATTCCATTATGGCAAATGGGACTTGGGAGTTGGTTGATTTACCCAAAGGATGCTCTACCATTGGGTGCAATGGGTGTTTAAGAGAAAGCTTAGACCTGACGGATCAATTGAAAAGTATAAAGCCAGATTAGTTGCCAAGGGCTTTAGGCAAAAGGAAGGTATCGATTATTTTGATACCTATTCTCCTGTGACTAGGATGACCACAATCCGGATGCTCATAGCATTGGCATCTGTATATGATCTCTCTATCCACCAGATGGATGTGAAGACCGCCTTCTTGCATGACGATCTTGAGGAAGAGATCTATATGGATCAACCTGATGGGCTTGTGACTCCTGGGAATGAGGGAAAGGTTTGCAAGCTTGTCAAATCCCTTTACGGATTGAAACAAGCACTAAATCAGTGGCATGAAAAATTTGACAAGACTATTTTGTCATATGGCTTTAAGGTTCATGAATCCGACAAGTGTGTTTATTCCAAGGTGAAAGGTGATGAGTGTATTATCTTGTGCCTATATGTTTATGATATATTGTTGTTCGGATCACATATGAGGATTATTAATGAGACTAAGGCATTCTTGAGTAGCAAGTTTGAGATGAAGGACATGGGTGCTGCTGATGTGATCTTGGGTCTCAAACTGACAAGGTCAGTTGATGGGATTGTAATTTCTCAATCTCACTATGTTGAGAAGGTACTTGAGAAATTTGGATATCAAGATTGCAAAGCTATAAGCACTCCTTTTGATTCGTCCAAAACGCTATTTAAGAATAAAAGTGGAGTACCTGTAGCCCAACTAAGGTATTCACAAGTGATAGGAAGTTTAATGTATCTTGCAAATTGCACGAGACCTGATATTTCATTCTCGGTTGCAAAGCTGAGTAGATACACTAGCTGTCCTGACCGTACTCACTGGGAGGCTCTGGATCGAGTACTGAAGTACTTGAAGGGAACTATTTCTCTTAGTTTGCATTATGGTAGACATCCTTCTGTACTAGAAGGATACAGTGATGCAAGCTGGATAGGGAAAATAGAAGAGTCTGGGAGTAATGGTGTGACAGGGTATGTATTTACCCTTGGAGGCGGTGCAGTCTCCTGGAGGTCTGTGAAGCAGGCCATTCTAGCTCGATCTACTTTTGAGGCCGAGCTGTGTGCTTTGGACACCACTGGAATTGAGGCTGAATGGCTAAGGGAACTTCTGTCTGAAATTCCCATGGTAGGTCAGCATGTTCCTGCGATCTCGGTACATTGTGATAATATGACCACAATTGCCAAGATCAAGAGTTCAAAGTTCAACCAGAAAAACAAGGAGACATATACAAATCAGACTTAAGACGTTAAGGGATTTGGTGTCTCGAGGAGTGTTGGCTGTGGATTTTGTAGGATCCAAAGACAACACGGCAGATCCGTTGACTAAGGGACTTGATAGATCTTTAGTCCTAAAGTCTAGGCTTGGGATGTGACTGAGACCCATTGGGAGTTCCTCTACAGTAGCAACCCAACCTATCTGAGTGGAGATCCCACAAAGTAGGTTCAATGTGGTAATAACAAGCTGTTTGGAGAACTGGTTGGCACTCTAATTTTAATGCGTAAGCATGAGTGTCTTATCCCTGGAAGCCTGAGTGCCATTTAAGGTGTAAGTTTAGGAAGAGCGTAGGCTCTGAATGGGTTCAAGCCTTTGGGCAGGATGTTAGCAGTGCATCCTTGGAGAACGCCACCTATGTGAGTGTTACTGTGGGCCGCAGTTAAAGGAAGAGGGTCTTTCCTGAACACACTCATGAAACGGGATAAGGGTGCATGGCCTTTAAGAGCACCAACCCTGAAGATTGTACCAAGAACAACGCTTTGTTGTTTCTACCGTATACTTTAACACCAAGGTCTGAAGTTCAAGACGTAGTTCACTTCGTTCCTGTTAAAGTGAAAGTAGTAAACTCAGGTAGAGGTTCAAACCGGAAGGTACCTTTACTGAAAGCAATGTGTGGGCAGCCGAAAGAAGTCTTTTAAATCCTTTTGAATCTCGTTTTCAAATTGGTGAATTCGTGGGGGATTGTTGTATTCAAAGTTGTATTTAGACTTTAATTGGAAAGTCTATGTAACTACAATTGACATTCAATTTGATTTCAATTGGGAAACCAAATGGTTTGGAGGGAAAGTTGGGAATTCCCAAATTTGAAATATGGGAGTTTGGGTGGAAGTTTAGTCCCACACCGGGGAGAACTAAACTTTTTGGTGGACTTATATATGAGTTCACATCCCAAGCTCTTGTAGCAATAGTAGAGAGGAGGAATGGAGGACCACACACGCGCGTGCGCGCTCCGCTCCATCTCCGTCTCCGGCTCCGGCTCGGGCTCGGGAGAGTCAATTCGGATCTCGGATCTCGATACTTTTGCTGCGGTTTTCATTTGGTAAGTCGATTAAATTAATCATACGATTAATTTGGTAAGTCGACTTAAATGGGAATTTATCTCATCATTATGGGGCGTTTTTTTTGGGATCCGAAAGGATGCGTCTTCGGGACGCGTCTTTTGGAAACCAAAGGTCGCATCTTTTGGAAACCAAAGGTCGCGTCTTCAGGACGCGAACCCCTCTATTTATATCCCACACCCGACTCGGTTTTTCTACACTCGCAAGAAAAACCTCTCTTTCACGCCGTCTCTCTCTGGTTCTTCCTTTCACGGACGAACGTTCTCTTCTTCCTCTCTCGGCTGCAGTTCTCTGAGGTACAATCAAGGACGATCCCGTTGGTGTGCGCCGACGACGATCATGAACCGTCGTATCCTGGGAGCGGATCGTCAGTACCCTACGCACCGGTATTGTGGGGGCGATATCTTCTCTAAGGACAGTCCATTTTCATGGACGCTTCGGTGACTTCTAAACTGATCTCCATTTTATTTTGGTTGCCGCTATGTGTTTATTGCTTTACCCTTTCTGGATCATGCCCGTGTTTATGTTTCTGTTCTATTAATCGGTTCTTGTTTGCATTGTATAATCGGATAATGATTGCGAAACGTACGTTTAACGTAATATTATTTGGGATTGTTTCTCTGTTAATTCATTTGAATCCGATGTTTTACTGTTTAATATATGCAATGCTAATCTTATTTACAACAATTGCTTAAATATCCTGGTGGATTCAGGAGCAAGTTTTAACGCAGCCGCATGTCTTGAGGGTGGAGGTGCACTTGCCGTCATTACCGCAGGCGACGTCGAAGCAGCACGTGTTGGTCTTGCAGCTCGTGGGATCTGTACCTTATTTGCAGCACATACATGCGGTGGAGGGGAGGTCGACGAGGGGAGGAGGCCTGGTCGGGCGGGTGGGGGAGGTCAAGGAAGGGAAGGTCAGGCAGAGGCAGAGGGGAGGTGGCAATTGAGGATGGAATAGGGGAGTGGGAGGGGAGTAGGAGATGTCGTGGAGGAGGCATGAGGGAGAAGTGATGACATTTTTTGTAATTTTGAGAAATAAAATGGGTATTATGGAAAAGAAATTCATGTAATTCGATTATTTTTAAAAGGCAAATGGATGGGAGTTAATCACATGTCTATACGGTAAGAGTTAATAAGTTTACGTAGTCGAGGGAGGATTACAATGTTTCGAAGGTCGTAGAGGTCATCTATCAAGTCTATAGGATCTGTCGGGTAGAAATCCCTTTATGTTAATGCAACAAAAGCTTATCAAAGAAACATTCTCTGTTAAATGAAGGACCATGAAGGACCGTAATAAAGTCATGGTCCTCAACAAATGTGTACGAAAACACAGAGGATCCGAGTCAAAAAGGGATATCCCAAACTCAGCAAGACGGATTTGATATCTGTTATCAAGGAAAATTAACCCTAACAACTTGTTGGTTTCACTTAAAATACTTAAATCTAAGTTATTAAGTATTGACTCCACCGTTTTTAATCCACACCCATACACTGTGAGTTTTAGATGTATGATTATGTTTAGAAGCCAAGGTGTTACAAATAAAATATTGACCTCGGCTCCATCCACCGAAGCCAATCACGTGTTTCTCAATTGCAACAACATTGCGTTGGATTTTTCAATTAATTAATAAAAATCTCTGATGATCGAATTCCGAAATTGATGGTATCGATAATAGAAAGAAAGATTTGATTAGTATTTAATGGTGTAGTTAAAAAGGAAAATAAACTTATTGATGGATTCCAAAATAAATCACATATGTCATTCAAACAGTTTTAATATCTATAGTTTGATGGATTATACTCCAATGGAAGAGATTGTATGCTTATCATTTTTTGAATGAATTATACACTTATTGAAAATTTCTTCTGTACATGCATGTATTTATGAAATTAAGTTATGTAAACGAATAATTTGAATTTTTATATCATTCGATGCTAAATATATAACAATAAATATTATTCATTGTAAAATTATCTTGCTTGTAATTCATGTTGAACATCGTACTTATTGCGGAAGGTTCATATGGCAATGACTATTCATTGGGTTTTTCGTTGCAATTAGTATTAGTGTTGTTAAATTTGGGAAATATTAGGAAGAAAGAGTTAACGCATAATCATTGTTATGATTAGTTGCTTGCATTACTGTGACATATAGGATATTCTCTGTGAATCTAAAGAATGAGAAATAATTTTGCAACGAAATAATATATGGTATTATTCATCGAACTATGAAAGATATAACAGCGGATATGTATGTATATAAATTTATGCACGTATTTGTGTGTACACAAATACCAGCAGCACAAGCAACGGTAACATTTTG
Source organism: Ottelia alismoides (assembly GCA_037367405.1). Taxonomy (NCBI): domain Eukaryota; kingdom Viridiplantae; phylum Streptophyta; class Magnoliopsida; order Alismatales; family Hydrocharitaceae; genus Ottelia; species Ottelia alismoides. The sequence goes on along the minus strand of JAZKJV010003960.1, from coordinate 160,018 downwards.
AAGAAGGATAGATCCTAAGCATCGTGCACAGTGGTTCCCTTTGTACGCAATAAATTACGAGTACGGAGAAATTTCATGCATCCCTTAGACATATTGGCACTTAATTATTAATTGCATGGAATTAGGTTAGGAGTGTAGATCTTATCCGTTCAATCAAGATCGAGCAGGACACACGGATTCACGGTTATGGCAGTCCTTTCCGTGTGCCATCGAGCCTTAGGTTAGCTTCTTAATGTAATATATGTGTACGTGAATGAGAAACATAATAATGATGAAGCGCTTAGATCTATGATTGCATTCAACTTAATGGGACGCCATCACGATTGACGTGCCTGCTTAAGCTATATCTTTTCAGAAAAGAGATACTAATTTATTGATCCCATCCATTAATCCATGAGTTCGTCAAAACTTTTCTTCCTAATACTTAATAAATGCATGAGAATAAAGCAGAAGATGAATTGGCGTAGTGGTATCCTCATGAATTGGTGCAGTTGTTGCAGTCGCAGGTCTTTGGGTAAACGATGCATCTGTTATCGCGGCAGATCGGCTCCCAGCAGCACTGCTTCGTCTTGCACGTCGACGGATCGGAGCTGTTGATGCAGCAGTTACACGTCGAGCACGTCTTGGTTTCCTGCAGTGTCACCCCTTCCAGGACCAGATCCTTCTCCTGCCCCTCCATCGGCAAGTACGACGACCATGCCGACGTGTTCCTCGCTACACAGATAGAAGTCGGTATTCAGTATTCGGAAGGATGTGGATACAATTATAAGCAAAGATCAAATAGAATAATGGTGGAGCAATTCACCTATTGCAGCCATGGCCACGAAGAGGAGAAAGATGGAGAGGAGCTTCGACATTGTTGCGAATTAGGGTGTGAAAATATACGATGTCAAACACACACACATATGGCCTTATAAATAGAGGACATGCAGTTCTTCCTCCAGAATCGTATCTTCTGCACTAACGCAATCAATTCCAACCTCATAGACAGAAATTAAGGAGTTTGAACCATAAAAAAGGAAATTCGTTTCAATTGAACGTAATTAATTAATTTTTTTAAAAAAATATTCAATTAAGGATCCGATCCCCAAAAATTTACATTTCGAAATCGTTGCCATTTCTGTTCTCAATCTATGATATCAGAAACCGGAATATACTGTTCAACGCAGAATTCGTGGGAAATTGGATTTTTTAATGATGTAGAATCCCAAAGTTGGTCATCTCCCAGTACTGGGACCTGTAAACTAGCAGTAATTGTTGGGGTATAAGTTCGGTCCCAATCTTTGGGTTGTTTGTTTTTGCAAATTACACAAGTTTATAGGAGGCGCGGATTCATATTCCGTGTAACGTCCTGGGTTTAAGTCCTCGGTCCGTTATCGAGGAAACTAATCCTGACAACTTGTTGGGTTCGGACCCAAATGGATCGGTTGACAACCACCCAAAATGCTTAAGCACAAGTTGTCAAGTAGTAATCCTCACCACTTATAAACCACACACATACTTCGTGAGTTTTAGGTATGGCACTATGTTTGAGGGTGGGGTGTTACATTCCGAGTGGGAGAATAGGCGCTGGAGCTGCGATATAGGTATATTTTTTCATAAGAAAGAGGGTGAAATCTCGAATTGGGATCCACCGCCAAAAATTTTCAATTTATAGAAGTTAGAAAATACATTACCTTGTAGACTAGAAACGGTACAGGAAAAGACAAAAAGCGATTATATTTTCTGAATAGAACCTCTGACCCTTAAAGATCAGATCATTTCTTTCTCCCCAGATAGCCCAAAGAACTGCAAACGGCAAAGAACAGTCATCCATCGAGTTCATCCCTACTGACCTAATCGACCTCCAGAAATCAGTGGAACCGCCATGCAGTACCCAAGTCGGTACTACCTCCATCCAAACCTGTTTCAACGAAGGACATGTAAAAAACAAATGGTACGCATCCTCCATTTGTGCGCCACATCTATCACACTGAGTATCAGGAATGCCAAACAATCTGCCCCTTCCTGGTTTATCCCAAATCCTACCCCTTCCGAGATACCAAAGTAAAATCTTCACTCTGCACGGGATCTTGCTTGCCCAAATAATCTTCATATCCTGTTTCATGTTCGGATACAAATCCTCACTTCTCCCTCTAAACTCCATGTATGCCTTTTTCGCTGACAAAATGATATCTTCCCTGAGAAATGCAATCAGGGAGAGGCAGCCCAGACAACATTCTTTCCAGCTCCTCCCTTCTTCGTCCTGAGAGGGCATGCATGAAGTGAGGACCTCACGAGCCAGAGCCACCAACTTCAGCTACGGACAATCTCTGCTTGCCACCAAAGCAAACAATCTTGGGTATCTATTGCCTAAAACTCCTTCCCCCGTCTAGTTGTCCTGCCAAAAATGAAAGACCTCCCCGACCCCCAACCATGGCGTCATTCTCGACCTCAGCTGTGGCAAAATATCATGGACCCCTCTCCAAAGATAAGACTCGAAACACAATCTACCAGCTTCAAGAGAGACATTGACGCAATATATATTACGTACGAGCTGGATTGCCGATCTATTTGTGTTACACCAAATCTACACCATCCACTTTACCAAAAGCGCTTTATTCATGCAACTCACATCTCGAATTCCAAGGCCTCCTTCACTTTTCTATCTCGTGAGTTCCTCCCAGCCTACCCAATGTATGTATGGCCTTTGTTGCTTCCCATCTGACCAGAAGAATCTTCTCATCATTATCTCTATCTTCTTCCTTATACCTGCTGGCATCAATCTAGTTGAAAAGAAAAAGATAGGAATTGCTGACAACACACGCTTTAGCAGAATCGGCTTCCTGCTTTTAGATAGTGTGACTGCCTTTCATCCTGCCAATCTTTGCTCGAATCTTGTGAGGATCATGTCCCACTCTGTTTTCCTGATCTTGCCGGCCACTAAAGGAAGCCTCAAGTAAAGAATGGGCAGCGCACTAAGAGGGCATCCCAAAAACACAGCCCTCGACCTACTTTCCTCATCATCCAACCCGAACTGGACCACGACAGACTTCTCTCTATTGATATTGAGACCGGACATGCTACTAAAAATTTCAACCAGTTGTCTCGTTCTTCTGTACATTTCTTCAGTACCACCCAGGAAAATCATTGTGACATCTGTATATTGCAGAAGAGGAACAGATATGGACCCCATACGGAATCCTTCACACACTACAAGTAAATGCAGTTTTTGCGACCACACCGTTGCTACTACGTGTGGTGGCAATGTAGTCGCAAGACCTATATGCACTCTATTGCGACTAAAATACCACCACAATTGTAGTTGCTAAAATTTGGCGACCACATTGCGACCAAACTGTAGTCGTAATGGGGTGGCAAATTTTGGTGAAATTTTTCGCAAGGCCCCGCTAATCCAAACCCTAAATTTCCTGGCCTTAGCTTGATATCCTAACCCCTCTCTTTTTTGAACCTCTCCCAATCGTGCTAATTCCCGAGTCGCCTTCACTGCTTCCACCTCTCCATCGTGTCCTCTTCATATTCTGTCCACTATCTCCCCCTTCACCGCAACCCTTTCATCGCATAAAATTATCTATCACAACTTTTTGTGAAAATCTGTTGAAATATTTACATTGACTAATGCAAATCGTTGCATAAAAAATAAATGTGATACCTTTTGCATAAATATTGTCCTCTATTCAGATCCATATTCCATCTGCCGTCATATGATTCGTATCCATTTTATATAGATTTTGAGATCCATATAATAATGCATACATATCCAGATATTATTTTGATATCCATAAATATTCGTATCTGAATCATACAAACACGTGTAATCCATTCATTTTGTGCATATTTATACTAAACTATAGATAAATTCTTGTATTATTTATATTCAACACGTATCTACTTTACTTCTTTTACATTTTTTAGGATACAATAACATATTTTTTATGTTCATCAATATCTATATTCAAATTTGTTTTTTGTTTTTGAAAATGGATAAGAAGAATGTCTACAATTTCATCTGACTTGCATTTGCAACGTTTCGATAAATGATTGCATTACAATCATAAAAATTACCACCAAATAGTACCGCTCCTTTCTCCCTCCAAAACCTTTCTTCCCAAAATCCTACTCAATCTTTTCCACGAAATCCACCTCCCAAAACCCTCGTTAACTTTTCCCCTCCCCCCAAAACCCTCGTTAACTTTTCCCCTCCCCCCAAAACTCTCTTCCCTCCCCCAAAAATCTCTCTACCTTTCCCTTATTTGTTTCTTCTTCCTTCAACGATTCTATCACTGTTTGTGCGATTCTCCCCAAGCGGGTTTCTCGGCTGTGATACATTCCTCCCTAGAGGTCCTATCTCCGGTAAGTTCTACCACTTCTTCTACAAGATTTCTACGTCTTCCGCATCTCCGATAAAGCTGCATATAGAGAACATCTACGTGATGTTCTTCATCATTAGAAATCAGGACGGGATTGGAGGATTCTAGAATTTTATGATCCGGAAGTCTGTACGCAATAACTCTAAGAAGATTCCTTATTTTTTAGCGTTGGATTGGTTGAAAATTGATTCAGATAGAAGTTTAGTTTATGGTTTTCAGATCTACGATTGAAAGTTTAATATGATATTAGTAACATATGTTTAGTACTGTTTGAGTCCTATCGTGAGTTATAATATACTAATTTCTCTGTACTGTTACATTTGGAAATAAGAAATGATACAAATTTAATTTAACATTTTCATCATATGCAATAAAAATACTGACATTGATTTCAGATCATTGCTGGAGGTCTAATATGATAGAAAGTATCAACATGCTTTATCTTTTCTTAGAATTAGTTAGTTGAAACTAGCTTGTTGTTTATAGCAGGTTCTCATTATATTGCACATCAATACAACATCGAGAAAAGTTTAGTTGATACAAAGACCGGTAGATTTCCATTCCACATTTGGTTACTGTGGATGCTTGAAGTTACTTGCTATCTTAATTTCAGTCAAGATCTAGATTGGCATAGTGCTTGTTTTTATTGGATAGTTTTTTGGAATGTGGACGCATTTTTCTGAGTTTATTTTTATTTAGACCGTGAATAACTTCTCATCTTGTACAAGAAAAGTGGAAGTTTTGACTTTACTTGTGTTTCTCGTAAAGGGGAGTCGATTTATTGCATTGGAAAAAATAGTTATATTTCTTATAACTCATTTTTGGTCCATGATTACTGTCATGAAGTGTTACCTTTATATATATATATATATATAAATATTTAGGTTTTGGAAAAATAATGATAAGGTTATATATACAAAGTGATTTGCTATTTTATTTGCTTAGATGGAGATGGTGCATCAAGTTACCTTTTAATTTCTTAAGTTATAATTGTGGACTAGCTTAAGTTCATTTGTCATCTTCTTAAAAAAGTCCATATGTAAGTTAAATTTTTTGATTCCAATAATTAATATGTTGATTTCATATTGTTATGTACAAGCTTATTATGATGATTTACAAATGGTTTGCAATTTGCCATGAGTTTTCAAAGTTCGCAAGATGTTAGCACTTTGATTTCAATAGTAAGCACCTTTATGTCGTTTCCATAAGTGCACATTTCACCTGTACAAATATACAGTGTCTATAGATATGTGTTTTTATTCATTTCACAATAATCGTCTATCCACTGCACATTTAATCAATTATCTATTATAGCTTTAGATGATCAATTGGCCTGCTACCTTAACGTTGATTTCATAGCACTATATCTATTTTGTGACTCGCAGTATTCTTTTTTCTTGTGTAGCAGATGGGTTAATTTCCCAATTGAAAGCCTCTAATCATGTTGATTTCAAATATATCTATCTATTATCTTTTACTGTAGGTAGAGCAATGAGTACAACAAGGGATTGGATGTATAACCGTTTAGTGAATGGATCCATTTGCATGCCATTTCTATTAGGTGTAGAGGGCTTTCTTAATTTTGCTTATGCCCAAAGAGATGGAATAGTTGATTTAGACGGAAAGATAATTTGTCCGTGCATTCAATGTGGATTGATGAAGAAGTAATTTAGGGATGTTGTGGCAGAACACTTATGCAAAAAGAGTTTTGTCAATGATTACACATGTTGGTACGCGCATGGAGAGAGTCGAACAACTTATCGAGAGAGATCGCAAATTCCAGACAATCTTTTTGTTGAGATGGTTATGGATGCAACAGGTCCGGACTTTGACCCCTCTTTTGAGGATCTGAGGCTAAATTCAATGGGGAATCTAAAGATTTTCTTGAATTATTACAAAAGGCGGAGGAGGCATTATGGCCTGGTTGTACGTCATTTTCTCTCCTATCTGCCGTTACAGAACTACTAACAGTTAAAGCTGAGTACAATATGACTGATGCTAGTTTCAATGCCATGATTAAAGTCATAAAGAGAATGCTTCCGGAAAATAATGTTCTGCCGGGTACCTACTACAAGGTAAAAACCATGATGAGTGCACTTGGCTTGGCAGAAAAGTTAATTGACACATGTCCCAGCCATCACATCATATATTATGGAGAGAAATATAAGAATGAGGCTAAATGCCCGGAATGTGGTGAACCTCGGTATAAACCGAATATGAAATCAAATGTTCCACATAAGGTGCTCCGTTACTTTCCTATAGCACCGCGTTTACGAAGACTCTATTATTGCAAAGAAACAGCTAAAGACATGACTTGGCATGCAGATCATGTCCGTGATGACTTTATGGAACATCCTTCTGACTCAGCTTGTTGGAGAGCTTTAATGGAGTCATCTTCCACTTTTGCTATGGATAAGAGAAATGTTGTAATTTGGTTATCCACCGATGGATTTAATCCACATGATCGGGGGAAAGATTACTCGTGCTAGCCAGTAATCATTACTCCATACGACCTACCACCTTGGCTGTGTAACAAGAAGCAATATATGTTTTTGACTTTACTTGTGCCTGGTCCGACCAATCCTGGAAAATATTTGGATGTGTATCTCCGACCATTAGTTGATGAACTAAAGGAATTATGGGATAAAGGTCAGGAGACTTATGATGCTGTCAGCCGTAGTAAATTTCAAATGAGAGTCGGTTTATTATGGAACTATAAGGAATGAAATGGTATGTTCAAATATGTATACTTTTTAAGTTCCAATTTTTAGTGATGACTAACATGTAGTTAATAATAGTTTTCTGCTGACAAACGTCCTCCATCATTGGACAAATGGTGGACTAAAACTCATACAAGTGGGGGCGATTGGTCTACGCCTGAAGCCAAGGCGGTGATGGTATGCATACAAATAGTAGTATAAACTTATAATTACTTGGTAGGAAACTAAAAAATTTTATATTATACGATCGTTACATGGAGTTGTACAGGGAAAAGTTCGGTGTGCCAGAAGATGAGGAACGAATGGACATCGACGCTACCTTATGGAAAGAAGTTATTACTGAGCGTGAAGTGGGGCCTAATAGAAGGTAAACTTTGGGTGGTTTGCCACCCAATTTCTCGTCCTCTTCTGAATCCACTGGAACCTCCGGTTGTTTTGGGAGCTCAACATACAAAACACACACATCTCAGTCGAGTCTACCTGAGTCCGAGTTTAAACAACTCTCACAGGCTGTGAGTTCATTGGTAAATCAAGTCAGCACCATGTCCTCTGGAATACAACATTTGTCTTCTGGAATGCAAACATTATCTTCTAGAATGGATACTTTGAAGTCGGATGTTACATTTTTGAGGTACAACTTATATTTAATTATTGGATAATGTTATATTGTAGTATGGTCATTGATTCATATTTCTAATTGGTAAGATGTCTTCTTTTATTCTTTAGGAGTGCAACCACAAAACCACAAGTTCATGAGATGGAAGATGACGAGGACGCAGAGGAGGAGGAAGAGGAGGAGAACGAGGAGGATATCACTGCATACACAATATCACATCGCAAAGGGATTGTCATCTCTGAACGTGGAGATAATCAAAAGAAAAAGAAGAAAACTAACAAGGGGGAAAAGACAAGGGCAAGGCGAAAGCTATGGAAGATGCTTTTTCTGAATTGAGGAGAAGGAAATTTTAGTGTAGACAATATACTCTCTATTGTTAGTTTATTTTCTAAATCTTTGTGATGTTGAGAACATTAGAGTTTAGATGTTAGTTAACTTTCTATTGTCTTTTATTTGTAGTTTTTTCAAAAACATTTGTACTTTTTGTCATCTTCATTTATATATTAATGTGCATGTTCAAATTTAGTTGCACACTCCTATGCATGAATGATTCAGATTATTTGATTTTGTTAAAGATGAATTCTCATTTTTTATATGTAGATTGTATTATAATATTTTTAACAGGTTGATTGGAAGATTTTAAGATAATAAATGTTGTTTGAGAGATCTCAAAAGATTACATCATGTTATATTATATTATTTTCATACAGGTTCATACATGTTATATGGATATAAGAAAATGCTACAATAAATTTTTTTATAATGAAAGCAGAGTTGCGACTACATCGCTACTACTTTACTACCACAACAGTAATAATGTAGTCGCAACATGGTGGCAAAACAATCCCCAAGTGGTCATTGATTCAACTTCTCGGTAGTGCCAACATGGTTGCCATGTAGTGTGTATGTGGTCGTAAATTCTACAATATAAAGTGACTCGAATGCGACTATAACCCGACTATAGGCGACTACAATTACGACTACTGAAACGACCACATCGTAGTCGCAATTTATTTGCGACCAGTCTGCTGCAACTACATACTTTACTACCACATGTGGTCGCAAATCCCTGTTGCGACCACATTACTACTACATTACCACTACACTGCTACCACAATTGTAGTGGTAAAATTTGCTTTTTCTTGTAGTGACACCACCCATCGTCGACCGCTCTCCTGAACATCACTGTCAAAGCGTCCGCTACCAGGACAAAGAGCATCGGTGCTAACGGGCAACCCAGTCTTACACCCCTTTGTGGTTGGAAAAAAACTACTTTTCGATCTCCCATTCACCAGAACCGAGTATGATGATGTTGTGACGCACCTCTTCATTCAGGCTATCCAGAGGTCATTGAAGCCACGTCGCCTAAGAGACTCCCACAAGAAACTCCAATCTACGCAATCATAAACCTTTCTGAAGTCTATCTTCCAAACCAAAAATCTCAGATACCATCACCAGTCCGTCTGCCCTCTATCTGCCAGGGGAAAAAGCAGTCTGATTCTGCAGGATAACCTCATCTAGCACCCGCTTGAGCCTATTTGCCATCACCTTAGCGACAATCAAATATATTACGATAGACAACGCAATCAGCCTATAGTCCTCCCCATGTATTGGGTTTTCCTTTTTAGGAATAAGGATCAACAGTGCACTGTTAACCTTCTCGAATCCATTATTTCAAACTCTAAATTCATTGATAACTACCATGACATCATCCCTTAGTAAATCCCAAAACTCCTTGTAGAAGAAGACTGGAAAACCGTCATGCTCGGGAGCCCCATCCGCATTCAAACCCCACACCGTGCTTTTAACCTCCTACTCTGTAAAAGGGGTTTCAAGACCAAACGCCCTCTCTTCTGACAAAGCCTCAACACATGTCCTGCGCCACTCCCATCTGTCACGTTTCCTTTTCCTCGACATCTCCACGAAATGTTCCTTGAGGGCTCGTCCCAACATAACATCACCCACCACTCTTTCCCCACCCAGGAAATGTTTCTGTCACCTTCATGCATGTTTCATTAGAATCACTACAAGCACATCGGATATGCATGGACATGTGTCTGAAACCGAACTATACTGATCACACGGACATGGTAATACGATCATCTGGAAGGAAAAATAGCAGAAAAACCTGAAGAGGATGTGGGGGCGAATTAACCTGCAGAGGCAGCCAGAACAACCCAGAGGACAATGTGATGGGGAGGAACTACCCGTCAATGATGAGACTGCGCAACTCGTGAGTGTGTATTGTGCGTACAATGTCCTGCGTACTAACAAGGATCGTCTGCTGTAGTAATGTATATGCGCTTGATTTGAGATTGTCTTGATAATAAATAAAATAGGTGAAGTATTTACATTATGTAAAATGGGTAATTTATATTTTTAGTCTTGATTTTCTGAATAATTTTATAAGTTAAGATCTTTATCTCTCCCTACTTATTTCTTTTGTCGACTCGGTCAATATTGACCTGGTCTTGGGGTTTGGATCAGTCTGTATATATATATATATCATTCTTTTCTTTTATTTTCCTTTTTATTTTTATTCTTTTATTTTGGATAAATAAGTCTTTATTATAGAATATTAACAAGTGTGGTTATAATAATTAGTTAGAATTAGTTATTATTTACATATATTCTACCAATGATTTTAGCCAAAATGAAAGAATAAATGCGATGAATCACAGATTCATATGTATCTAAATAAACAGTTCCCTTTATACCATGCATGAGTGTGTACATATATCGAAAGCAAAATCACATGCATGTCCACCTACAATACTAGTCTTGCACCTCTCTGTGACTATAGATAGTCGATACTGCTGTATGATTCTCTTCCTGGTACCGGTACTGATCAGAGATATAGAATAATTAAATTGCTTAAATATCCTGATGGATTCAGGAGCAAGTTTTATCGCAACCGCATGTCTTGAGGGTGGAGGTGCACTGGTCGTCGTTGCCGCAGGCGATGTCGTAGCAACACGTATTGATGGGATTTGTACCGTATTTGCAACACATACATATGACGCACGTTCGGGCTGGGTCCCCAGCAACATCCTTCTCCTTTGCACGCCTGAGATGCGCAACTCCTTCTCCTGCCCATCCATTGGCACGTAGTACTCCCCTTCCTCTCACGCCGAGATGCACCCACCTTCATGCATGTTTCATTAGAATCACTACAATCACATCGGATATGCATGGACATGCATCTAAAACTGAACTATACTGATCGCACAGACATGGTAATACGATTATCTGGAAGGAAAAATAACAGAAAAACCTGAAGAGGATGTGTGGGCGAATTAACCTGCAGAGGAAGCTAGAACAACCTAGAGGACAATGAGATGGGGAGGAACTACCCATCGATGATGAGATTGCGCAACTCGTGAGTGTGTATTGTGCATATAATGTCCTGTGTACTAGCAAGGATCGTCTGCTGTAGTAATGTATCTGTGCTTGATTTGAGATTGTCTTGTTGATAAATAAAATAGGTGAAGTATTTACATTATGTAAAATGGGTCATTTATATTTTTAGTCTTGATTTTTTAAATATTTTTATAAGTTAAGATCCTTATCTCTCCCTACTTATTTCTTTTGTCGATCCGATCAATATTGACCTGGTCTATGCGTTAGGATCAGTCTGTATGTATCTATATACATCCTTCTTTTTCTATTTTCCTTTTTATTTTTATTCTTTTATTTTGAATAAAATAAGTGTTAATTATAGAATATTAACAAGTGTGGTTCTACTGATAATTAGTTAGAATTAGTGATTATTTACATGTATTTTACCAAAGATTTTAGCCACAATGAAAGAATAAATGCGATGAATCACAGATTCATCTGTATCTAAATAAACAGTTCCCTTTATATCATGCATGAGTGCGTACATAATTCGGAAGCAAAATCACATGCATGTCCACCTACAATACTAGTCTTGCACCTCTCTATGACTATATATATTCGATATTGCCACATGACTCTCTTCCTGGTATTGGTACTGATAAGAGATATAGAATAATCAAACTGCTTAAATATCCCAGTGGATTCAGGAGCAAGTTTTATCGCAGCCGCATGTCTTGAGGTTGGAGGTGCAATGGCCGTCGATGCCGCAAGCGACGTCGTAGCAGCATGTGTTGATGGGATATGTACCTTATTAGCAGCACATACATACGATGCATGTTCGGGACTGGGTCCCCAGCAACATCCTTCTCCTTTGCACGCCTGAGATGCGCAACTCCTTCTCCTGCCCTCCATTGGCACATAATACTCCCCTTCTTCCCACACCGAGACGCACCCACCTACATGCATGTCTCAGTAGAATCACTACAAGCACATCGGATATGCATGGACATGCGTCAGAAACCGAACTATACTGATCACACATACATGGTAATACGATCATCTGGAAGGAAAATAAGAGAAAAACCCGAAGAAGATGTGGGGGCGAATTAACCTACAGAGGCAGAAAGAACATCCTAGAGGACAATGAGATGGGGAGGAACTACCCATCGTCGATGAGATTGCGCAACTCGTGAGTGTGTATTGTGCGTACAATGTCCTATGTACTAGCAAGGATCGTCTGCTATAGTAATGTATATGCGCTTGATTTGAGATTGTCTTGATTATAAATAAAATAGGTGAAGTATTTACATTATGTAAAATGGACAATTTATATTTTTGGTCTTGATTTTCTGAATATTTTTGTAAGTTAAGATCCTTATCTCTCTCTACTTATTTCTTTTGTAGACCCGGTCAATATTGACCTGATCTTGGGTTTAGGATCAGTCTGTATATATCTATATACATCCTTCTTTTCTTTTATTTTCCTTTTTATTATTATTCTTTTATTTTGGATAAAATAAGTCTTAATTATAGAATATTAACAAGTGTGGTTATAATGATAATTAGTTAGAATTAGTGATTATTTACACGTATTTTACCAATGATTTTAGCCAAAATGATAGAATAAATGCAATGAATCACGGATTCATCTGTATCTAAGTAAACAGATCCCTTTATACCATGCATGAGTGCGTACATATATCGCAAGCAAAATCACATGCATGTCCACCTACAATACTAGTCTTGTACCTCTCTACCTGGTACTGGTACTGATCAGAGATATAGAATAATCAAGCTGCTTAAATATCCTGCTGGATTCAAGAGTAAGTTTTATCGCAGCCGCATGTCTTGAGGGTGGAGGTGCACTGGCCGTCGTTGCCGCAGGCGACGTCGTAGCAGCACATACATATGACGCACGTTCAAGTCTGAGTCCCCAACAGCATCCTTCTCCTTTGCACGCCTGAGATGCGCAACTCCTCCTGCCCCTTCATTGGCACGTAGTACTCCCCTTCCTCCCACGCTAAGACGCACCCACCTTCATGCATGTTTCATTAGAATCACTACAAGCACATCAGATATGCATGGACATGCATCTGAAACCGAACTATACTGATCACACGGACATGGTAATACGATCATCTGGAAGGAAAATAGCAGAAAAACCTGAAGAGGATGTGGGGGCGAATTAACCTGTAGAGGAAGCCAGAACAACCCAAAGGACAATGAGATGGGGAGGAACTACCCGTCGATGATGAGATTGCGCAACTCGTGAGTGTGTATTGTGTGTACAATGTCCTGTGTACTAGCAAGGATCGTCTGCTGTAGTAATCTATATGCGCTTGATTTGATATTGTCTTGATGATAAATAAAATAGGCGAAGTATTTACATTATGTAAAATGGGTAATTTCTATTTTTTATTTTGATTTTCTGAATATTTTTATAAGTTAAGATCCTTATCTCTCCCTACTTATTTCTTTTGTCGATCCGATCAATACTGACCTAGTTTTGGGCTTAGGATCAGTTTGTATATATCTATATACATCCTTATTTTCTTTTATTTTTAGTTTTATTTTATTCTTTTATTTTGAATAAAATAAGTGTTAATTATAGAATATTAACAAGTGTGGTTATAATGATAATTAGTTAGAATTAGTGATTATTTACATGTATTTTACCAATGATTTTAACCAAAATGAAAGAGTAAATGTGATGAATCACAGATTCATCTGTATCTAAATAAACAATCCCCTTTATACCATGCATGTCACGACCCGTCCCTCTGTCCGAGACGAGCGCGACAGGAACCTATTTATAAACCTCCCATTAAATCATTAATCTATTCTAATCTTTTATTTTTTCGCAAAATTTTGACAGAGTTTCCTCTATAACATGGATCTCCCAACCGCTACCTGTATCTAAAACGACCTCTTTTCATTCTATGACAAAGCCTTATAATCCGATCAAGATCACATCAACCATGAATATAAACATCACATTCTACCTTTCTATATAAACAAGATCTACATATTTACATCATTATCACTGTCCATTCTTGCATATCCATACCAAAAATCCGCAACTTTGTTTTCATCAAACATCTGCTAAGGCATCAAAAAGTTACCAAAAACTAAGGTCTTTGATGGCGCAACCTCCAACTAGTGTTATGCAACTATGCACTTCCTTCAAGCTTCCTGATCAAGATTTATCTGTAATAATATAACAATAGAATGGTGAGTCTAAACCCAGGAAAGAGCTTAGACCCAGCGAGCGGATCTCAAGCTTTTGATACACTACTTTATCAATATAACTTGCATTGTATCAAATTATTCTTTACTAGAAAACAACATAAGAAAGACTATTTGCATGGATCAACAAGTATCATAGAATGATTGTGGCATGAAATAACATAAAAAAATCATGATAATCTTACCTTGTCATATTCAATGTCACACTACCCCAACATGTCGTACTAATTCATGAACCGTGTAAAATTTTCTAGGGAGAGAAATTCAACCCAAGATCGTGAAAATTTTATCATTTCATATCAATGGTCCCAAAGACCGAGTATATTTCGCATACGGCCCAAAGCCCATTAGTATACGAAATGCGGGCCCAAAGCCCTCCTGAGCCACAAGGAGTAGGCCATAGGTATATCACGAGGATATACCTACCCCAACATGTAGTGACTTGTTCATGAATTTTCTGGGGAGTAGGCCATAGTGTGCATTGATCTTATACCCTATCATGAAAAATCTTGACAGCATAATCATAAATATCCAAACAAAATTGGCATTCATGAATCATAAACTGCCTCTGGTTTGCAACATGAAAATCATAATTGAACTTGGTATATAAAATGTCAGGATAAACACATGATATAATTACTATAAGACCTTCATAAGCATGGAACTATTGTAAAATCATTGCTATAAAATTTAGCGAAGTCTAACTAGTTTTTGTAGAAAATATGACTTGGAACCACTCACCTGTCATTGACAGAACTATCGGTGACTCTCCAATCTTTTCTCTAGGATTGAAACATTGTCCTATTTAAATTTGAATGGGAGGTTAGCTTCACTAACAATAATAATTAATAATCTACATTTTTATCAAGTTATAGTTATAAGGGTTTTTTTGTTTTTATATCCCAGGACTCCTGCTTGTGATCACAGGTTCCCCCCGTAATAACAATAGAATACCTTATCATGCAAAAGTAAGTGGTTTCATTTTCACGCTTAGGTATCGGCATATTTTACCACGATTAATCTAATACATAAAATTTCACCTACAATATCTCTGGTGTATATAGGTGAATTCATCGGTAATGGGGTTAAGGAGTGTTTGCATATTCTTCATTGAACAGATCTATATCTATAATATCTAGATCTTATGAATATTGAGATTCCTAAAATTTAATGGAATTAGTATGCAGGGAAACAAACCTTATATATATATATATATATATATATATATATATATATATATATATATATATATATACACACACACACACACAGTATTATCCTAACAACAAAGTTTTTCAAATCTCTTTTTTTTTTGAATTACTTAACATATGAGTACATGTCATATATTATATCCATTACGTCTTTCCAACCCCCTATTTTTTTCGGAAAAGCTTATCATATATCATTGTTCCCTTTTGCAACAATGAATACGCAGGTTTCTGATTTTTTTTTCTTATGCAAATCAACCCGTGGTAACTAAGACCCCCATCCATGAACTCATAAATCTTCATATTAACGTTGGGGTAGTAAGTTAACAATAGGCAAAAAACCATTTTATTGATCATCTTTTGGCTTTAGATTCACTAGGTATAACATCTCAAAAGATTGGAAAGCATGGATAATTATACTTTAAGCAGATATGGAAAAGAAGGGTTACAAACGAATATCTTTAGAAAACCCCTGAATGATTAAATTACGATTTCAATAATTTCATAGATTGATATATATATTATTGCTTGATGATCTGTACATATATAAAGATAATTAATATAAGAGAGAGATCTGAGTAAGGAAGAGATGATACCTGCAGTTTATATCCCATGCCCCCTCTCTGGCAAGGCTTCTCGCTCTCTCCCTCTCGTAGTCGCATGAGAATTGTTGGGCTTTTCCCTCTCCTTATTGACAACAACATATCTTATATAGATTTTATTTTTAATGGCCCATCATTATCGTTCTATCTCCCTGCTCTCTCCACGTAGTGGTAGATACCACCCGTCATCTCCATAGTTCTTTTTGTTTTCTGTATCCATGCAAGTTTCCAAGGGTTGTATTTTGCAATTAACCCAAACCCATTTTCCCCCCTATGACTATAGTTGTTACACATTCGGCTCTTTTCTCTATTCTCTTATATATATACATATGAATAAAGAAAAATGGCTATATATAAATATTCATTTTAGAAACATATTGGAATATACCATTTCCACCGTTAATACATGTATTTGGATCAATATTGATAGGTCATTTGTACCATACCATCGGTCTTTCTATATTTGATAGAAAGGTATTTAGTCCAAACTGGATGTTACAACACTCCCCTACTTAAAATAAATTTCGTCCTCGAAATTTCATACCTCAGTCAGTTGGAGAATAAATGTGGGTATTGTGATCGCATTTCATCTTCTCTTTCCCATGTTGCTTCTTCTATGGTCTGGCTTATCCAAAGAACTTTTACCAGTGGAATCTTCTTTGTACGAAGTTCTTGAACTTTATAATCTAAAATTTGCACAGGAACTTCTTTATAAGAAAGGTCTTCCTTCAGTTCTATTTCTTGTGGTTTTATAACATGCGAAGGGTCTGGAATATACTTCCAAAGTGTAGAAACATGAAAAACATCATGTATTTTTGATAATTCTGGTGGAAGAAAGAGACGATATGCCACCTCACCAACTCTTCCCACCACTTCATACGGACCAATGTATCTGGGGCTGAGTTTTCCACGTTTTCCAAATCTAATAAGTCCTTTCCAGGGGGATACTCGCAGAAATACCTTGTCACCAACTTGAAATACAAGATTCCTCCTTCTCTTATCTGCATAGCTTTTCTGTCTATCTTGGGATGCTTTCAAATTCCATCTAATCTCTTCAACCTTTTCCATGGTGTTTTGTATGAATTCTGGTTTAAATAATTTGCGCTCCCCAACCTCATTCCAACACACTGGGGTTCTACACGAACGGCCATACAAGGCTTCATAGGGAGCCATTTCAACGCTAGCATTGTAGCTATTATTATATGCAAATTCCATGAGTGATAAGTGGTCATCCCAACTGTCTTTGAAACTCAATGCGCATGCCCGAAGCATATCTTCTAAAGTTTGAATAGTTCTTTCAGACTGACCATCTGTTTGTGGATGGAAAGCAGTGCTAAATGCTAACTTTGTACCCATCGCCTTATGCAGGCTTGGCCAAAATATTGAAGTAAAACGAGGATCTCTATCAGATACAATGGATACTGGTGCTCCATGTAGCCTTATTATTTCATCCACAAAAATTTTTCCCTGACGATCTAATGTATAAGTCATATTTACGGCTATAAAGTGAGATGATTTAGTCAGTCTGTCAACTATTACCCAGATTGCATCATGGTGTCGACGAGTCCTGGGTAATCCAGTAATAAAGTCCATAGTTATATGTTCCCATTTCCATTCTGGTATAGGAAGTGGTTGTAATGTACCAGCTGGTCGCACATGCTCAGGCTTTGTTTGCTGACAGATTAGACATTTGGAAACATATTCGGCAATTTCTCGCCTCATTCCTGACCACCAGTAGGATGTCTTCAATGTTCTATACATTTTCGTACTTCCTGGGTGCATCGCATGTATGGAGTTATGTGCTTCTTCAAGAATCTCAACCCTGATTTCCGGTGATTTTGGGACACACAATCTTTGTTTGAAAAATAGTACTCCTTGTTCATTGATTGTATAGTCTGTCAATTCTCCCTTTTCCCCTTTTTCAAGTATCTTTTTGATTTCTAGGTCATGTAATTGAGCATCTCGGATTTTATCATACAATATGGGCCTGACCTGCAATGAGGCTAATAGATTTCCATATTCATCCATGCTCAGAGTAGTACGTAATCCTCTCAGTTGTAATAATAAAGGGAGGCGTTCACCTTTGATATATGACAATTGGCCATTAGACTTTCGGCTAAGAGCATCGGCTACAACATTTGCCTTTCCAGGATGATATTCAATGGTACAATCATAATCTTTAATCAGCTCTAGCCATCTTCTTTGTCTAAGATTCAAATCCTTCTGAGAAAAAAATATATTTTAGGCTCTTATGATCTGTGAATATTTGACAAGTTTCACCATATAGGGGGGTGTGTGTATATATTTCATATATACTTTAGCCATAAATCGTACTTTGTGTGAGTGTGTTAATAAATAAAATGGATAAAAACCTTAAAAAATCACAAAAATTAAAAAAATTTTCCTGTACATAATCATTCTTTTATTGCACATACATAGCTAGTGTACAAAATTATTTTTGTAAAAATGTTTTCAAAAATCTTTGGTGTAAAGTTTGTGTAAATATTTTCTTATCAAAATTGTGTATATAGTACAAAATTTTTCCAAAATGTTTTGAAAATCAAAAGTTTGCAAAAACCCTGTGTAAATGTTTGTAAATACTTTTGCAAAACTTGCACTTCATGCATCCATCCATTCATGATTTCAAAACATTTTTCAAAAATTTTGCACGATTGTAAATATTTGTAAATAGCATCTTTATGTACATATGTATATAGTTTTTCCTGGATGAGAGTTGACATTTAAACTAGCCTGGAATTAAATTGAGAAATGGAGCTTGATTAAGATCTTAATCCGCCTAATTCTAAGAGGAACCTTATAGGGCTTAGGGTTAAGGCTTTTCAGGTCCATAAGGACTTAATTCTTTGAGTCCACTAGGCTATGAGCATATGTCATCTTGATGAGCCTAAGTAGAGCACTTAACAACACACGCATGACTCTTAGAGACAATGGCTTGACTTGCACCATCACTTTACACATAGCTCTCCACGGATGAGGTGGTGAGGAGGCAGTTTCCTTTGGCTTGGGGTAGCATATGAGGGTAGTACTTCTAGGCGGAACCTCTCTTCTTCTTCTAGTGAAGGAAGTGCGTCTCAATTTGGTCTAGTGGTGATGAAGGCTAAAGACAGAAGCTGTGGGTTGCAATAAAGCTTCAAAAGAGGGATAGTCTACTGGCTCAAGAGGAAAATTTCTTGTATATATGTTGCACCATGTAGATATGTTGTACAGAGGCACTTGAAAAAAAAATGCGAAATGTAAAAAGAACTCCAAAAAAGTGGTGGGTCGGATTGAAAATTTAATAACCCCACCGGAGTGTATATAGTCAAATAAAGCAAAAGCTTATGGTATCCATGTTACATCTCATGAAGCTTGCAGTGGGAGACTTAGCTACACTGGCTGAGCTTCCAAAAGTCTATACTTCTTCCCCCTCTTCTTGAGCCGGTTGCACTTGAACTTAGAAGGGAATACCCCGCTTCTCGAGGAAAGAGTTGCTAGACCGAGGCATTAGAGTTACCAGGTTGAGGGAGGTTGTTTCTTTGTTACTTCTGAGGTGGGGAGCTACATATCACTTACACTGCATGGAAAGATTCATGGTCATTAGAGTTTGTGTATGTAGACTTGTTCTGATCTGGTTTATTGAGGAGTCTTGTCCATAGATTGGTGGAACTTAGAGACTGTTGAGTTTTAAGCTTAAGTTTAAATAAGGTTCCGACACATTAATAATCTAAAGACCTGATCGAGCTCCCTTTTTCAATTTAATGAAGGAAAGTTTAATATTCAACATTGATCCATGTACATTCCCCTCTTTTTCTTTTTCTTTCTTTCTTTTTCAGTTCTTTTTCAAATAAGTGTTTGCTAAGGGACTAGCAAAAGTTAAGTATAGGGGGGTGATGAATACTCATTCATCACTCTTTATTCTTATATTTGAGCTACAAAAACCTTTGCAAATGCATGTATATAGTTGTAAATGGAAATAATTACCAAAAGCATGCATGTGTAAAAACCTATAATTAGCATGTTTTTGTGCAAAAATAAAAGAATAAAGATTAAAAAGAAAAAGAGGGAAATATTTAGAATAAATATTGAGCAACCTAACCCAAGGGAGGGCTCAGCATGGGCCTTACCGCATAAAAGCCAAAGTAGAGGGAGATAGGGGCTCATGTGTGTAAATATTTATGTAAATAAATAAAAGTATTTTCCTCACAAAAAAATAGCTTAAAATATGCTTGTAAATATTTGTATATACTCATAAGTATAAAAACAAAAGAAAAAGATAAAAATCAAAAAGAAGAGAAAAACATCACTCATCATGTACATAGACCACCCACCTTTATATTTATTTAGCTTCATAAATAAATAAAATTAATTTCCAAAATCTTTGTAAATATTCTATATTATATAATGTAAATAAATAAAATAAAAACAATTAAAACAAAAACAAAATAAAAATAGCAAAATTAAAAACACAAAGATATATTGTAAATATACCATGTATATAGATGTACATATGTATTTATTTCACCTATATAGATAAATAATAAAAATAAAATAAAAATATCTTTGTATTCCTTATTTTATAATATAAATAAATAAAATATAAAATGGGAATAAAATTGTATAAAAATAACAATTAAAAATCAAAAATTAAAATCTCATATAGTGTATATATACCTATATATAACCTACTATGTATATACCTTATTTTTATTTTGAAAATTTAACTAAAAATCACTAAAAAATAGAAAAAAAATAAAATAAAAATATTTCATGTTTTAACTTTTTACAAATTCGGCTGTTTGCCACCTGTTATTTCACTTCCAAATATTATCCACGTGGTCGATCCCTATTGGCCCTGGGGATGTTGACCGCCCGGTCAACTACCCCTCCCCCCCCAGGACCACTTCTCACGGGCTTAGGCGCCCGACCCGATTTCCCCATTTTTTAGCTCCTAAACCCGATTGATTCCCACCTAAACCCCGGGTCAGATCCGTCCACGACATATCCGAGACCCTCGCCGGAGCTCCTGCATCGGGATCCGCGCGCTTCCACGCCCTACCCGCACCTGTCTTCCCGGACCCTTCCAGCGTATAAAGCCGAGCTCCGCCACCCCCATTTGCCATCTTTGCCATTCTATTCCACCCCCAGTGAGCTCCAGCGTGTGCGTGAGAGTGACAGCTCACGTCCTGTGCTGTTGAAGCGAGGAGAGGGAGCGAGACCACTGATCCGGCGAAGCTTCGCCGCCTTGCTCCGCCACCAGCAGGAGCCCGAGCCTCGGAGGGAGACGCTCCTCGAGGCGAAGACCCAGAGCATCCTTAGCTCATCCCTAGTCTCATCAGCCACCCAGGTAGTCCCTTAGCCTTCTCTTTTTCTTTGATTTCCCATTTTCCCCCAAATCGCTGCTCTGCCGTCCCCCGCCGATTCCGATCGAGTCCGACCACCTACCGACCATCGGGCTTCACCATAGCCATCGCCTCCTTCCCGCGCACCTTCTCCATAGCTCCATCCAACCCAGCTCGCACAGGAGCTAGGATTCGAGCTCCACCCCCCCCCCCCCCCCCCCCCGTCGCCGGAGCTCGCCCATATCGCCCCACAGACCACCTTCACCCGCCTAACTGGGTCGAGGCAGTTTGCCCTCGACCCGTGAGTCTTTTGGTCTACTTTGCAGGTGCTTCCCAGCCCGTTTGAGGGGTTGGGCCATTCGGACCAGAAGCTCTTCCTCCGCCGACCTCGCCGGAGCCCTCCAGGGCTCGGCTGGACCATCAGAGTTCACCAGCAGCTGCGGGACGTCATCACGGAGCTTCTCCGACCTTCACGAGCAGCAGGGGAGGTCCGCAGCGCACGCACGAGGCCGGCGAACTTCGCCGGCCAACTGTTCTTCCGATCCCTTCCCCGACCGTCCGATCATCCTCACCCTCCAGTCGCATCTCGACCGTTCACTTGAGGAGGACCCGTCATCGTCAGATCCATCCACAAGGCGATCTGGACCGTCCAAGCCGAGAGGGATAGCCACCGATACCCTCAACCGCTAGATCAGACACGTGGCTACACCTTCGCTGTTGGATGCACCGAGGAGTTGAGCTGTGCAACGCCAGTCACCGGTCACCGTTAGATGATCCACGTGGCGCGCATCCATCGGCCGCATTAATAGAGGGTAAACTACCCTTAGGCCCTCCTGTTTATTTCATTTCGCATTTAGTCCTGTAAATACCTAGTGTAGTTGTTGAGTTTTTGGTACTTTTGCATTAAGGACCTCACACTTTATTTTCCTTGCACTTATGCCCCTGTGCGTTGTATGACACGTGCATCGACACGTGATTTTCTGGTTTATTTGCAATATAGGCCCTGTAGTTCTGGATGTTATCAGTTGAATGAAAGTTTTTGTTTATTTGCATTTATACCCCTGTGCGTGAAACATTTGAGCATGTGCGTTTATTTTTGGGTATTTTGCAGGTAAGCCCCTGGGCTTTTGGTACCTATTACCAAATAGCCCTCGGGACTTATTTTCATTACATTTGGGTCCCTTAGTGCCCCAGACACGCGTGACACATGTGTTTTGCTGGGTTAATTGCACCAGACCCCCCAGACTTTTGGGTATTTGCACATAGGTCCTTGTGCACAGTGCCCCCTCTTTATTTTTGAATAAAATAGCAAATTACCTCCAAATCCAACGAAAATTGGATACATGGCTCCTGCCATAGTGTAAAAATTTCAAGGATTTTTGGAGACATTTCTGAGTTGATTTGATATTTTTAAAAATTCAAAAACATCTAGTTTTGCTACTGTCTAACTTTAAAAATCAGAAAAAAATATTAAATAGTATCTACAAATTACAAAAAATTGTCTACTGCTTGTTTTATTGTGTTTGATTTTCTAGCCAATTTTGGCTATTTTTCATTACTAAAAACCACTAAAAACTGAAAAACACTTAAAATCTTATAAAAATTCTAATAAATAAAGCAAAAACCCAAAAATAATAATCTAGGTGCCTAATTTTTCCTTGTTTTATTCTCTATACAGGAAAAATACCTCCAGGCTAATTTGGGGCTTCTAGATATTTTATCTAGGTCCTTTTAACTCTACTGGACAGTACCTATAGTTTCAGTCACTGTTTCATTTTTAGAAAATTAAATAAACATCAGAAAAATCTCAAAAATTCACCAAAAACACTAAAAATTATAAAAAAACATAAAAATATTTTTGTTAGAATTTTTGGTTGATTTTTAGTGCATTTAATAAATTGTTGAAGTGTGTAGTTTCTTTGCTTTTATTATTTTCTTAACATATTCAAAATCCAAAAAAATATAAAAACCCTTTAAAAACCACCAAAAATATCTTCTCTGCTCTGATTGACTACTTCATAGGCTGTAAGGCCAATCCGTGCTCCTTGTGTTCGACCCTGGTCGCTATACCAGGTTAAATTAATAGCAGGACCGCTATTTTGTGTTTGATTGATTTTATTTCTGATTGGTGGTCTGATTTAATTTTCTTGATTGAGCCATCTTGATCGCTCGGGTCGCAACGACCGTTTAGCGCCTTATACCCGATTGGTCATTTTGCGCTCGTCAGAATGGCGCCGTTGCCGGGGAGCACGGCTTAGTAGTCGGTTTTCGAGTTTTTCCGCGGTTTTTCTTTTCGTGGCTTTTTGTATAGATTTCTGTAGATATATTTTTCTGACATTTTCTTACAATAATTTGGTCTGACATTCTTGTTTGTTTTCTTGCGAGGGCCCGAGGACCGAGGCGGCTTACTTCGGAAGCCGAGCAACCGCGGGAACCGGAGGCGGCTCTCTTCTTTACAGAGCCGCAGGAGAGCGCGAGGAGCGAGCAGGAGTGTGGGAGCCGCAGGATAGCCGCGGGAGTAGCATAGTTTAGATTAGGTTTTATTTTCGCAACATTTGAACTATTGTAATAATACAGGTACATTCAGAGACAGTTGGACTCTCGGGTCTGTTTCGCCGAGCACCGGTGTGCTTGGGGGACCCTTTAGATTTTTCGCGTTTTTTCATGGTTTTAGCTTTTTAGCTGCCTTTTACGGTTTTCAGCAGTTTTTCTCGAGCCCCTAGATTTAGGATTTTCTGCTTGACTGTGCCGTAATTTGTAGGATCCCCACACTTAATTGATTGCCTGTTCCTATAGAGCGATAATTGGACCTACTAATAAATCAATAATAAAAATAGTTTAGTCGCTTTCCTGAGAGCCTACGCGCCGCGAGCCTGCCCCGTCAAGCGCTACTCCTGAACTCGACCTGTCGAGAAGAGGAGGGGTGGGTCTAGACTGGACTCTTTGGATCGAGGGCGAGTGACTAGGCTAGACGGTTCTATCGAGTAGAAATTGCCTGCTTAGGACTCGGTTTTCACCGCTGCACCATTTAGGTAGTTTATTTCCTGTCTTTAAATTCTGCGCGGATCACTTTGCATGTAGACTGCTGGAGTCAGGTACGCATTTCTATCTCTGCATGCATCATTGATTTCTCGCGCATCGGCTTTTTCGTCTTCTCCCCCTTGTTTAGGACTAAATAACCAGGAGAACCGAAAAATTCGTTAGGCCTTTGTTTTTATTGAAAAATATTAAAAAGAAAAACCATAAAATTGGGACTGTTTAAGCTGTTGACCCTAAAAGACACTTGACTGAAAAATTTGTCTTGGGGAGAGCAACCCCCTCATTGATTGGTTTGCTTGCGCGAGAGAGTGACCCGTCCACTAGGTAGAGCCCTCCGGTGCTATTCCTGACTGACTACCGACTCTTCCGTGCGGGCCAGTCGGTTGGGGTAGCATCGGGAATCCCAACAGGTCACGTAAGCGCTCTGATAGATTGATTTGTTCACCTAATAAAATTTGACAAGATAATTTGACCGAGCCTTTACGGTCTTCAGCTCGTGTTGTGTTGGTGAACAGAGGGTTTGGTTGCTGATCATAGTTTTTCTAGATCTCATCCGCCTTACTCGCCAGATCACGATGATGGGCAGCAGGTCTCTTAGGCAGCCCCTGGCTGCACCGCTTTTCAGCACTCCTGACCATTCATCTAGGTCGGTTCGTGGGAGCTCAGACCCGCTCTCCGAACCCGAGTATGACTCCGCCCTGTTCCCCCTCGACCACCCTTCTTCTGATTCAGAGATACCAGTGCCAGAGGAGAGACAGACAGATGATTTATCGGCACCTGAGTTCAGTTATTTTGATTTTTCAGAGACGATGGCCGGCAGTTCTGGTGATCACCCCGGAGGTCCACGTGGAGAGCAGCACTTTGTTCTGGACTAGGGTGCGATCAACTCCACCCTGATCGCCTCCCTTGAGTCAGTGCAGCAGCAGCTGAGGGATCAGGGAGCTTTCATGATGGACATGAGGCGAGAGTTTGAGCAGTTGAGAGCCAACCGCGGAGGAGGAGCAGGAGGAGGCCCCGACGATCTGGCAGCAGGAAGAGGACCTGATGGTCCTGCAGCCGGAGATGGTGGAGCAGGCAGAGCAGGAGGAGCACCACCACCACAACCACTTAGATCGATGTGGGAGAACCACAATCCCGGGTCGACCTTGACACACCGTTGGGTGGTACTTCCAATGATCGTGGGGGACTTCAAGTTCCCCCCGAACACCTTGCAGCTTCTTCCCGATTCCACGATTTGGCGACAGAGGAGCCTCATCTCCACCTGCAGGAGTTTGAGATGATTTGCAGCACTGTCCACGATCGTCAGGTGGACCAGGATACGATCAGGATGATTGCCTTCTCCTTTTCCTTAGCAGACAGAGCAGCCACTTGGCTGAAGCACTTGGGGAAGTTCGTTTACACCTGGGAGCAGCTCCGCACCGAGTACTTGAACAAGTACTATCCACTCGGGCGGACCAATGCAGCAAGAGCCCTCATCATCAACTTCTCCATGCTCCCCAACGAGCAATTCCATGAGGCATGGGAGAGGTTCCGTGAGCTGACTGATCGATGCCCGCACCACGACATCTCGAAGCCGAACCTTGTTCAGAGCTTTTTCAGCGGGCTGACACCAGAGCTCTAGGGCTTGGTGAATGCTTCTTGTGGCGGGTCTTACTTCACCAAGGATCACGACCAGGTCTGGGCCATCTACGAGGAGATGGCCGAGAACTACATGGTGATGTCCCAGACCAGGTTGTACACTCAGGGCAGACCCCAGCAGCCAGGACCCGTGCAGTACCAGAGGATAACACGGGTCGATGCCGGTCCTTCCAGTTCATCCGCAGTAGCAGCAGCACAGGCAGAGTCACCCGCTGCGGATATGGGTATCATTAGTGAGAAGTTGGATCGGATGGAGCTGATTGAGAAGAAGCAGTGCCAGGGCATCACTCAGATGGAGCAGATGACACAGACTCTGAGCGACATGAAGACCCAGCTCATGTGTCTCCAGGAGGCACAGACGGCTTCACAGCCCCGTCTTCAGTCGCGAGGCGATACTGGCGGCAGCAGCAGCTCGTTCCAGCGCTCCAGCTCACACCAGCAGCCTAGACAGGTTCACCTTGTACATGCGGAGCCGTACCAGCAGCATCAGCCCTCCTACCAGTCACCACCATCTCCAGACATGCAGATGGTGGTATACCAGCCGGATCAGCCTCTGGCAGTACTCCCGGCAGCCCAGTACGATGCAGAGCCGTTGATGGATGTCAACAGGATTTGGTATGACCGTCCTCAGCCTGGGATCCGACGAGACCATCCCGGATTCAGGTGGGGGAATGGAGGTACCCAGCCCCAGCAGCAGCCGTCTGGCCAGGGAGGCCAGTACAACCAGCAGAGGGATCACCAGCAGCAGCAGCCCCCAGTTTACCAGTTACAGCAGCAGTCTTCCTTCGTTCCTCATCCCTATCAGCAGGGACAGTCTCGGAGGCGAGAGCAGCCTCACCAGCCACACCAGCAACAGCATCCTCCTACCTCCCTCTCAGCAGCAGCACCAGTTCCAGCAGCCTCATTACCAGAGAGGCTCCCGTCGGGCTCTCATGGTTCACCATACGAGAGCCCCGCCTTGGATGACATAGCCCGCCTCCTCACGGACCAGCAGGCTACTTTCAGACGGGAGATGGACGAGTTCCGCCAGGAGATGCGGGACATCGTGAGAGGGAAAGCCGCTATCCCTGCCCAGATAGAGCCGAATCCCAACAGCATGAAGCGGAAGCCTGAGCAGGTAGTTTACACTGAGCATGCCACTCCTAGTGATCCGTTTGATGATATGTCTTCAGATCTTTTTGATGCTGATTTTGTTACACTTAGGAGCGGTAGAGCACCAGCAGGCGGTGCCTCGTCTGAGCGACAGCATGAGGATACACCTAGAGCGCCAGATGAGGAGGAGGAGAGCGGTACTGAGGCCGCACATGATGATGATGGTGGTACTGATGCCACCAAGGATGTTGATACCCCAGGCGGTGCTGAGGCCGCCACTTCACCAATTCGAGGAGGTGGTACTGACGCCACCCGAGTTGCTGAGCCAGCACGCGGTACTGAGGCCGCGAGACGTCTAGCAGAGCCAGCCGATGGTGGTACTGAGGCCACCCATACTTCTGAGAGACCTGTTGTTTTTCCTTCTTCGACACCTGTATCTCTGAATAGTTCTGTGAATAAAGGAAAGGGTTTATTTTCTTCTGGTCCCACTGTCGTGCATGATGTATGTGTGGATCCGGTCGTCGAACCGCCTAGACCCTTTTCTAGTCCTTCATCTGAGAAGGACCCAGTGATCCCCTTCCCTAGAGCCCTTCAGATGGGGGAGGGGAAGAAAAGAGAAAAAGATCCAAAAAAAGAGAGCAGGAGGAGTTCAACCAGAGCATGATCGACAGATTCCATATACAGCTGACCCTTCAGGAGGCTTTGCAGCACATCCCCCTTCTTCAGCGATCATTGAGAGATAGGACCACAGTCAGGAAGAGGAGGAGGAACCACCATTCAGAGATTCATGTGCTGACGAAAGCCACGTGCTTCGCGATCCAGAACCGTCTGCCGGCCAAGAGGCCAGATTTAGGAGCCCCTTATGTCAGATGTCACATTAGAGAGCAGAGGTTTGACCGTACTCCTTTGGATAGCGGATCGTCGATCAACCTCCTTCCGACAGCCCTTCTCGACCGCTTCAAGTTGGGCACTCTCAGACAGAGCAGGACAGTCTTTCAATTTGCTGATAGATCTGTCAAGAGGCCGAAGGGGTTGTTGCGAGACGTTGTCGTCACTATTCAGGGTTTGCAATTCCCCGTGGACTTCGTAGTGTTGGACGTGGAGATCCCTGATTTAGTGACCGATACCCCCATCATTTTAGGACGCCCGTTCTTGGCCACAGTCAAGGCAGTGACCGATCATGATAGCGGGAAGGTATACTTTCGCGTCGAGGGCGAAAGTGTACAAATAGAGACGGTCGAGGACTACAGAGCCAGAGAGAGCATGCTCAGAGACCAGCACAGATACAGAGAAGCTGACAGACGTCGGGCTAGACATCCACCAGAACTGTGATTTTGTGATTACAGATGATGAGGCAGTTTGGGCAGACCCAGCAGCACAGGCCATCCTCTCATTTTCAGACACCGCTGATGCAGAGATGACAGCAGAGGAGAGCTTGGAGAGCACATTCCTGGTTCAGGATACTACAGAGGCAGCAGAGCCGGTTCTCGACCGCGACACAGATTTTGGTGATGATGGTGGTACTGAAGCCACCTTGTTTGATGCAGATCCCTCGGAGTCAGAGTCTGAGTGGGCAGATTGTGATGATTACATGCCAGACCTGATTTCCACTGAGCCTACAGTTGAGGAGGAGGTAGATGCCGAGCAGATCAGAGACAGTTCAGTTGAGCAACCTTCTCCCTATCCAGTTTGCGAGAGTACACTTTCAGTCTCCCGAACAGAATTGGCAGCATACATGCGTCCTCTTTCGAAGCCAGATTTGCCAGTACCCAGTTGTCCAGAGCTGAAGCCGCTTCCTTCGTCGCTGAAGTATAGATTCCTTGCAGGTGAGCATGAGATGTACCCAGGCATTATCTCAGCCGATTTGACTAGAGAGCAGAAATCCCGTCTGATGGGGGTTCTTGAAAAGAACCGCAAGGCAATAGGATGGAGCGTAACAGATCTCCATGGGATTAGTCCGGCCCTGTGCTCCCACCATATCTATCTCGAGGATGAGGCGAAGCGGTCGCGTGAGTTCCAGCGGCGGCTGAACCCAAATCTGAGAGAGGTTGTCATGAAGGAAATTTCGAAATGGTGGAGCGCCGATTTTATCTATCCCATCTCCGACTCCTAGTGGGTCAGCCCTTTGCATGTGGTGCCTAAGAAGATGGGCATCACTACTGTGATTAGCGAGTCTGGAGAGGAGATTGCTACACGAGTACCCACTTCTTGGCGGGTTTGTGTTGACTACAGGAGACTCAACCAGGCCACCAAGAAGGATCATTTCCCCCTACCCTTTATTGATCAGATTATTGAGAGACTGGCAGGGAAGAGCCATTATTGTTTTCTGGATGGGTACTCGGGCTACAATCAGGTGGCCATCGCTCTTGAGGATCAGGAGCAGACCACCTTTACCTGTCCCTTCGGCACATACGCCTTCCGACGCATGCCATTTGGGCTATGCAATGCCCCTGCGACTTTTCAGAGATGCATGCTGTCGATCTTTTCAGACATGGTAGGGGAGTGCTTAGAGGTCTTCATGGATGATTTCTCGGTTTACGGCGATGAATTTGACTCCTGTCTTGACTGCCTAGACCGAGTACTCCAGCGATGCATTGAGGTCCGCTTGATTCTTTCTTGGGAGAAGAGTCACTTTATGGTGACTCAAGGGACGGTGCTTGGCCACATCATCTTTAACAGGGGCATGGAGGTTCATCCGGCCAAGGTTGATGTCATTAGAAAACTCACACCACCGTCCAATTTGCGGCAGTTACGATCTTTCCTGGGGCACGTCGGTTTCTATCGGCGGTTCATCCGTGATTTCAGTAGAGTTGCCCGACCGTTGACTGACCTGCTGACGAAAGACACCGAGTTCCTTGTCGATGACAAGTGTCTTTCGTCCTTTGATACTCTCAAGCAGTGTATTGTTGAGGCTCCTGTCCTCCAGCCACCAAATTGGTCTCTCCCATTCGAGATCATGACGGATGCCTCTGATTTTGCCGTGGGGGCTGTGCTGGGACAGAGGAGGCATGGAGTTCCATTTGCTATTCACTATGCTAGCCGCACCTTGGATTCTGCCCAGCGGAATTATATAGTCACAGAGAAGGAGATGCTAGCAGTAGTGTTCGCCCTAGATAAGTTCAGATCGTACATCATTGGATCTAGAGTGACTTTGTATACAGATCATACCGCCATCCGATACCTCATGGCAAAGAAGGATGCCAAGGCCAGACTGACTAGATGGATCCTTCTACTCCAGGAGTTCGACATTGAGATCAAGGATAAGCCTGGAGTCAAAAATGTGGTGGCGGATCATCTCTCCCGTTTAGAGCAGCCTGAGGAGTCTGAGCAGATTGATCCCATTTGTGAGACCTTCCCAGATGAGGCGATCCTTGCTATCGCCTCACTCCCGTGGTATGCCGATATTGTGATCTTTCTTGTTGCTAAGAAAGTCCCACAAGATTGGCCCAGACAAAGGCTTGAGACCTTCCTCGCGAAGGCCAAGTCTTACCACTGGGAGGATCCCATCCTTTACCACGAAGGAGGGGATAGTGTCTGGCGTAGGTGCATCCCTCAGGATGAGCACCATAGCGTCCTCACTTACTGCCACAAGCTTGAGGCAGGAGGACATCACTCTGGGAGGAGAACGGCACAGAAAGTGCTCCAATCCGGCTTGTGGTGGCCTACCCTCTTCAAGGACTCTGATGAGTTCGTGAAGAGGTGTACTGACTGTCAGAGGATGGGCACTTGTGGACAGCGTGATATGATGCCGATGCAGCCCATTCATTCTGTGAGGTTTTTGACGCATGGGGCATCGATTTCATGGGTCCATTCCCTAAGAGTCAGGGATTTGAGTACATTCTGTTGGCCGTTGACTATGTTAGTCATTGGGGTGAGGCTATCCCCGCCCGAGCCGCTGATGCGAGGACAGTTTGCAGATTTTTGAGGAAGCACATCATCACGCGGTTTGGGGTACCTCGAGTATTGATTTCAGATGGGGGGTCTCATTTCATCAACGACCAGGTGAAGGCACTTGCCAGTGAGTTCGGCATAGACCATCGAGTTGCCACTCCATACCATCCACAGACGAATGGTCTAGCCGAGGTCTCGAACAGGGAGATTGATGAATACCCATTCATCACTCTTTATTCTTATATTTTAGCTACAAAAACCTTTGCAAATGCATGTATATTCATGTAAATACAAATAATTATCAAAAGCATGCATTGTATAAAGTTTAATAATTAGCATGTTTTTGTGCAAAAATAAAAGAATAAAGATTAAAAAGAAAAAGAGGGAAATATTTAGAATAAATATTGAGCAACCTAACCCAAGGGAGGGCTCAGCATGGGCCTGACCGCATAAAAGCCAAAGTAGAGGGAGATAGGGGCTCATGTGATTAAATATTTATGTAAATAAATAAAAGTATTTTCCTCACAAAAAAATAGCTTAAAATATGCTTGTAAATATGTGTATATACTCATAAGTATAAAAACAAAAGAAAAAGATAAAAATCAAAAAGAAGAGAAAAACATCACTCATCATGTACATAGACCACCCACCTTTATATTTATTTAGCTTCATAAATAAATAAAATTAATTTCCAAAATCTTTATAAATATTCTATAATATATAATGTAAATAAATAAAATAAAAACAATTAAAACAAAAACAAAATAAAAATAGCAAAATTAAAAACACAATGATATATTGTAAATATACCATGTATATAGATGTACATATGTATTTATTTCACCTATATAGATAAATAATAAAAATAAAATAAAAATGTCTTTGTATTCCTTATTTTATAATATAAATAAATAAAATATAAAATGGGAATAAAATTGTATAAAAATAACAATTAAAAATCAAAAATTAAAATCCCATATAGTGTATATATACCTATATATAACCTACTATGTATATACCTTATTTTTATTTTGAAAAATTAACTACAAATCACTAAAAAATAGAAAAAATAAAATAAAAATATTTCATGTTTTAACTTTTTACAAATTCGGCCATTTGCCACCTGTTATTTCACTTCCAAATATTATCCACGTGGCCGATCCCTATTGGCCCTGGGGATGTTGACCACCCGGTCAACTACCCCCCCCCCCCAGGACCACTTCTCACAGGCTTAGACGCCCAACCCGATTTCCCCATTTTTTAGCGCCTAAACCCGATTGATTCCACCTAAACCCCGGGTCAGATCCGTCCACGACATATCCGAGACCCTCGTCGGAGCTCCTGCATCGGGATCCGCGCGCTTCCACGCCCTACCCGCGCCTGTCTTCCCGGACCCTTCTAGCGTATAAAGCCGAGCTCCGTCACCCCCATTTGCCATCTTTGGCCATTCGATTCCACCCCCTGTGAGCTCCAGCGTGTGCGTGAGAGTGACAGCTCGCGTCCTGTGCTGTTGAAGCGAGGAGAGGGAGCGAGACCACTGATCCGGCGAAGCTTCGCCGCCTTGCTCCGCCACCAGCAGGAGCTCGAGCCTCGGAGGGAGACGCTCCTCGAGGAGACGACCCAGAGCTGCGCAAGCTCGTCCCTAGTCTCCTCGTCCACCCAGGTAGTCCCTTAGCCTTCTCTTTTTCTTCGATTTTCCATTTCCCCCAAATCGCTTCTCCGCCGTCCCCCGCCGATTCCGATCGAGTCCGACCACCTACTGACCATCGGGCTTCACCATAGCCATCGCCTCCTTCCCGCGCACCTTCTCCATAGCTCCATCCAACCCAGCTCGCACAGGAGCTGGGATTCGAGCTCCACCGTCCCCCCTTCGCCGGAGCTCGCCCACTTCGACCCTCCGTTCACCGTCACCCCACCTAATCGGGTCGAGGCAGTTTGCCCTCTACCCGCGAGTCTTCTGGTCGTCTTTGCAGGTACTACCTAGCCCATCTGAGGGCTTGGGTCATTCGGGCCAGGAGCCTCGCCTCCGCCGACCTCGCCGGAGCTCCTCAGAGCTCGGCTGGGCCATCGGAGGCCACCAGCACCTGCGGAGCACCACGCCGGAGCTTCTCCGATCTTCAGGCGCAGCAGGGGAGGTCAGGAGCGCGCACCTTGGGCCGGCGAAGTTCGCCGGCGAACTGTTCTTCCTCGACCCTCATTCACCGTCCGATCAGACCTCCAGTTCCAGTTTGCATCTGGGCCGTCCGTTCAGGAGCAGCAGCCACCGTTTGATCTGAGGAGGATAGATCTGGATCGCCCGATGCTCGAGGGTTAGCCACAGAGAGCCACGACCGTCCGATGCACCACGTGGCTTAGCCCCAGCCATCGGATCACAGCGAGGACCCCAGCCTTGGAGCGCCCGCCGATCTCCACCGTTGATCACTCCACGTGGCGTCCATCCTGCGGCCCGCATTAATAAAGGGTAAACTACCCTTAGGCCCTCCTGTTTATTTCATTTTGCATTTAGTCCTGTAAATACCTAGTGTTGTTGTTGAGTTTTTGGTACTTTTTCATTAAGGACATCGCACTTTATTTTCCTTGCACTTATGCCCCTGTGCGTTGTATGACACGTGCATCGACACGTGATTTTCTGTTTTATTTGCAATATAAGCCCTGTAGTTCTGGATATTAATGAGTGGATGAAAGCTTTTGGAATATTGCATTTATACCCCTGTGCGTATTTTAATTGAGCATGTGCGGATATTTGTGGGTTATTTGCAGATAAGCCCCTGGGCTTTTGGCTGTTACCAAATAGCCCTCGGGACTTACTTTCCTTACATTTAGGTCCCTGAGTGCCTCAGGCGCGTGCTACACAAGTGTTCACCTGGGTTAATTGCACCAGACCCCCCAGACTTTCGGGTATTTGCACATAGGTCCTTGTGCACAGTGCCCCCTCTTTATTTTTGAATAAAATAGCAAATTACCTCAAAATCCAACGAAAATTGGACACATGGCTCCTGCCATAGTGTAAAATTTTCAAGGATTTTTGGAGACATTTCTGAGTTGATTTGATATTTTTAAAAATTCAAAAACATCTAATTTTGCTACTGTCCAACTTTAAAAATCACAAAAAATATTAAATAGTATCTAAAAATTACAAAAAATTGTCTACTGCTTGTTTTGTTGTGTTTGATTTCTAGCCAATATTGGCTATTTTTCATTACTGAAAACCACTAAAAACTGAAAAACACTTAAAATCTTATAAAAATTCTAATAAATAAACCAAAAACCCAAAAATAATAATCTAGCTGCCTAATTTTTCCTTGTTTTATTCTCTATACAGGAAAAATATCTCCAGGCTAATTTGGGGCTTCTAGATATTTTATCTAGGTCCTTTTAGCTCTGCTGGACAGTACCTATAGTTTCAGTCACTGTTTCATTTTTAGAAAATTAAATAAACATCAGAAAAATCCCAAAAATTCACCAAAAACACTAAAAATTATAAAACACATAAAAATATTTTTGTTAGAATTTTTCGTTGATTTTTAGTGCATTTAATAAATTGATGAAGTGTGTAGTTTCTTTGCTTTTATTATTTTCTTAACATATTAAAAATCCAAAAAATATAAAAACCCTTAAAAACCACCAAAAATATCTTCTCTTCTCTGATTGACTACTTCGTAGGCCGTGAGGCCAATCCGTGCTCCTTGTGTTCGACCCTGGTCGCTATACCAGGTTAATAAAATAGCCAGGACCGCTATCGTGTGTTTGATTGATTTTATTTCTGATTGGTGGTCTGATTTATTTTTCTTGATTGACCGAATCATTTCTCTCGATCCGGGTCGTAACAACCCTTGAGTGATCTTATATTTTATCCCGGATTGATTGAGTGGATTTTTCGGTCGTCAGAGATCAAGACTATTTTGCAGAAAGTCGTCCGCCCTGACCGAAAGGATTGGTCAGAGCTTTTGGACTCGGTCTTGTGGGCATATAGGACGTCTTTCAAGACACCATTGGGCACATCTCCCTTTCGCCTAGTTTATGGCAAGCCATGCCATTTACCTGTTGAGTTGAGGCACAAGTCACTTTGGGTAGTTGATAAGCGCTCCGAACGACTAAGGTAAAGGTACAAAAATGGTCGTTGCGACCTCGGTCGCTCAGATGCGCTAAATCAAGAAAAATCGAACCACTAATAGCAATAAAATCAATCGAAGCGAGGAAGTGGTCCTGCTATGAGATTAACCTGGTATAGCACCCAGGGTCGAACTCAAGGAGCACGGATTGGCCAAAAGGCCTACGAAGTAGTCAAAATGAATAACATAAAAGACAACATATTTTTTAGTGGTTTTTAATGATTTTTATAATTTTTTTGGGATTTTTAATATGTGAAGAAAATAAGAAAAGCAAAAATAAGCAAACTCTGACAAATTATTTAATGCCTCAAAAATCAAGCAAAAATTCAGACAAAAATATTTTTATGTTTTTTATGTTTTTTAATGTTTTTGGTGAATTTTTGGAATTTTTATGATGTGTATTTTATTTTCTAAAAATCAAACAGTAACTAAAATTCAAGGTACTGTCCGACCAGGCCCAAAAGCCCTAGATAAAATATCTAGGGACCTCAAAAGGGCCTGAAGGTATTTTTCCTGTAAACTAGATAAAACAAGGAAAATTTTGAGTACCAAAATTATTGGTTTTGGGTTTTTAATGTATTTATTAGAATTTTTATGAGTTTTTGAGGGTTTTTAAGTTTTTATGGGTTTTCAGTGATGAAAAATAGCCAAAATTGGCTAAAAAATCAAAGAACGCAAAATAAACAGTACCTAATTTTTATAGAATTTTTAGGGGGGTTTTTATATTTTTTTGTGATTTTTCAAGTTAAACAGTGCCAAAAATAGAGGTTTTTGAATTTTTAAAAATAGCAAACAAGATCAGAAATGTCCTAAAAAATCTACGAAAATCCTTCACCATGGCAGGAGCCATGTGTCAAATTTTCG
Organism: Ottelia alismoides; assembly: GCA_037367405.1. Lineage (NCBI taxonomy): Eukaryota > Viridiplantae > Streptophyta > Magnoliopsida > Alismatales > Hydrocharitaceae > Ottelia > Ottelia alismoides. The sequence goes on along the minus strand of JAZKJV010003960.1, from coordinate 123,942 downwards.
GTGGATTTGGAGGTGATTTGATATTTTATTCAAAAATGACAAGAGGGCACTGTGCACAGGGACCAAAGTGCAAATACCCAAAGTTCTGGGGTCCCGGTGCAAAATACCCAGCAAAACACGCGCGAGGCGCGTGCCTGGGGCACTCAGGGACCTATATGTAATAAAACTAAGGTTCGGGGACTAATTGGTAACACGTACCAAAAGTCCGAGGACCTTAGTTGCAATTTACCCTAAAATAAACGCATATGCGTAATAAAAACGTTCACAGGGGTATAAATGCAATTACTCAAAAAGTTTCATTCATTCAGAACCATCCAAAACTACAAGGGCATATGATGCAAATAACCCACAAATACACGTGACGAAGCACGTGGCTCACACATACAGGGGTATAAATGCAAATAAACTAAAGCTCAGGGTCCACTATGCAAATATTCCAAAATCTAAACAACTACACTAGATAATTACAGGACTAAATGCGAAAGGAAATAAACAGAAGGGCCTTAGGGTAGTTTACCCTTTATTAATGGAGCGGCTGGATGGAGGCCACGTGGAGCATCTGACGGTAGCGAACAACGGGCATTCCACAGCTGGGCTCCTCGGGTGAATCCGACGGTGGGGGCCGTTCCACGTGGAGGATCGAACGATGGAGGCTCTCGGTGGCTAACCCTTGAGCATCGGACGGTCCAGATCTATCCTCCTCAGATCAAACGGTGGCTGCTGCTCCTGAACGGACGGCCCAGATGCAAACTGGAGCTGGAGGTCTGATCGGACGGTGGCTGGAGGTTGAGGAAGAACAGGTGGCCGGCGAAGTTCGCCGGCCTCGTGACGGTGGCTCCGGCCTCCTCTGCTGCGCCTGAAGATCAGAGGAGCTCCGCGATGATGCTCCGCAGCTAGTGGTACGTTCCGATGACCCAACCGAGCCCTGGAGGGCTCCGGCGAGGTCGGCGGAGGAGAAGCTCCTGGCCCTGATGACTCAAGCCCTCAGATGGGCTCGCATTGACCTGCAAAGGAAACCAGGAGACTCGCGGGTCGAGGGCAAAGTGCCTCGACCCGGTTAGGCATCGTGGCGGTGACCGGTGGGGCGAGATGGGCGAGCTCCGGCGAAGCGATGGACGGAAGAGCTCGAACCCCAGCTCCTGTGCGAGCTGGGTTGGATGGGGGTATGGAGAAGGTGCGCGGAGGGAAGGCGGAGGTGATGACGGATTCCGATGATCGAATGGGTGCGTGAAGTGGTCGGAATCGACGGAACACGGCGACGGCGAGATTTGGGGCAAAATGGAAATTGAACGGAAACGTGGAGCTACGGGATTACCTGGGTGGTGTAGTAGACTGGGCTGGAGCTGGGGAAACTCCCGGTCGTAGCCTCGAGGGTCGTCTGGGCCCGAGGCTCAAAGCTCGCACCAATGGCGGAGCTACGGCGGAGCTATTCGCCGGATCAGTGGTCCGACCACTCTCTCCTCGCTGCGACACGGCCAACCTGGAGCTGTCACCTTGGGGGTAGCTGTGGAGGTCACGGGACGAAGAATGGAGAGCCAAAGATGGAAGAATTTGGTGGCGGAGCTCGCTTAAGTAGGTTGGGGGGGATCCGAAAAGAACGGCTCGGGTAGGTCACGGTGGCGCGCGGACCCCGAGGTCGATGCCCGGCGAGGGTGTCGGATGTGGGAGGTGTCAAACGGAGCCGGGGTTTAGGTGTTAGGCAATCAGGTCTGACGGGAAATGAATGGAGAAGTCGGGTCATCCACCAGATCCGAAGGAAAAAGGGTCCGCGGGGGAGAGTTGACCGGGGTCAACAATCCCCCGTGGACCAATCAGAGGCCGCCATTCAAGGGATTTTTATTTAATTATTTTGGGTCAGAAAATGACCGAATTTTCAAAAACTTAAAACATGAAATATTTTTATTTTATTTTTTTTCTATTTTTTGGTGATTTTTAATTAATTTTTGGAAATAAAAATAGGGTATTTACATAATATGTACCATATAGGTATATGTACATAATTAGGTTTTTTTGATTTTTGATTTTAATTATTATTTTTATACAATTTTATACTTATTTTATATTTTATTTATTTACATTATAAAATAAGGAATAAAAGAGTGTTTTTATTTTATTTTTATTATTTATATATATTGGTAAAATAAATAGATATGTACATCTATATACATGGCATATGTACAAGGTATTTTTGGGTTTTTAATTTTGTTATTTTTATTTTGTTTTTGATTTTGATTCTTTTTATTTTATTTATTTACAATACATAGCATAGAATATTTACAAAAAGTATGAAAATTACTTTTGTATATTTACAAAGCTAAGTAAATATATATAGGTGTGGTTTATGTACAAGAGAAAAGGGGTATTTTTTTATCTTTTTGATTTTTAACTTTTTATTTTGTTTTTATCTTTTATAAATATATACAAATATTTACAACTGTATTTTTGGTGAGGAAAATATAGTTTTATGTATTTACACAAATATTTACACATGAGCTCCTATCTCCCTCTACTTTGGCTTTTATGCGGTCAGGCCCATGCTGAGCCCTCCCTTGGGTTAGGTTGCTCAATATTTATTCTAAATATTTCCCTCTTTTTCTTTTTACTCTTTATTCTTTTAGTTTTGCACAAAAACATGCTAATTACAAGTTTTTACAAAATGCATGCTTTTGGTAATTATTTGTATTTACATATATCTACATGTATTTGCAAAGGTTTTTGTAGCTAAAATAGAAGAATAAAGAGTGATGAATGGGCATTCATCACCCCCCTATGTTTAACTTTGCTAGTCCCTTAGCAAACACTTATTTGAAAAAGAAGTGAAAAAGAAAGAAAGAAAAAGAAAAAGAGGATGTACATGGATCAAGGTTGAATTATTAAACTTGCCTTCATTAAATTGGGATATGGAGCTTGATCAGATCTTTAGATTATTAATGTGTCGGAACCTTATTTGGACTTAAGCTTAAAAACTCAACAGCCTCTAAGTTCCACCAATCTATGGGCAAGACTCCTCAATAAACCAGATCAGAACAAGTCTACATACACAAACTCTAATGACCATGAGTCTTTCCAAGCAGTGTAAGTGATGGGTGGCTCCCCACCTCAGAAGTAACAAAGAAACAACCTCCCTTAACGTGGTAACTCTAATGCCTTGGTCTAGCAACTCTTTCCTCGAGAAGCGGGGTATTCCCTTCTAAGTTCAAGTGCAACCGGCTCAAGAAGAGGGGGAAGAAGTATAGACTTTTGGAAGCTTAGCCAGTGTAGCTAAGTCTCCCGCTGCAAGCTTCATGAGATGTAACATGGATACCATAAGCTTTGCTTTATTTGACTAAGTACACTCCGGTGGGGTTATTAAATTTTCAATCCGACCCACCACTTTTTTGGAGTTCTTTTTGCATTTTTGCATATATATTTTTTTTTCAAGGACTTCTATATAGCATATCTACATGGTGCAGCATATATACAAGAAATTTTCCTCTTGAGCCAGTAGACTATCCCTCTTTTGAAGCTTTATTGCAACCCACAGCTTCTGTCTTTAGCCTTCATCACCACTAGACCAAGTTGAGACGCACTTCCTTCACTAGAAGAAGAAGAGAGGTTCCGCCTAGAAGTACTACCCTCATATGCTACCCCAAGCCAAAGGAAACTGCCTCCTCACCACCTCATCCGTGGAGAGCCATGTGTAAAGTGCTGGTGCAAGTCAAGCCATTGTCTCTAAGAGTCATGCGTGTGTTGTTAAGTGCTCTACTTAGGCTCATCAAGATGACATAAGCTCATAGCCTAGTGGACTCAAAGAATTAAGTCCTCATGGACCTGAAAAGCCTTAACCCTAAGTCCTATAAGGTTCCTCTTGAAGTTAAGTGGATTAAGATCTTTTTCAAGCTCCATTTCTCAATTTAATTCCAGGCTTGGTTTAAATGTCAACTCTCATCCAGGAAAAACTACATACATATATGTACATAAGATGCTATTTACAAATATTTTACAATCATGCAAAATTTTTGAAAAATGTTTTGAAATCATGGATGAATGCTGCATGAGGTGCAAGTTTTGCAAAAAGATATTTACAAATATTTACACAAGATTTTTGCAAACTTTTGATTTTTCAAAACATTTTGGAAAAATTTTGTACTATATACATAATTTTGATACAAAATATTTACACAAGCTTTACACAAAAGGTTTTTGAAATCATTTTTACAAAAATACTTTGTACACTAGCTATGTATGTGCAAGATAAAAGAAGTTTATGTACATGAAAATTTTTTAATTTTTGTGATTTTTAGCCATTTTATTTATTAACACACTCACACAAAGTACGAGTTATGGCTAAAGTATATATGAAATATATACACACCCCCCCTATACTTAGCTCGAACGATGTCCTCAGAGTGATCAAGAGCGATGAAGAAGACATAACTCGTGCTTAGTAAAAGGGAAGTGAAAAGGAATGGCTAAGTACAGGAATGAATAAATGAATATAATGAGAGGTACTCGGTGGTTTCCCCCTATACTTAGGATTGACTAATCCTAAGTATAGCAAGCTGTACATGAAGGGAAATCCGAGTGAAGAAGATACAGAATCTGCCCCCCCTATACTTAGGGTAAAATATCCCTAAGTATAGGCAGCAAAACAGGAGCAGAAAGAATAAAAAGAATACCGGCAGGTCCGACATCCCCCCTATACTTAGGGTAAAGTACACCCTAAGTATAGCATAATCATAAGATGAGGGAAGAGATGTGGGACTAGAGAATAGAATGATATGGACAACTGGATCTATACAGGCGGAGGAACAATGACAATCAGGCGTGAGATGCAAAAGATGTGAATCAAGAGACCACATCTCACGCAAAATGAATAGGGGCAACAATAACGTCCCGCGGCTCATGATCTAGAAATGGCTTGAGCCGCTGGCCGTTCACTCGAAAGGTACTCTCAGAAGACAACTCGGATATATCAATGCTGCCATTGTCGTGTACCTTTCTGACGAGATAAGGTCCCTTCCATTTGCTCTGTAGCTTCCCTGGAAATAATCGTAGCCTCGCATCAAACAACCATACTTTCTGTCCAATCTCAAAATGCTTGTGGCTGATATGAGAATCATGCCACTCCTTGACTTTCTCCTTATAATGTAGGCTGCTTGATAAAGCTACATCTCTAAGCTCCTCCAGGGCAGCTAACTCTGCCCTCCTCTGGTCTCCCATACCATCTGGATCCATCAAAATGTCTGTGACTGCCCAAAGTGACTTGTGCCTCAGCTCAACAGGTAAATGGCACGGCTTGCCATATACGAGGCGAAAGGGAGATGTGCCCAATGGAGTTTTGAAAGACGTCCTATATGCCCACAAGACCGAGTCCAAAAGCTGTGACCAATTCTTTCGGTCAGGGCGGACGACTTTCTGCAAAATATTCTTGATCTCCCTATTCGACACCTCAGCTAGACCATTTGTCTGTGGATGGTAAGGTGTGGCAACACGATGATCTATGCCGAACTCGCTAGCAAGGGCCTTTACCTGGTCGTTGATGAAATGAGACCCCCCATCAGAAATCAGAACTCGTGGAACCCCGAACCGCGTGATGATGTGCTTCCTCAAAAATCTGCAAACAGTCCTCGCATCAGCGGCTCGGGCGGGCATAGCCTCAACCCAACGACTAACATAATCAACGGCCAACAGAATGTACTCAAATCCCTGACTCTTAGGGAATGGACCCATGAAATCGATGCCCCATGCGTCAAAAACCTCACAGAAGTGAATGGGCTGCATCGGCATCATATCACGTTGTCCACAAGTGCCCATCCTCTGACAGTCAGTACACCTCTTCACGAACTCATCAGAGTCCTTGAAGAGGGTAGGTCACCATAAGCCGGATTGGAGGACTTTCTGTGCCGTTCTCCTCCCAGAATGATGTCCTCCTGCCTCAAGCTTGTGGCAGTAAGTGAGGACGCTATGGTGTTCCTCCTGAGGAATACACCGACGCCAGACGCTATCCCCTCCTTCGTGGTAAAGGATGGGATCCTCCCAGTGGTAGGACTTGGCCCTCGCAAGGAAGGTCTCAAGCCTCTGCCTGGGCCAATCTTGTGGGACTTTCCCTGCAACGAGAAAGTTCACAATATCGGCATACCACGGGAGTGAGGCGACAGCAAGGATCGCCTCATCTGGGAAGGTATCTCGAATGGGATCAATCTGCTCAGAATCCTCAGGCTGCTCTAATCGGGAGAGATGATCCGCCACCACATTCTTGACTCCAGGCTTATCCTTGATCTCAATATCGAACTCCTGGAGTAGAAGGATCCATCTAGTCAGTCTGGCCTTGGCATCCTTCTTTGCCATGAGGTACCTGATGGCGGTGTGATCTGTATACAAAGTCACTCTAGATCCAATGATATATGATCTGAACTTATCTAGGGCAAACACTACGGCTAGCATCTCCTTCTCTGTGACCGTATAATTCCGCTGGGAGGAATCCAATGTGCGGCTAGCGTAGTGTATGGCAAACGGAATTCCATCCCTCCTCTGTCCCAGCACTGCCCCCACGGCACAATCGGAGGCATCCGTCATGATCTCGAATGGGAGAGACCAATCAGGCGGCTGGAGGACAGGGGCCTCAATAACATGCTGCTGGAGAGTCGCAAAGGACGAGAGACACTTGTCATCGACAAGGAACTCGGTGTCTTTCGTCAAGAGGTCAGTCAACGGTCGGGCAATCTTGCTGAAATCCAGAATAAATCTCCTATAAAATCCAACGTGCCCCAGGAATGACCGTAGCTGCCTCAAATTGGACGGCGGTGTGAGTTTCCTAATGACATCAACCTTGGCCGGATCAACCTCCATGCCCCTGTTGGAGATGATGTGGCCAAGCACCGTCCCTTGAGTCACCATGAAGTGACTCTTCTCCCAAGAGAGAACCAAATGATACTCAATACATCGCTGGAGTACCCGGTCTAGGCAGTCAAGACAAGAATCGAATCCGTCGCCGTAGACCGAGAAATCGTCCATGAAGACCTCCAAACACTCCCCTACCATGTCCGAAAAGATCGACAGCATGCACCTCTGAAAAGTCGCAGGGGCGTTGCATAACCCAAATGGCATGCGTCGAAAAGCATATGTGCCGAAGGGACAGGTAAAGGTGGTCTTCTCCTGATCCCAGGAGCGATGGCCACTTGGTTGTAGCCCGAGTACCCATCCAGGAAGCAATAATGGCTCTTTCCTGCCAGTCTCTCAATGATCTGGTCAATAAAAGGCAGGGGGAAATGGTCCTTCTTGGTGGCTTGGTTGAGTCTCCTGTAGTCAACACAAACCCTCCAAGAGGTGGGTACTCGTGTAGCGATCTCCTCTCCCGACTCACTGATCACAGTCGTGATGCCCGTCTTCTTGGGCACCACATGCAAGGGGCTGACCCACTTGGAGTCGGAAATGGGATAAATAAAATCTGCGCTCCACCATTTTGATATTTCTTTCGTCACGACCTCTCTCAGGTTGGGGTTCAACCGCCGCTGGAACTCACGCGACGGCTTCGCCCCCTCCTCAAGATAGATATGGTGGGAGCACACTGCTGGACTAATCCCATGGAGATCTGCTACGCTCCATCCGATCGCCTTGCGGTTCTTTTCAAGAACCCCCATCAAACGGGATTCTTGCTCTCCAGTCAACTCGGCGGAGATGATGACTGGGTACATCTCTGGATCGCGCGCAAGGAATCGATACTTCAGCGACGTAGGGAGCGGCTTCAGCTCTGGAATGCTGGGTGCTGGCAAATCTAGCTGCGGAAGAAACTGAGTGAAAGCTGCTAAGTCTGCCAAATCTGCCTGGGAAAGTGAAAGCGTACTCTCGCAAACTGGGTCGGGAGAAGGCTGCTCAACTGTACTGTCTCTGCTCGGCTCTGTATCTACCTCCTCCTCATCTATAGGCTCAGGTGAACTCAGGTCTGGCATCTGATCATAGCAATCGACCCAATCAGACTCTGAATCCGAGGGATCTGTATCAATCGCGGTGGCTTCAGTACCACCGGAAAACAAGGTGGCCTCAGCACCACCATCACTAAACATCGTGTCACGATCAAGGACCGGCTCTGCTGCCTCTATGGTATCCTGAACCAGGGTTGTGCTCTCCAGACTCTCCTCTGCTATCATCTCGGCATCAGCTGTATCTGAATATGAGAGGATGGTCTGTGCTGCAGGATCTGCCCAAGCTGCCTCATCGTCTGTGATCACAAAATCACAGTCCTGGTGGATGTCTGGCTCTGTGTCTGTCAGCTGCTCTGAATCTGTACTCGCATCTGAGCGGGTTCTCTCTCTAGCTCTGTAGTCCTCGACCGTCTCTATTTGTATACTCTCGCCCTCGATGCGAAAGTACACCTTCCCACTATCATGATCAGTCACCGCTTTGGCTGTGGCCAAAAACGGACGACCAAGGATTATGGGGGTATCGGCCACTGACTCAGGGATCTCCATGTCCAACACCACGAAGTCCACGGGGAATTTCAGACCCTGAATCGTGACGATAACATCTCGTAATAACCCTTCGGCCTCTTGACAGATCGATCAGCGAACTGAAGGACTGTCCTGCTCTGTCGAAGAGTGCCCAACTCGAAGCGGTCGAGAAGGGCTGCCGGAAGAAGGTTGATCGACGATCCGCTATCTAAAAGAGTACGGTCGAACCTCTGCTCACTAATCTGGCATCTGACATACGGGGCCCCTGAATCTGGCCTCTTGGCTGGTAGGCGGTTCTGGATCGCAAAACACGTGGCTTTCGTCAGCACATGGATCTCTGAAGTGTGGTTCCTCCTCCTCCTCCTGACTGTAGTCCTATCTCTCAAAGAACGCTGGAGAAGCGGGATGTGCTGCAAAGCCTCCTGGAGGGTCAGCTGGATGTGGAATCGATCGATCATGCTCTGGCTGAACTCCTCAAGCTCTCTTTTTTTTGGATTTTCTTTTTTCTTCCCCTTCCCCATCTGAAGGGCTCTAGGGAAGGGGATCACAGGGTCCTTCTCAGATGAAGGACTAGGAAAAGGCCTAGACGGTTCGATGACCGGATCCACACATACATCATGCACCACAGTGGGACCAGAAGAAACTAAACCTTTTCCTTTATTCACAACAGTGTTCCGAGGTACATGAACTGAAGGAAAGACAAAATCTCTATCACAACAAACACCGGTGGCCTAAGTACCACCTCTGGCTGGCTCTGCTGCTGCTGCTGCTGGTAGACGTCTCGCGGCATCAGTACCGCGTGCTGGCTCGGCTCTACTGGTGGCGTCAGTACCACCTCCTCGTAGATGGCCCAGACCTGGTCGTGGTCCTTAGCAAAGTAGGACCCGCCGCAAGAAGCGTTCACCAGACCCTGAAGCTCTGGCGTCATCCCGCTGAAAAAGCTCTGAACCAAGTTCGGCTTGGAGATGTCGTGGTGCGGGCATCTGTCTAGGAGCCCTCGAAACCTCTCCCATGCCTCGTGAAACTGCTCGTTGGGGAACATGGAGAAGTTGCTGATCAGGGCCCTCGCTGCATTCGTCCACCCGAGTGGATAGTACTTGTTCAAGTACTCGGTGCGGAGCTGCTCCCAGGTGTAGACAAACTTCCCTAGATGCTTCAGCCAGGTGGCTGCTCTATCTGCCAGTGAAAAAGGGAAGGCTATCATCCGAATCGTGTCCTGATCCACATGGCGATCATGGACAGTGCTGCAAATCATCAGGAACTCCTGGAGGTGGAGGTGGGGCTCCTCAGTAGCAAGTCCGTGGAATCGGGGAAGCAACTGCAAGGTGTTCGGGGGGAACTTGAAGTCCCCCACGATCGTTGGCACTACTACCCAGTGATGCATCAGAGTCGATCCGGGGTTGTGCAACTCCCGCATCGGTCGTGGTGGTCCTCCTGCCGCGGCAGCTGCTGCTGCTGCTGCGGCTGCGGCCTCTGCATCTGGTATCTCCTCAGGCTCGCTCTGCTCTGAACCTCGCTCTGCTCTGAGCCTCTCTAACTCTCGCCTCATCTCGATCATGAATGCCCCCTGATCACGTAACTGCTGTTGAACTGTCTCGAGTGATGCGATCAGGGTGGAGTTGATCGACCCTGGTCCAGTACAAAATGCTGGTCTCCTCGTGGACCTCCGGGGTGATCGCCTGAACTGGCGGCCATGGCGACGTCTGCAAAATCAAATGAGCCCAACTCAGGTGCTGTCAAATCTGCTAATCTCTCCTCGGGCTCATGTCTCTCAATACCAGAAGAAAGGGGGTCGAGGGGGAACAGGGCGGAATCGTACTCGGGCTCGGAGAGCTGGTCTCGGCTCTCGCGGGCCAACCTAGATGATCGGGTAGACGTGCCCGAAAGCGGTGCAGCCAGAGGCTGCCTAAGAGACCGTCTACCCATCATCTTGATCTGACGAGTAATGCGGATGAGATCTGGAGTCAACTATGATCACAAAACAAACCCCCGGTTCACCAACGCAGCGCAAGCTGAAGACCGTGAAAGTTCGGTCAGATTATCTTGTCTATTTTATTTTGGTGGACACACAAAATATCAGAGCGCTTACGTGACCTGTTAGGCTATCCGATGCTAACCCAACCGACTGGCCCGCACGGAAGAGTCGGTAATCAGTCGGGACTAGCACCGGGAGGCTCTACCTAGGGTGCGGGTCACTCTCTCGCGCATCCAAACCATACAATGAGGGGTTGCTCTCCCCAAGACAAAATTTTTAGGGTGAGCGGTTTTTAAGGTCAATAGTCTTAGCCAGTCCCAATTTTATGGTTTTTCTTTTTAATATTTTTCAAATCAAACAAAAAGGCCTAACGAATTTTTCGGTTCTCCTGATTATTTAGTCTGAAAACAGGGGGGAGAAGACGAAAAAGCCGATGCGCGAGAAATCAATGATGCATGCTGAGATAGAAATGCGTACCTTGTCTCCAGCACTCTACATGCAAGTGATCCGCGCAGAAATTTAAAGACAGAAAGAAAACTACCTAAATGATGCAACGGGAAAGCCGCGTCCTAAACGAGCAATTTCTAGCGCAGAACCGTCTAACTCAGTCACTCGCCCTCGATCCAAAGAGTCCGGTCTAGACCCACCCCTCCTCTTCTCGACAGGTCGAGTTCAGGAGTAGCGCTTGACGGGGCAGGCTCGCGGCGCGTAGGCTCTCAGGAAAGCGACTAAGTTATTTTTATTATTTATTTATTAGTAGGTCCAATTAACGTTCTATGGGAACATATAAGCAGTTAGGTGTTTGGATCCTACTAATTACGGCACAATCACCAGAAATTCCTAAGTCTAGGGGCTCGAGCAAAAACCGCGTAAACACCGGAAAAGGCAGTAAAAAGAAGAAGAAAACCGCGTCAAAAACCGTGAAAAACTCCTAAGGGGTCCCCCGAGCACACCGGTGCTCGGCGAAACAGACCCGCTAAGTGTCAAGCACAGTTCAAGTCTGAGTCCCTTTATTATTACAACAATTAAATAGTTCTAAACTATGCTCACCCACTCAACTCTCTCTCTCGCTCTCTCCTGCGGCTCCGTGCAGAAGGGAGCCGCCTCCGAGTTTCGCAGTTGCGTCGGCTTCTCGAAATCGGCCGCCTCGATCCTCGGGCCCTCGCAAGAAACAGAGAGAAGTGGTCAGTCCAGGTTATTATCAAAAATTATCAGAAAAATATCTACACAAATCTATACAAAAAGCCGCGAAAATCAAAAAGCCGCGGAAAACTCAAAAAAAAACGACTACTAAGCCGTGCTCCCCGGCAACGACGCCATTCTGATAAGCGCTCCGAACGACTAAGGTAAAGGTACAAAAATGGTCGTTGCGACCTCGGTCGCTCAGATGCGCTAAATCAAGAAAAATCGAACCACTAATAGCAATAAAATCAATCGAAGCGAGGAAGTGGTCCTGCTATGAGATTAACCTGGTATAGCACCCAGGGTCGAACTCAAGGAGCACGGATTGGCCAAAAGGCCTACGAAGTAGTCAAAATGAATAACATAAAAGACAACATATTTTTTAGTGGTTTTTAATGATTTTTATAATTTTTTTGGGATTTTTAATATGTGAATAAAATAAGAAAAACAAAAATAAGCAAACTTTGACAAATTATTTAATGCCTCAAAAATCAAGCAAAAATTCAGACAAAAATATTTTTATGTTTTTTATGTTTTTTAATGTTTTTGGTGAATTTTTGGAATTTTTATGGTGTGTATTTTATTTTCTAAAAATCAAACAGTAACTAAAATGCAAGGTACTGTCCAGCCAGGCCCAAAAGCCCTAGATAAAATATCTAGGGACCTCAAAAGGGCCTGGAGGTATTTTTCCTGTAAACTAGATAAAACAAGGAAAATTTGAGTACTAAAATTATTGTTTTTGGGTTTTTAATGTATTTATTAGAATTTTTATGAGTTTTTGAGGGTTTTTAAGTTTTTATGGGTTTTCAGTGATGAAAAATAGCCAAAATTGGTTAAAAAAATCAAAGAACACAAAATAAACAGTACCTAATTTTTATAGAATTTTTAGGGGTTTTTTTTATTTTTTTGTGATTTTTCAAGTTAAACAGTGCCAAAATTAGAGGTTTTTGAATTTTTAAAAATAGCAAACAAGATCAGAAATGTCCTCAAAAATCTACGAAAATCCTTCACCATGGCAGGAGCCATGTGTCAAATTTTTGTTGGATTTGGAGGTGATTTGATATTTTATTAAAAAATGACAAGAGGGCACTGTACACAGGGACCAAAGTGCAAATACCCAAAGTTCTGGGGGTCCCGGTGCAAAATAACCAGCAAAACACGCGCGAGGCACGTGCCTGGGGCACTCAGGGACCTATATGTAATAAAACTAAGGTTCGGGGACTAATTGGTAACACGTACCAAAAGTCCGAGGACCTTAGTTGCAATTTACCCTAAAATAAACGCACATGCGTAATAAAAACGTTCACAGGGGTATAAATGCAATTACTCAAAACGTTTCATTCATTCAGAACCATCCAAAACTACAAGGGCATATGATGCAAATAACCCACAAATACACGTGACGAAGCACGTGGCTCACACATACAGGGGTATAAATGCAAATAAACTAAAGCTCAGGGTCCACTATGCAAATATTCCAAAAACTAAACAACTACACTAGATAATTACAGGACTAAATGCGAAAGGAAATAAACAGAAGGGCCTTAGGGTAGTTTACCCTTTATTAATGGAGCGGCTGGATGGAGGCCACGTGGAGCATCTGACGGTAGCGAACAACGGGCATTCCACAGCTGGGCTCCTCGGGTGAATCCGACGGTGGGGGTCGTTCCACGTGGAGGATCGAACGATGGAGGCTCTCGGTGGCTAACCCTTGAGCATCGGACGGTCCAGATCTATCCTCCTCAGATCAAACGGTGGCTGCTGCTCCTGAACGGACGGCCCAGATGCAAACTGGAGCTGGAGGTCTGATCGGACGGTGGCTGGAGGTTGAGGAAGAATAGGTGGCCGGCGAAGTTCGCCGGCCTCGTGACGATGGCTCCGGCCTCCTCTGCTGCGCCTGAAGATCGGAGGAGCTCCGCGATGATGCTCCGCAGCTAGTGGTAGGTTCTGATGACCCAACCGAGCCCTGGAGGGCTCCGGCGAGGTCCGCGGAGGAGAAGCTCCTGGCCCTGATGACTCAAGCCCTCAGATGGGCTCGCATTGACATGCAAAGGAAACCAGGAGACTCGCGGGTCGAGGGCAAAGTGCCTCGACCCGGTTAGGCGTCGTGGCGGTGACCGGTGGGGCGAGATGGGCGAGCTCCGGCGAAGCGATGGACGGAAGAGCTCGAACCCCAGCTCCTGTGCGAGCTGGGTTGGATGGGGGTATGGAGAAGGTGCGTGGAGGGAAGGCGGAGGTGATGACGGATTCCGATGATCGAATGGGTGCGTGAAGTGGTCGGAATCGACGGAACACGGCGACGGCGAGATTTAGGGCAAAATGGAAATTGAACGGAAACGTGGAGCTACGGGATTACCTGGGTGGTGTAGTAGACTGGGCTGGAGCTGGGGAAACTCCCGGTCGTAGCCTCGAGGGTCGTCTGGGCCCGAGGCTTAAAGCTCGCACCAATGGCGGAGCTACGGCGGAGCTATTCGCCGGATCAGTGGTCCGACCACTCTCTCCTCGCTGCGACACGGCCAACCTGGAGCTGTCACCTCGGGGGTAGCTGTGGAGGTCACTGGACGAAGAATGGAGAGCCAAAGATGGAAGAATTTGGTGGCGGAGCTCGCTTAAGTAGGTTGGGGGGGGATCCGAAAAGAACGGCTCGGGTAGGTCACGGTGGCGCGCGGACCCCGAGGTCGATGCCCGGCGAGGGTGTCGGATGTGGGAGGTGTCAAACGGAGCCGGGGTTTAGGTGTTAGGCAATCGGGTCTGACGGGAAATGAATGGAGAAGTCAGGTCATCCACCAGATCCGAAGGAAAAAGGGTCCGCGGGGGAGAGTTGACCGGGGTCAACAATCCCCCGTGGACCAATCAGAGGCCGCCATTCAAGGGATTTTTATTTAATTATTTTGGGTCAGAAAATGACCGAATTTTCAAAAACTTAAAACATGAAATATTTTTATTTTATTTTTTTTCTATTTTTTGGTGATTTTTAATTAATTTTTGGAAATAAAAATAGGGTATTTACATAATATGTACCATATAGGTATATGTACATAATTAGGTTTTTTTTATTTTTGATTTTAATTATTATTTTTATACAATTTTATCCTTATTTTATATTTTATTTATTTACATTATAAAATAAGGAATAAAAGAGTGTTTTTATTTTATTTTTATTATTTATATATATTGGTAAAATAAATAGATATGTACATCTATATACATGGCATATGTACAAGGTATTTTTGGGTTTTTAATTTTGTTATTTTTATTTTGTTTTTGATTTTGATTCTTTTTATTTTATTTATTTACAATACATAGCATAGAATATTTACAAAAAGTATGAAAATTACTTTTGTATATTTACAAAGCTAAGTAAATATATATATAGGTGTGGTTTATGTACAAGAGAAATGGGGTATTTTTTATCTTTTTGATTTTTAACTTTTTATTTTGTTTTTATCTTTTATAAATATATACAAATATTTACAACTGTATTTTTGGTGAGGAAAATATAGTTTTATGTATTTACACAAATATTTACACATGAGCTCCTATCTCCCTCTACTTTGGCTTTTATGCGGTCAGGCCCATGCTGAGCCCTCCCTTGGGTTAGGTTGCTCAATATTTATTCTAAATATTTCCCTCTTTTTCTTTTTACTCTTTATTCTTTTAGTTTTGCACAAAAACATGCTAATTACAGGTTTTTACACAATGCATGCTTTTGGTAATTATTTGTATTTACATATATCTACATGTATTTGCAAAGGTTTTTGTAGCTAAAATAGAAGAATAAAGAGTGATGAATGGGCATTCATCAGTAGTCACGGATATTCTTTTAGATCCAGAGAGTGTAGGAGACCAGAGAAGGGCAGAGTTAGTAGCCTTGGAGGAGCTTAGAGATACAGCCTTCTCAAACAGCCTACAGTATAAGGAGAGAGTGAAAGAGTGGCATGATTCTCATATCAACCACAAGCATTTTGAGCCTGGACAGAGAGTATGGTTGTTTGATGCGAGGCTTCGTTTATTTCCAGGGAAGCTACAGAGCACGTGGAAGGGACCTTATCTTGTGAGAAAGGTACACGACAACGGTAGCATTGATATATCCGAGTTGTCTTCTGAGAGTACCTTTCGAGTGAACGGCCAGCGGCTCAAGCCATTTCTAGATCATGAGCCGCGGGTCGTTGATGTTGCCCCTATTCACTTTGCGTGAGATGTGGTCTCTTGACTCACATCTATTGCATCTCACGCCTGATTATCACTGTTCTTCCGACTTGTATAGATCCAGTTGTCTATATCACTATTCTTTAGTCCCACATCCCTTTTCTCATCTTATGACTATGCTATACTTAGGGTGTACTTTACCCTAAGTATAGGGGGGATGTAGGACCTGCGGGTATTCTTTTCATTCTTTCTGCCCCTGTTTTGCTGCCTATACTAAGGGATATTTTACCCTAAGTATAGGGGGGGCAGACTCTGTTCATTCTTCACTCGGATTTCCCTTCATGTACAACTTGCTATACTTAGGATTAGTTAATCCTAAGTATAGGGGGAAACCACCGAGTTCCTCTCATTCTATTCATTTATTCATTTCTGTACTTAGCCATTCCTTTTCACTTCCCTTTTACTAAGCACGAGTTATGTCTTCTTCATCGCTCTTGATCACTCTGAGGACATCGTTCGAGCTAAGTATAGGGGGGGGTGTATATATTTCATATATACTTTAGCCATAACTCGTACTTTGTGTGAGTGTGTTAAAAAATAAAATGGCTAAAAACCTTAAAAAATCACAAAAATTAAAATTTTTTTCCTGTACATAATCATTCTTTTATTGCACATACATAGTTAGTGTACAAAATTATTTTTGTAAAAATGTTTTCAAAAATCTTTGGTGTAAAGTTTGTGTAAATATTTTCTTATCAAAATTATGTATATAGTACAAAATTTTTCCAAAATGTTTTGAAAATCAAAAGTTTGCAAAAACCCTGTGTAAATGTTTGTAAATACTTTTGCAAAACTTGCACTTCATGCATCCATCCATTCATGATTTCAAAACATTTTTCAAAAATTTTGCATGATTTTAAATATTTGTAAATTGCATCTTTATGTACATATGTATATAGTTTTTCCTGGATGAGAGTTGACATTTAAACTAGCCTGGAATTAAATTGAGAAATGGAGCTTGATTAAGATCTTAATCCACCTAATTCTAAGAGGAACCTTATAGGGCTTAGGGTTAAGGCATTTCAGGTCCATAAGGACTTAATTCTTTGAGTCCACTAGGCTATGAGCATATGTCATCTTGATGAGCCTAAGTAGAGCACTTAACAACACACGCATGACTCTTAGAGACAATGGCTTGACTTGCACCAGCACTTTACACATAGCTCTCCACGGATGAGGTGGTGAGGAGACAGTTTCCTTTGGCTTGGGGTAGCATATGAGGGTAGTACTTCTAGGCGGAACCTCTCTTCTTCTTCTAGTGAAGGAAGTGCGTCTCAACTTGGTCTAGTGGTGATGAAGGCTAAAGACAGAAGCCGTGGGTTGCAATAAAACTTCAAAAGAGGGATAGTCTACTGGCTCAAGAGGAAAATTTCTTGTATATATGCTGCACCATGTAGATATGTTGTACAGAGGCACTTGAAAAAAAATTGCGAAATGCAAAAAGAACTCCAAAAAAGTGGTGGGTCGGATTGAAAATTTAATAACCCCACCGGAGTGTATATAGTCAAATAAAGCAAAAGCTTATGGTATCCATGTTACATCTCATGAAGCTTGCAGCGGGAGACTTAGCTACACTGGCTGAGCTTCCAAAAGTCTATACTTCTTCCCACTCTTCTTGAGCCGGTTGCACTTGAACTTAGAAGGGAATACCCCGCTTCTCGAGGAAAGAGTTGCTAGACCAAGGCATTAGAGTTACCAGGTTGAGGGAGGTTGTTTCTTTGTTACTTCTGAGGTGGGGAGCTACATATCACTTACACTGCATGGAAAGATTCATGGTCATTAGAGTTTGTGTATGTAGACTTGTTCTGATCTGGTTTATTGAGGAGTCTTGTCCATAGATTGGTGGAACTTAGAGACTGTTGAGTTTTAAGCTTAAGTCTAAATAAGGTTCCGACACATTAATAATCTAAAGACCTGATCGAGCTCCATTTTTCAATTTAATGAAGGAAAGTTTAATATTCAACATTGATCCATGTACATTCCCCTCTTTTTCTTTTTCTTTCTTTCTTTTTCACTTCTTTTTCAAACAAGTGTTTGCTAAGGGACTAGCAAAAGTTAAGTATAGGGGGGTGATGAATACTCATTCATCACTCTTTATTCTTATATTTTAGCTACAAAAACCTTTGCAAATGCTTGTATATAGTTGTAAATGGAAATAATTACCAAAAGCATGCATTGCGTAAAAACCTATAATTAGCATGTTTTTGTGCAAAAATAAAAGAATAAAGATTAAAAAGAAAAAGAGGGAAATATTTAGAATAAATATTGAGCAACCTAACCCAAGGGAGGGCTCAGCATGGGCCTGACCGCATAAAAGCCAAAGTAGATGGAGATAGGGGCTCATGTGTGTACATATTTATGTAAATAAATAAAAGTATTTTCCTCGCAAAAAATAGCTTAAAATATGCTTGTAAATATTTGTATATACTCATAAGTATAAAAACAAAAGAAAAAGATAAAAATCAAAAAGAAGAGAAAAATATCACTCATCATGTACATAGACCACCCACCTTTATATTTATTTAGCTTCATAAATAAATAAAATTAATTTCCAAAATCTTTGTAAATATTCTATATTATATAATGTAAATAAATAAAATAAAAACAATTAAAACAAAAACAAAATAAAAATAGCAAAATTAAAAACACAAAGATATATTGTAAATATACCATGTATATAGATGTACATATGTATTTATTTCACCTATATAGATAAATAATCAAAATAAAATAAAAATGTCTTTGTATTCTTTATTTTATAATATGAATAAATAAAATATAAAATGGGAATAAAATTGTATAAAAATAACAATTAAAAATCAAAAATTAAAATCCCATAAAGTGTATATATACCTATATATAACCTACTATGTATATACCTTATTTTTATTTTGAAAAATTAACTAAAAATCACTAAAAAATAGAAAAAAATAAAATAAAAATATTTCATGTTTTAACTTTTTACAAATTCGGTCGTTTGCCACCTGTTATTTCACTTCCAAATATTATCCACGTGGCCGATCCCTATTGGCCCAGGGGATGTTGACCGCCCGGTCAACTACCCCCCCCCCCAGGACCACTTCTCACGGGCTTAGGCGCCCGACCCGATTTCCCCATTTTTTAGCGCCTAAACCCGATTGATTCCCACCTAAACCCCGGGTCAGATCCGTCCACGACATATCCGAGACCCTCGCCGGTGCTCCTGCATCGGGATCCGCGCGCTTCCACGCCCTACCCGTGCCTGTCTTCCCGGACCCTTCCAGCGTATAAAGCCGAGCTCCGCCACCCCCATTTGCCATCTTTGGCCATTCGATTCCCCCCCCAGTGAGCTCCAGCGTGTGCGTGAGAGTGACAGCTCGCGTCCTGTGCTGTTGAAGCGAGGAGAGGGAGCGAGACCACTGATCCGGCGAAGCTTCGCCGCCTTGCTCCGCCACCAGCAGTAGCCCGAGCCTCGGAGGGAGACGCTCCTCGAGGCGAAGACCCAGAGCATCCTTAGCTCATCCCTAGTCTCATCAGCCACCCAGGTAGTCCCTTAGCCTTCTCTTTTTCTTTGATTTCCCATTTCCCCCAAATCGCTGCTCCGCCGTCCCCCGCCGATTCCGATCGAGTCCGACCACCTACCGACCATCGGGCTTCACCATAGCCATCGCCTCCTTCCCGCGCACCTTCTCCATAGCTCCATCCAACCCATCTCGCACAGGAGATGGGAGTCGAGCTCCACCGTCCCCCCTTCGTCGGAGCTCGCCCATATCGCCCCACAGACCACCTTCCCCCGCCTAACTGGGTCGAGGCAGTTTGCCCTCGACCCGTGAGTCTTTTGGTCTACTTTGCAGGTGCTTCCCAGCCCGTCTGAGGGGTTGGACCATTCGGACCAGAAGCTCTTCCTCCGCCGACCTCGCCGGAGCCCTCCAGGGCTCGACTGGACCATCAGAGTTCACCAGCAGCTGCGGGACGTCATCGCGGAGCTTCTCCGACCTTCACGAGCAGCAGGGGAGGTCCGCAGCGCACGCACGAGGCCGACGAACTTCGCCGGCCAACTGTTCTTCCGATACCTTCTCCGACCGTCCGATCATCCTCACCCTCCAGGTCGCATCTCGACCGTTCACTTAACGAGGACCCGTCATCGTCAGATCCATCCACGAGGCGATCTGGACCGTCCAAGCCGAGAGGGATAGCCACCGATACCCTCAACCGCTAGATCAGACACGTGGCTACACCTTCGCCGTTGGATGCACCGAGGAGTTGAGCTGTGCAGCGCCAGTCACCAGTCACCGTTAGATGATCCACGTGGCGCGCATCCATCGGCCGCATTAATAAAGGGTAAACTACCCTTAGGCCCTCCTGTTTTTTCATTTCGCATTTAGTCCTGTAAATACCTAGTGTAGTTGTTGAGTTTTTGGTACTTTTGCATTAAGGACCTCGCACTTTATTTTCCTTGCACTTATGCCCCTGTGCGTTGTATGACACGTGCATCGACACGTGATTTTCTGGTTTATTTGCAATATAGGCCCTGTAGTTCTGGATGTTATCAGTTGAATGAAAGTTTTTGTTTATTTGCATTTATACCCCTGTGCGTGAAACATTTGAGCATGTGCGTTTATTTTTGGGTATTTTGCAGGTAAGCCCCTAGGCTTTTGGTACCTGTTACCAAATAGCCCTCGGGACTTATTTTCATTACATTTGGGTCCCTGAGTGCCCCAGACATGCGCGACGCACGTGTTTTGCTGGGTTAATTGCACCAGACCCCCTAGACTTCCGGGTATTTGCACATAGGTCCTTGTGCACAGTGCCCCCTCTTTATTTTTGAATAAAATAGCAAATTACCTCCAAATCCAACGAAAATTGGACACATGGCTCCTGCCATAGTGTAAAATTTTCAAGGATTTTTGGAGACATTTCTGAGTTGATTTGATATTTTTAAAAATTCAAAAACATCTAGTTTTGCTACTGTCTAACATTAAAAATCACAAAAAATATTAAATAGCATCTAAAAATTACAAAAAATTGTCTACTGTTTGTTTTGTTGTGTTTGATTTTCTAGCCAATTTTGGCTATTTTTCATTACTGAAAACCACTAAAAACTGAAAAACACTTAAAATCTTATAAAAATTCTAATAAATAAACCAAAAACCCAAAAATAATAATCTAGGTGCCTAATTTTTCCTTTTTTTATTCTCTATACAGGAATAATACCTCCAGGCTAATTTGGGGCTTCTAGATATTTTATCTAGGTCCTTTTAGCTCTGCTGGACAGTACCTATAGTTTCAGTCACTGTTTCATTTTTAGAAAATTAAATAAACATCAGAAAAATCCCAAAAATTCGCCAAAACACTAAAAATTATAAAACACATAAAAATATTTTTGTTGGAATTTTTGGTTGATTTTTAGTGCATTTAATAAATTGTT
Source organism: Ottelia alismoides (assembly GCA_037367405.1). NCBI lineage: Eukaryota > Viridiplantae > Streptophyta > Magnoliopsida > Alismatales > Hydrocharitaceae > Ottelia > Ottelia alismoides. The sequence goes on along the minus strand of JAZKJV010003960.1, from coordinate 102,740 downwards.
GAAGTGTGTAATTTCTTTACTTTTATTATTTTCTTAACATATTCAAAATCCAAAAAAATATAAAAACCCTTTAAAAACCACCAAAAATATCTTCTCTGCTCTGATTGACTACTTCGTAGGCTGTAAGGCCAATCCGTGCTCCTTGTGTTCGACCCTGGTCGCTATACCAGGTTAAATTAATAGCAGGACCGCTATTTTGTGTTTGATTGATTTTATTTCTGATTGGTGGTCTGATTTATTTTTCTTGATTGAGCCATCTTGATCGCTCGGGTCACAACGACCGTTTAGCACCTTATACCCGATTGGTCATTTTGCGCTCGTCAGCAATCACCTTTCCATTTTGCATAAGTACGCATATCCCAATCCTTGACGTGACGCATCACTATAAACTATAAATCCACCAATTCCTGATGGTAGGCTAAGAATGGGTGCTGATTGATAACATGCCTGACCACTCTGGTATAAGGTACAGAAATAGGGTCGTTGTGACCTAAGCGATCAGACCATGTATATCAAGAAAAATGAACCACTCGATACAAATAAAATCAATCAAGCACGAAAAGCGGTCCTGCTATGTGATTAACCTGGTATAGCACCCAGGGTCGAGCTCAAGGAGCACGGATTGGCCGAGAGGCCTACGAAGTAGTCAAAATAAAGGGAGAAAATCTTTTTAGTGGTTTTTAATTTGTTTTATATTTTTTTGGATTTTTTAATATATAAGGAAAATAAGAAAAGCAAGGAAGAACACAATTCAACAAATTATTTCAAGCACCAAAAATCAACCAAAATCAAAACAAAAAATATTTTTATGTGTTTTATATTTTTTTATGTTTTTGGTGGATTTTTGATAATTTTCTGATGTTTATTTTATTTTCTAAAAAATCAAACAGTAGCTGAAAACAGTGGTACTGTCCAGCCAAGCCAAAATCCCTAGATAAACTATCTAAGGGCCTTAAAATGGCCTGGAGGTAATTTTCCTGTAAAGATCACAAAACAAGGAAAATTTAGTTACCAATTTTATTGTTTTTGGATTTTTAATTTATTTACTAGAATTTTTATGGGTTTTTGAGTGTTTTTAAGTTTTTAGTGTTTTTAAGCAATGAAAAATAGCCAAAATTGGCTGGAAAATCAAACAAACTAAACTAAAAAGTAGCTAATTTTTAGGGAATTTTTGAAAGAGTTTTTATATTTTTTTGTGATTTTTCAAACTAGACAGTGACAAAATAAGAGGTTTTTGAATTTTTAAAAATAGCAAACAAAATCAGAAATGTCCTCAAAAATCCGTGAAAATCCTACACCATGGCAGGAGCCATGTTTCAAATTCTCATTGGATTCGGAGGTGATTTGATATTTTATTCAAAAATAGAGATAGGGCACTGTGCACAGGGACCAAAGTGCAAATACCCGAAGTTCTGGCGGTCCTGGTGCAAAATACCCAGCAAAACACGTGCCAAGCGCGTGCCTGGGGCACTCAGGGACCCAAATGTAAGAAAAATAAGTTCCGAGGGCTTATTGGTAACAAGTACCAAAAGTCCAAGGGCTTATCTGCAAATAACCCAACAATTTCACGCACATGTGGAAATAAATCACGCACAGGGGTATAAATGCAAATATCTAAAAACTTTCATTCCTTTAAGAACATCCAGAACTACAGGGGCTTTAATTGCAAATACACCAAAATAACACGTGACGAAGCACGAGGCTCACAACAGGCAGGGGTATAGATGCAAATATACTATAGTACGAGGTCCAGTATGCAAATTACCCTAAAACTACACAACTGGTTTAAATATTTACAGGACTAAAACGAAATAAAACTAAAGACTGGGCCTACGGGTAAATTACCCGTTATTAGGCGGGGGCGTTGGATGCGCTCCACGTGGCGATCTGACGGCTACGGATGGTGGGCGCTCCAGATGACGTCTCCTCGAATCTGACGGTGATGGCTGCTCCGGATATGGACGGCCCAGATTAGAACTGGAGCGAGGGATGAAGATCGACGGCGCTGGAGGATGATGGAAGAACAAAGCCCCGGCGAGCTTTGCCGGGCTCGTACGTGCGTTGCGCTCCTCCTTGGAGCACTCTGAAGGTCGGAGAAGAATGCTGGAGTGCTCCCGCGTCTGCTGCGATGCTCCGATGATCGGCCCGAGCTCGGAGGAGCTCAGGGGCGGTCGGCGGAGCTGGGTCTCCTGGCCTGAATGACCAAGCCCTCAGATGGGCTCGGTGGAACCTGCAAAGTGGCTCAGAAGATTCGCGGGTCGAGGGCAAACTGCCTCGACCCAATTAGGTGGAGTGAAGGTGGTTGGTGCGTCGGGGTGGCGGGCTCCGGCGAAGGTGGTGGACGGAGGAGCCCGGCTCCCAGCTCCTGTGCGAGCTGGGTTGAGTGAGTGGGTGCAGAAGGTGCGTCGGAGGGAGACGGTGATGGTGGTCGATTTCGATGATCGAGATAGGTGGTAGGGTGGTCGGAATCAAGGAACGACGGCGGAGCTGCGATTTGGGCGTAAACGAAAATCGAACGAAATGGGAAGGCTAAATGGCTACCTGAATGGTCGAAGAGACCGTGGTGGAGCTGGGGAAGCTCTCGGTCTTGGCCTCAAGGGACGTCTCGGCCCGAGGCTCGAAGCTCGCTCAGGTGGCGGAGCTACGGCGGGTACGTCGCCGGATCAGTGGATTCCTCCTCCTCTCCTCGCTGCAACAGGTGGAATCGCTCGCTGTCACTCTCGCGGTCGCTCTGGAGCTCACAGGGAAGGAGGCGAATGACCAAAGATGCTCAAATCGAGTGGCGGAGCTCCATCTTTATATGGCTAGGGGTCCGGTTAACAGAGGTCGGGGCGAGCAGCGTAGCGCGCGGATCCCCAAAAACCTCCCCGGGCGTGGATCATGATCGAAAAATCTCGGATTAGAACCCGGGGTTAGGCGGAGTGGTGATCGGGTCGAGCGGGTAATAATTGAAGAAATCGGGTCCGGAGCTCGAACCCGTGGGAAGTGGTCCTGGGGGGGTAGTTGACCGAGCGGTCAACATCCCCAGGACCCAATGAGGATGGGCCACGTGGCAGGATCTTGAAGCTCAAAATTAAGGTAGCTAGGGCCCGATTTTGCAAAAACTCAAAACATGAAATATTTTTATTTTATTTTTTTTTATTTTTGGTGATTTTTAATTAATTTTTGGAAATAAAAATAAGCTATTTACATAATATGTACTAGATATAGGTATATACAATATATATAGGGTTTTGATTTTTGATTTTTTTATATATTATTTTTATACAATTTTATCCTTATTTTATATTTTATTTATTTATTTATAGAATAAAATAAGGAATAAAAAGGTATTTTTATTTTATTTTTATTATTTATGTACATAGGTAAAATAAATATATATACATCTATATACATGGTATCTGTACAATGTATTTTTGTATTTTTTATTTTTCTATTTTTATTTTGTTTTGATTTTTTTAATTGTTTTTATTTTATTTATTTACAATATATAACATAGACTATTTATAAAAATTATTTTTATATATTTACAAAGCTAAATAAATATATAGGTGTGGTTTATGTACATGATGAAAGGGAGTATTTTTGATCTTTTTGATTTTTAACTTTTTATTTTGTTTTTATATTTTTATAAATATATACAAGTATTTACAAGCATATTTTTGGGTGAGGAAAATATAGTTTTATTTATTTACACAAATATTTACATATGAGCCCCTATCTCCCTCTACTTTGGCTTTTATGCGGTCAGGCCATGCTGAGCCCTCCCTTGGGTTAGGTTGCTCAATATTTCTTCTAAATATTTCCCTCTTTTTCTTTTTAATCTTTATTCTTTTATTTTTGCACAAAAACATGCTAATTATAGATTTTTACACCATGCATGCTTTTGGTAATTATTCCTATTTACACATATCTACATGTATTTGCAAAGGTTTTTGTAGCTAAAATATAAGAATAAAGAGTGATGAATGGGTATTCATCACCCCCTATACTTAACTTTGCTAGTCCCTTAGCAAACACTTATTTAAAAAAAGAAGTGAAAAAAGAAAGAAAGAAAAAGAAAAAGAGGATGTACATGGATCAATGTTGATTATTAAACTTGCCTTCATTAAATTAGGGTATGGAGCTCGATCAGATCTTTGGATTATTAATGTGTCGGAACCTTATTTAGACTTAGGCTTAAAACTCAACAGGCTCTAAGTTCCACTAATCTATGGGCAAGACTCCTCAATAAACCAGATCAGAACAAGTCTACATACACAAACTCTAATGACCATGAATTTTCCATGCAGTGTAAGTGATATGTGGCTCCCCACCTCATAAGTAACAAAGAAACAACCTCCCTCAACCCGGTAACTCTAATGCCTCGGTCTAGCAACTCTTTCCTCGAGAAGCGGGGTATTCCCTTCTAAGTTCAAGTGCAACCGGCTCAAGAAGAGGGGGAAGAAGTATAGACTTTTGGAAGCTCAGCCAGTGTAGCCAAGTCTCCCGCTGCAAGCTTCATGAGATGTAACATGGATACCATAAGCTTTTGCTTTATTTGACTATATACACTCCGGTGGGGTTATTAAATTCTCAATCCGACCCACCACTTTTTTGGAGTTCTTTTTGCATTTTGCAATTTTTTTTCAAGGACTTCTATACAACATATCTACATGGTGCAACATATATACAAGAAATTTTCCTCTTGAGCCAGTAGACTATCCCTCTTTTGAAGCTTTATTGCAACCCACAGCTTCTGTCTTTAGCCTTCATCACCACTAGACCAAGTTGAGACGCACTTCCTTCACTAGAAGAAGAAGAGAGGTTCCGCCTAGAAGTACTACCCTCATATGCTACCCCAAGCCAAAGGAAACTGCCTCCTCACCACCTCATCCGTGGAGAGCCATGTGTAAAGTGTTGGTGCAAGTCAAGCCATTGTCTCTAAGAGTCATGCGTGTGTTGTTAAGTGCTCTACTTTGGCTCATCAAGATGACATGTGCTCATAGCCTAGTGGACTCAAAGAATTAAGTCCTTATGGACCTGAAAAGCCTTAACCCAAAGTCCTATAAGGTTCCTCTTAAAGTTAAGTGGATTAAGATCTTATTCAAGCTCCATTTCTCAATTTAATTCCAAGCTTAGTTTAAATGTCAACTCTCATCCAGGAAAACTATATACATATATGTACACAAGATGCTTATTTACACAAATTTTTACAATCGTGCAAAATTTTTGAAAAATGTTTTGAAATCATGGATGAATGATGCATGAGGTGCAAGTTTTGCAAAAAGATATTTACATAAGATTTTTGCAAACTTTTGATTTTCAAAACATTTTGGAAAAATTTTGTACTATATGCATAATTTTGATACAAAAAATTTTACACAAGCTTTACACAAAAATATTTTTGAAATCATTTTTACAAAAATACTTTGTACATTAGCTATGTATGTGCATGATAAAAGAAGTTTATGTACATGAAAATTTTTTAATTTTTGTGATTTTTAGCCATTTTATTTATTAACACACTCACACAAAGTACGAGTTATGGCTAAAGTATATATGAAATATATACACACCCCCCCTATACTTAGCTCGAACGATGTCCTCAGAGTGATCAAGAGCGATGAAGAAGACATAAATCGTGTTTAGTAAAAGGGAAGTGAAAAGGAATGGCTGAGTACGAAAACGAATGAATGAATAGAATGAGAGGAACTCGGTGGTTTCCCCCTATACTTAGGATTAACTAATCCTAAGTATAGCAAGCTGTCCATGAAGGGAAATCCGAGTGAAGAAGATACAGAGTCTGCCCCCCCTATACTTAGGGTAAAATATCCCTAAGTATAGGCAGCAAAACAGGAGCAGAACGAATGAAAAGAATACCCGCAGGTCCTACATCCCCCCTATACTTAGGGTAAAGTACACCCTAAGTATAGCATAATCATAAGATGAGAAAAGGGATGTGGGACTAAAGAATAGAATGATATGGACAACTGGATCTATACAAGGCGAAGGAACAGTGAAAATCAGGCGTGAGATGCAAAAGATGTGAGTCAAGAGACCACATCTCACGCAAAATGAATAGGGGCAACAATAACGTCCCGCGGCTCATGATCTAGAAATGGCTTGAGCCGCTGGCCGTTCACTCGAAAGGTACTCTCAGAAGACAACTCGGATATGTCAATGCTACCATTGTCGTGTACCTTTCTAACCAAGTAAGGTCCCTTCCATTTGCTCTGCAGCTTCCCTGGAAACAAACGAAGTCTCGCATCAAACAGCCATACTCTCTGTCCAATCTCAAAATGCTTGTGGCTGATATGAGAATCATGCCACTCCTTCACTCTCTCTTTGTACTGTAGGTTGTTTGAGAAAGCTGTATCTCTAAGCTCCTCCAGGGCAGCTAACTCTGCCCTCCTCTGTTCTGCTACACCATCTGGATCCATAAGAATATCTGTGACTGCCCAAAGTGACTTGTGCCTCAGCTCAACAGGTAAATGGCACGGCTTGCCATATACGAGGCGAAAGGGAGATGTGCCCAATGGAGTCTTGAAAGACGTCCTATATGCCCACAAGACCGAGTCCAAAAGCTGTGACCAATCCTTTCGGTTAGGGCGGACGACTTTCTGCAAGATAGTCTTGATCTCCCTATTCGACACCTCAGCTAGACCATTCGTCTGTGGATGGTAAGGTGTGGCAACACGATGGTCTATACTGAACTCGCTAGCAAGGGCCTTCACCTGGTCGTTGATGAAATGAGACCCCCCATCAGAAATCAGAACTCGTGGAACCCCGAACCGCGTGATGATGTGCTTCCTCAAAAATCTGCAAACTGTCCTCGCATCAGCGGCTCGGGTGGGGATGGCCTCAACCCAGCGACTAACATAATCAACGGCCAACAGAATGTACTCAAATCCCTGACTCTTAGGGAATGGACCCATGAAATCGATGCCCCATGCATCAAAAACCTCACAGAAGTGAATGGGCTGCATCGGCATCATATCACGCTGTCCACAAGTGCCTATCCTCTGACAGTCAGTACACCTCTTCACGAACTCATCAGAGTCCTTGAAGAGGGTAGGCCACCACAAGCCGGATTGGAGCACTTTCTGTGCCGTTCTCCTCCCAGAATGATGTCCTCCTGCCTCAAGCTTGTGGCAGTAAGTGAGGACGCTATGGTGTTCCTCCTGAGGAATACACCGACGCCAGACGCTGTCCCCTCCTTCGTGGTAAAGGATGGGATCCTCCCAATGGTAGGACTTGGCCTTCGCGAGGAAGGTCTCAAGTCTCTGCCTGGGCCAATCTTGTGGGACTTTCCCAGCAACGAGAAAGTTCACAATATCGGCGTACCATGGAAGTGAGGCGATAGCAAGGATCGCCTCATCTGGGAAGGTATCTCTAATAGGATCAATCTGCTCAGAATCCTCAGGCTGCTCTAGTCAGGAGAGATGATCCGCCACCACATTCTTGACTCCAAGCTTATCCTTAATCTCAATATCGAACTCCTGGAGTAGAAGGATCCATCTAGTCAGTCTGGCCTTGGCATCCTTCTTTGCCATGAGGTACCTGATGGCGGTGTGATCTGTAAACAAAGTCACTCTAGATCCAATGATATACGATCTGAACTTATCTAGGGCGAACACTACGGCTAACATCTCCTTCTCTGTGACCGTGTAATTCTGCTGGGCGGAATCCAATGTGCGGCTAGCGTAGTGGATAGCAAACGGAACTCCATCCCTTCTCTGTCCCAGCACTGCCCCCACGGCAAAATCGGAGGCGTCCGTCATGATCTCGAATGGGAGAGACCAATCAGGCGGCTGGAGAACAGGAGCCTCAATAACACACTGCTGGAGAGTCGCAAAGGACAAGAGACACTTGTCATCGACAAGGAACTCGGTGTCTTTCGTCAAGAGGTCAGTCAACGGTCGGGCAATCCTGCTGAAATCCTGAATAAATCTCCTATAAAATCCAACGTGCCCCAGGAATGACCGTAGCTGCCTCAAATTGGACGGCGGTGCGAGTTTTCTAATGACATCAACCTTGGCCGGATCCACCTCCATGCCCCTGTTGGAGATGATGTGGCCAAGCACCGTCCCTTGAGTCACCATGAAGTGACTCTTCTCCCAAGATAGAACCAAATGGTACTCAATACATCGCTGGAGTACTCGGTCTAGGCAGTCAAGTCAAGAGTCGAATCCGTCGCCGTAGACCGAGAAATCGTCCATGAAGACCTCCAAACACTCCCCTACCATGTCCGAAAAGATCGACAGCATGCACCTCTGAAAAGTCGCAGGGGCATTGCATAGCCCAAATGGCATGCGTCGAAAGGCATATGTACCAAAGGGACAGGTAAAGGTGGTCTTCTCCTGATCCTCAGGAGCGATGGCCACCTGGTTGTAGCCCGAGTACCCATCCAGGAAGCAATAATGGCTCTTCCCTGCCAGTCTCTCAATGATCTGGTCAATAAAAGGCAGGGGGAAATGGTCCTTCTTGGTGGCCTGGTTGAGTCTCCTGTAGTCAACACAGACTCTCCAAGAGGTGGGTACTCGTGTAGCGATCTCCTCTCCCGACTCACTGATCACAGTCGTGATGCCCGTCTTCTTGGGCACCACATGCAAGGGGCTGACCCACTTGGAGTCGGAAATGGGATAAATAAAATCTGCACTCCACCATTTCGATATTTCCTTCATCACAACCTCTCTCAGGTTGGGGTTCAGTCGCCGCTGAAACTCACGCGACGGCTTCGCCCCCTCCTCGAGATAGATATGGTGGGAGCACACTGCTGGACTAATCCCATGGAGATCCGCTACGCTCCATCCGATTGCCTTGCGGTTCTTTTCAAGAACTCCCATCAAATGGGATTCCTGCTCTCCAGTCAGATCGGCAGAGATGATGACTGGGTACATCTCAGGCTCGCCCGCAAGGAACCGATACTTCAGCGAAGTAGGGAGCGGCTTCATCTCTGGACAGCTGGGCGCTGGCAATTCTGGCTTCGGAAGAAAATGTGTCAATGCTGCTAAGTCTGCCAAATCTGTCTGGGAGAAAGAAAGCGAACTCTCACAAATTGGATCTGGAGAAGGCTGCTCAACTATGCTGTCTCTGATCTGCTCTGCGTCTGCCTCCTCCTCATCTGTAGGCTCAGGTGGACTCAAGTCTGGTATCTGATCGTCGTAATCTGCCCAGTCAGACTCTGAATCCGAGGGATCTGCATCCAAAAAGGTGGCATCAGTACCACCGTAACACAAGGTGGCCTCAGCACCACCATCACTAAAATCCGTATCGCGATCAAGGACCGGCTCTGCTGCCTCTGTGGTATCCTGAACTAGGGCTGTGCTCTCCAGACTCTCCTCTGCTATTATCTCGGCATCAGCTGTATCTGAAAATGAGAGGATGGCCTGTGCTGCAGGATCTGCCCATGCTGCCTCGTCATCAGTGATCACAAAATCACAGTCCCGGTGGATGTCTGGCTCGGCGTCTGTCAGTTGCTCTGAATCGGTGCTGGCATCTGAGCGTTCTCTCTCTCTAGCTCTGTAGTCCTCGACCGTCTCTATTTGTATACTCTCGCCCTCGACGCGAAAGTACACCTTCCCGCTATCATGATCAGTCACCGCCTTGGCTGTGACCAAGAACGGACGACCAAGGATGATGGGGGTATCAACCACTGAATCAGGGATCTCCATGTCCAACACTACGAAGTCCACGGGGAATTTTAGGCCCTGAATCGTGACGATAACATCTCGCAACAACCCCTTCGGCCTCTTGACAGATCGATCAGCAAACTGAAGGACTGTCCTGCTCTGTCGAAGAGTGCCCAACTCGAAGCGGTCGAGAAGGGCTGCCGGAAGAAGGTTGATCGACGATCCTCTATCCAATAGAGTACGGTCGAACCTCTGCTCACTGATCTGACATCTGACATACGGTTCCCCTGAATCTGGCCTCTTGGCCGGCAGACGGTTCTGGATCGCAAAACACATGGATTTCATCAGCACATGGATCTCTGAAGTGTGGTTCCTCCTCCTCCTCCTGACTGTGGTCCTGTCTCTCAAAGATCGCTGAAGAAGGGGGATGTGCTGCAAAGCCTCCTGGAGGGTCAGCTGGATGTGGAATCTATCGATCATGCTCTGACTGAACTCCTCCTTCTCTCTCTTTTTTGGATCATTTTCTTTTTTCTTCCCCTTCCCCATCTGAAGGGCTCTAGGGAAGGGGATCACAGGGTCCTTCGCAGATGAAGGACTAGGAAAAGGCCTAGACGGCTCGACGGCCGGATCCACACATACATCAAGCACCACAGTGGGACCAGAAGAAACTAAACCTTTTCCTTTATTCACAACAGTGTTCTGAGGTACATGAACTGAAGGAAAGACAACATCTCTATCATAACAAACACCGGTGGCCTCAGCACCACCTCTGGCTGGCTCTGCTGCTGCTGGTACTGGACATCTCGCGGCATCAGTACCGCGGGCTGGCTTGGCTAAACGGGTGGCGTCAGTACCACCTCCTCGAACTGGTGAAGCGGCGGCCTCAGTACCGCCGGTGGGATCAACATCTTTGGTGGCTTCAGTGCCACCGTCATCATCAGGAGCGTCCTCAGTACCGCTCTCCTCCTCCTCATGTGGCGCCCCAGAAGTATCCTCGTGGTGAAGCTCAGATGAGGCGCCGCCGCCTGCTGGGGTCCTACCGCTCCTAAGTGTGACAAAATCAGCATCAAATAGATCCGAAGACATATCATCAAATGGGTCACTAGGAGTGGCGAGCTCAGTGTGTACTACCTGCTCAGATTTCCTCTTGAGGTTGTTCGGGTTTGGCTCGATCTGTGTAGGGATGGCGGCCTTCCCTCTCATCAAGTCCCGCATCTCCTGGCAGAACTCGTCCATCTCCCGTCTAAATGTAGCCTGCTGGTCCGTGAGGAGGCGGGCTATATCATCCAAGGCGGGGCCCTCATGGGAGCCCGACGCTCACGTCTCCAAGACTGTACCTGCTGCTAATAAGGACGAGGAACGCCGGACGACTGCTGGTGTGACTGGTATGCTGGGGGCTGTTGCTGCGGCTGGTGATCTCTCTGCTGGGCGTACTGCCCTCCCTGATCGGATGGCTGCTGCTGGGGCTGGGTACCTCCACTCCTCCACCTGAATCCGGGATGGTCTCGTCGGATCCCAGGCTGGGGGCGGTCATACCAAATCCCGTTGACATCCATCAACGGCTCTGCATCGTAGGGGGCTGGCGGGAGTACTGCCAGAGGCTGATCCGGCTGGTAGACCACCATCTGCATGTCTGGAGATGGTGGGGACTGGTAGGTAGGCTGCGGCTGCTGGTACGGCTCCGCCTGTACAAGGTGAACCTGTCTAGGCTGCTGTGAGGAGCTGGAGCGCTGGGACGAGCTGCTGCTGCCGCCGGTATCGCCTCGCGATAGAAGACGGGGCTGCGAAGCCGTCTGTGCCTCCTGGAGACACATGAGCTGGGTCTTCATGTCGCTCAGAACCTGTGCCATCTATTCCATCTGAGTGATGCTCTGGCACTGCTTCTTCTCAGTCAGCTCCATGCGGTCCAACTTTTCGCTGATAATGCCCATGTCCGCAGCGGATGACTCTGCCTATGCTGCTGCGACTGCGGACGAACTGGATGGACCTGCTCTACCCGTGCTATCCGCTGGTACTGCACGGGTCCTGGCTGCTGTGGCTGGGGTCTCTGAGTATACAACCTGGTCTGGGACATCACCATGTAGTTTTCGGCCATCTCCTCGTAGATGGCCCAGACCTGATCGTGGTCCTTGGCAAAGTAGGACCCGCCGCAAGAAGCGTTCACCAGACCCTGAAGCTCTGGCGTCAACCCGCTGAAAAAGCTCTGAACTAAGTTCGGCTTGGAGATATCGTGGTGCGGGCATCTGTCTAGGAGCTCTCGAAACCTCTCCCATGCCTCGTGAAACTGCTCGTTGGGGAACATGGAGAAGTTGCTGATCAGGGCCCTCGCTGCATTCGTCCGCCCGAGTGGATAGTACTTGTTCAAGTACTCGGTGCGGAGCTGCTCCCAGGTGTAGACAAACTTCCCCAAGTGTTTCAGCCAGGTGGCTGCTCTATCTGCCAGTGAAAAGGGGAAGGCTATCATCCGGATCGTGTCCTGGTCCACGTGGCGATCGTGGACAGTGCTGCAGATCATCAGGAACTCCTGGAGGTGGAGGTGGGGCTCCTCAGTGGCAAGTCCGTGGAAACGGGGCAGCAACTGCAAGGTGTTCGGGGGGAACTTGAAGTCCCCCACGATCGCTGGCACTACTACCCAATGATGCATGAGTGTCGATCCGGGGTTGTGCAACTCCCGCATCGGTCGTGGTGGTCCTCCTGCCGCGGCGCCTCCCGCTGTGGCGGCGGCTGCCGCTGCTGCTGCGGCTGCTGCGGCTCGTGCCTCTGCATCAGGTATCTCCTCAAGGTCGCTCTGCTGGTCTCGCTCTGCTCTGAGCCTCTCCAACTCTCACCTCATCTCTATCATGAATGCCCCCTGATCACGTAACTGCTGCTGAACTGTCTCAAGTGATGCGATCAGGGTGGAGTTGATCGCGCCCTGGTCTAGTACAAAATGCTCGGGCTGACGGGGGTGATCATCTGAACTGCCGGCCATAGCGACGTCTGCAAAATCAAACGAGCCCAACTCAGGTGCTGTCAAATCCGCTAATCTCTCCTCGGGCTCATGTCTCTCAGTACCAAAAGAAAGGGGGTCGAGGGGGAACAAGGCGGAGTCGTACTCGGGCTCGGAGAGCTGGTCTCGGCTCTCGCGGGCCAACCTAGATGATCAGGTAGACGTGCCCGAAAGCGGTGCAGCCAGAGGCTGCCTAAGAGAGCGTCTACCCATCATCTTGATCTGGCGAGTAGTGCGGATGAGATCTGGAGAAACTATGATCACAAAACAAACCCCCGGTTCACCAACGCAACGCGAGCTGAAGACCGTGAAAGTTCGGTCGAATTATCTTGTTGATTTTATTAGGTGAACACACAAAATATCAGAGCGCTTACGTGACCTGTTAGGATACCCGATGCTAACCCAACCGACTGGCCCGCACGAAAGAGTCGGTAATCAGTCGGGACTAGCACCGGAGGGTTCTACCTAGGGTGCGGGTCACTCTCTCGCGCATCCAAACCATACAATGAGGGGGTTGCTCTCCCCAAGACAAAATTATTAGGGTGAGCGTCTTTTAAGATCAATAGTGTTAACCAGTCCCAATTTTATGGTTTTTCTTTTTTTTTTAATATTTTTCAAATATCAAGCAAACGCCTAACGAATTTTTTGGTTCTCCTGATTATTTAATCCAAAACAGGGGGGAGAAGACGAAAAAGCCGATGCACGATGAAATCAATGATGCATGCAAAGTAAGGAAGGCGTACCTGACTCCAGTACTCTACATGCAATATGATCCGCGCATAAATGTAAAGACAGGAAAGAAACTACCTATATGGTGCAGCGGTGAAAACCGAGTCCTAAACAGGCAATTTCTACTCGACAGAACCGTCTAGCTTAGTCACTCGCCCTCGATCCAAAGAGTCCGGTCTAGACCCACCCCTCCTCTTCTCGACAAGTCGAGTTCAGGAGTAGCGCTTGACGGGGCAGGCTCGCGGCGCGTAGGCTCTCAGGAAAGCGACTAAGCTATTTTTATTATTGATTTTTTAGTAGGTCCAATTATCGTTCTATAGGAACAGGCAATTAATTAGGTGTGGGGATCCTACTAATTACGACACAGTCAAGCAGAAAATCCTAAATCTAGGGGCTCGAGAAAAACCGCTAAAACTGTAAAAGGCAGTAAAAAGGAAAGAAAACAAAGACGCGTAAAAACCGCGAAAAACTCCTAAGGGTCCCCCGAGCACACCGGTGCTCGGCGAAACAGACCCACTAAGTCAGCCAAGTCCAGTCTTTGAGTCCCTGTATTATTACAACAATAATCAAATAATCCTAATCTAACCTCACCCACTCAACTCTCTCTCTCGCTCTCTCCTGCGGCTCCGTGCAGAAGGGAGCCGCCTCCGAGTCTCGCGGTTGCGTCGGCTTCTCGAAATCGGCCGCCTCGATCCTCGGGCCCTCGCAAGAAAAAGAGACAAGTGGTCAGTCCAAATTATTATCAAAAAATATCAGAAAATATATCTACAGCAATCTATACAAAAAGCCGCGAAAATCAGAACCGCGGAAAAACTCAAGAAAAACGACTACTAAGCCGTGCTCCCCGGCAACGGCGCCATTCTTATAACAGGCCTGACCACTCAGGTATAAGGTACAGAAATAGGGTCGTTGTGACCTAAGCGATCAGACCATGTATATCAAGAAAAATGAACCACTCGATACAAATAAAATCAATCAAGCACGAAAAGCGGTCCTGCTATGTGATTAACCTGGTATAGCACCCAGGGTCGAACTCAAGGAGCACGGATTGGCCGAGAGGCCTACGAAGTAGTCAAAATAAAGGGAGAAAATCTTTTTAGTGGTTTTTAATTTGTTTTATATTTTTTTTGGATTTTTTGATATATAAGGAAAATAAGAAAATCAAGGAAGAACACAATTCATCAAATTATTTCAAGCACCAAAAATCAACCAAAAATCAAAACAAAAAATATTTTTATGTGTTGTATATTTTTTATGTTTTTGGTGGATTTTTGATAATTTTCTGATGTTTATTTTATTTTCTAAAAAATCAAACAGTAGCTGAAAACAGTGGTACTGTCCAGCCAAGCCAAAAGTCCCTAGATAAAATATCTAAGGGCCTTAAAATGGCCTGGAGGTAATTTTCCTGTAAATATCACAAAACAAGGAAAATTTAGGTACTAATTTTATTGATTTTGGATTTTTAATTTATTTACTAGATTTTTATGGGTTTTTGAGTGTTTTTAAGTTTTTAGTGTTTTTAAGCAATGAAAAATAGCCAAAATTGGCTGGAAAATCAAACAAACTAAACAAAACAGTAGCTAATTTTTAGGGAATTTTTGAAAGAGTTTTTATATTTTTTTGTGATTTTTCAAACTAGACAGTGACAAAATAAGAGGTTTTTGAATTTTTAAAAATAGCAAACAAAATAAGAAATGTCCTCAAAAATCCGTGAAAATCCTACACCGTGGCAGGAGCCGTGTATCAAATTCTCATTGGATTCGGAGGTGATTTGATATTTTATTCAAAAATAGAGATAGGGCACTGCGCACAGGGACCAAAGTGCAAATACCCGAAGTTCTGGGGGTCCTGGTGCAAAATACCCAGCAAAACACGTGCCAAGCGCGTGCTTGGGGCACTCAGGGACCCAAATGTAAGAAAAATAAGTTCCGAGGGCTTATTGGTAACAAGTACCAAAAGTCCAAGGGCTTATCTGCAAATAAGCCAACAATTTCACGCACATGTGGAAATAAATCACGCACAGGGGTATAAATGCAAATATCTAAAAACTTTCATTCCTTTAAGAACATCCAGAACTACAGGGGCTTTAATTGCAAATACACCAAAATAACACGTGACGAAGCACGTGGCTCACAACAGGCAGGGGTATAGATGCAAATAAACTATAGTACGAGGTCCAGTATGCAAATTACCCTAAAACTACACAACTGGTTTAAATATTTACAGGACTAAAACGAAATAAAACTAAAGACTGGGCCTACGGGTAAATTACCCGTTATTAGGCGGGGGCGTTGGATGCGCTCCACGTGGCGATCTGACGGCTACGAATGGTGGGCGCTCCAGATGACGTCTCCTCGAATCTGACGGTGATGGCTGCTCCGGATATGGACGGCCCAGATTAGAACTGGAGCGAGGGATGAAGATCGACGGCGCTGGAGGATGATGGAAGAACAAAGCCCCGGCGAGCTTTGCCGGGCTCGTACGTGCGTTGCGCTCCTCCTTGGAGCACTCTGAAGGTCGGAGAAGAATGCTGGAGTGCTCCCGCGTCTGCTGCGATGCTCCGATGATCGGCCCGAGCTCGGAGGAGCTCAGGGGCGGTCGGCGGAGCTGGGTCTCCTGGCCTGAATGACCAAGCCCTCAGATGGGCTCGGTGGAACCTGCAAAGTGGCTCAGAAGATTCGCGGGTCGAGGGCAAACTGCCTCGACCCAATTAGGTGGAGTGAAGGTGGTTGGTGCGTCGGGGTGGCGGGCTCCGGCGAAGGTGGTGGACGGAGGAGCCCGGCTCCCAGCTCCTGTGCGAGCTGGGTTGAGTGAGTGGGTGCAGAAGGTGCGTCGGAGGGAGACGGTGATGGTGGTCGATTTCGATGATCGAGATAGGTGGTAGGGTGGTCGGAATCAAGGAACGACGGCGGAGCTGCGATTTGGGCGTAAACGAAAATCAAACGAAATGGGAAGGCTAAATGGCTACCTGAATGGTCGAAGAGACCGTGGTGGAGCTGGGGAAGCTCTCGGTCTTGGCCTCAAGGGACGTCTCGGCCCGAGGCTCGAAGCTCGCTCAGGTGGCGGAGCTACGGCGGGTACGTCGCCGGATCAGTGGATTCCTCCTCCTCTCCTCGCTGCAACAGGTGGAATCGCTCGCTGTCACTCTCGCGGTCGCTCTGGAGCTCACAGGGAAGGAGGCGAATGACCAAAGATGCTCAAATCGAGTGGCGGAGCTCCAGCTTTATATGGCTAGGGGTCCGGTTAACAGAGGTCGGGGCGAGCAGCGTAGCGCGCGGATCCCCAAAAACCTCCCCGGGCGTGGATCATGATCGAAAAATCTCGGATTAGAACCCGGGGTTAGGCGGAGTGGTGATCGGGTCGAGCGGGTAATAATTGAAGAAATCGGGTCCGGAGCTCGAACCCGTGGGAAGTGGTCCTGGGGGTGGGGGGGGTAGTTGACCGGGCGGTCAACATCCCCAGGACCCAATGAGGATGGGCCACGTGGCAGGATCTTGAAGCTCAAAATTAAGGTAGCTAGGGCCCGATTTTGCAAAAACTCAAAACATGAAATATTTTTATTTTATTTTTTTCTATTTTTTGGTGATTTTTAATTAATTTTTGGAAATAAAAATAAGCTATTTACATAATATGTACTAGATATAGGTATATACAATATATATAGGGTTTTGATTTTTGATTTTTTTATATATTATTTTTATACAATTTTATCCTTATTTTATATTTTATTTATTTATTTATAGAATAAAATAAGGAATAAAAAGGTATTTTTATTTTATTTTTATTATTTATGTACATAGGTAAAATAAATATATATACATCTATATACATGGTATCTGTACAATGTATTTTTGTATTTTTTATTTTTCTATTTTTATTTTGTTTTGATTTTTTTAATTGTTTTTATTTTATTTATTTACAATATATAACATAGACTATTTATAAAAATTATTTTTATATATTTACAAAGCTAAATAAATATATAGGTGTGGTTTATGTACATGATGAAAGGGAGTATTTTTGATCTTTTTGATTTTTAACTTTTTATTTTGTTTTTATATTTTTATAAATATATACAAGTATTTACAAGCATATTTTTGGGTGAGGAAAATATAGTTTTATTTATTTACACAAATATTTACATATGAGCCCCTATCTCCCTCTACTTTGGCTTTTATGCGGTCAGGCCATGCTGAGCCCTCCCTTGGGTTAGGTTGCTCAATATTTCTTCTAAATATTTCCCTCTTTTTCTTTTTAATCTTTATTCTTTTATTTTTGCACAAAAACATGCTAATTATAGATTTTTACACAATGCATGCTTTTGGTAATTATTCCTATTTACACATATCTACATGTATTTGCAAAGGTTTTTGTAGCTAAAATATAAGAATAAAGAGTGATGAATGGGTATTCATCACTGATGTGAGCCGATTCTTAAGTTCCTGAAAACTTTTCTCACATTCATCATCCCATACAAATTTCAGCTCCTTCCTAGTTAGTTTTGTTAATGGTGCCGCAATTCTTGAAAAGTTCTCAACAAATCTTCTATAATATCCAGCGAGACCAAGGAAACTTCGAATTTCTGATACACTTGTTGGTTGTCCCCAATTTAAGATAGCTTCTATCTTGCTTGGATCTACCGATATGCCTTCTCCTGAAATTATATGACCTAGAAATGCCACCTTTTTCAGCCAAAATTCACATTTATCCAACTTTGCAAATAATTGATGTTCCTTTAAGGTTTGCAATACAATCTTCAGGTGTTCCTTATGTTCTTCCTCTGATCGTGAGTAGATCAAAATATTATCAATAAAACAATTACAAATTTGTCCAAGAAAGGATGAAATACGCGATTCATTAAATCCATAAAAGCGGCAGGGGCAATTGTTAATCCAAAAGGTATTACCAGAAATTCATAATGCCCATAACGAGTTCGGAAGGCTGTTTTAGGGACATCTTCAGCTTTGATTTTCAGTTGATGATAGCCCGATCTCAGGTCTATCTTAGAGAACACAGAAGCCCCTTGTAGTTGATCAAATAAATCATCTATCCGAGGAAGAGGATAATTATTACGTACAGTCACTTGATTCAGCCTTCTATAATCAATACAAAGCCGAAAGGAACCATCTTTCTTCTTGACGAAAAGGACAGGAGCTCCCCAGGGTGATATACTAGACTGTATGAAACCCTTGTCCGTTAATTCTTGCAACTGAATCTTCAGTTCCTTGAGCTCAGACGGAGCCATTCGATAGGCTGCCAGTGCTATCGGAGTTGTACCAGGAACTAGATCGATATTAAACTCAATCTCTCTATCTGGTGGAAGCCCTGGTAGTTCATTCGGAAATACTTCAGGAAAGTCTTGTACGATAGGGATGTTCTCTAGCCTAATAGCTTCCACCTTTATGTTATAAATAAGAGCAACATAAGAAGAGCATCCCTTCCTTATCAATCTGTGAGTCAATACATTAGAAATTATAGGAGTAGGATATATCTTCCTACCTCCTGAGTAAATGAATTCAGCTTCCCCGGGTCTTCGAAAAATGACTTCCTTTTTATAACAGTCCAATAGAGCATGGTATGCAATAAGACAATCCATTCCTATGATTATATCAAATTCTTTGATCTGCATAGGAATTAGATCCACATAGATCTGGTGTTCCCCTATCCACATCACACAATGTTTGAAAATGTGGCGAACAATTTCAGGTTCTCCTTTAGGAGTTGTAATTGCTAGAGTGTTATCAAGGTTTTCCATTTCTACATCAGCATGGATGCAAAAACTTCAAGAAATAAAAGAATGACTAGCTCCAGAATCAAAAAGTGTATAAGCCTCTTTGCCGAAAATTATTGTAATACCTGAGACAACATCTTCTGAGGCAATGGCTTCTTTAAGGGTCATGTTAAAGGCCTTTCCAGAATCTTGTACCTTTTGAGCTTGGCGATTTTGTGCATTGTGCCTCTTCTGGTTCCTGTTGGAGGGTACTTTCTGACATCATTGTTCCGACGTTGGTTAGATTCTTGAATGTATCCATGTTTCCTTGTCCAAATAGGGCATTCACCGCGTATATGTCCAGTCTGCCTGCAGTGGTAGCAATCTCGTGTGCCTTTACGACATTCCTCAGGATGATTCCGCCCACAAGAATTGCATCGCGGATAAGTGTTCATTGTCACTTCCTTTGCCCTTGGTTCTCGTGCATCAGCATGGAATTGCTTAGGATTTTTGAAATTTCTGAATGTTTTGATGCCATCACCTTTCCAGTGAGAGATTTCTCCACCTCTTTTCCTCGACGATGCATTGCATCTTCTTTGTTCGTAGACAACCTTCTCTGCCCTCCGAGCGGCCTCAACTAGATCAGCATAAATCGTATATCCTGCAACAGCTACCATAGACTTTATATCAATATGCAAACCATCTTCGAAGCGCCGACATTTTTCTTCCTCTTTAGCCACTAGTGAAGGAACATACTTGGACAATTCAATGAAACACTTCTCATACTCATCCACTGACATACTTCCTTGAGTTAAATACAAAAATTCCCGACGACGTTCTTCTTGATAAACTCTTGGATAATATTTTTCATTAAATTCCTTCTGGAAGATCTGCCACATCGGAGTAATAGAAGTGTCTATATATTTTACCAATATAGACTTCCACCAATCGTAAGCGTCTTCTTTTAGTAGGAAAACAGAAAATTTTAGACGCTGCTCATCTGTACAGTCCATTAGATTGAACACTTTTTCTGTATTCTCAAACCATGCTTTGGCTACTTTTGGATCAGCCGTACCATAGAATGATTGTGCCCCTAACTTGCGAACATGCTCGAAAGGCAATTGTTGGTCGAAATCATGCGGTCGCATGGATTGGGCAGCCATGCTTCCCAATGTTTGGGAAATCAACGTTAAAGTATCTTGCAAGTTATTATTATTCATCACATTCCCGTCGCCCAATCCTTGTGTATTCCTAGGAGGTTGCTCTGCTGCCATCATGTCCTATAAAAATAGTACTCTAATTAGACTTCTGATAGAATAATAAAAAAAATCCCCAGAAGCTCATATGATAGAATAAAATGAATCCTCGACATCCCAACAAAATCAATAATCCAATTTCCTTCCATATTCAAATTCTTGTAACAATTCAATCTCCAAATTCAACTGTTAGTCGTGAATCCCAAAACCTGGCTCTGATACCACAAGTTGTCACGACCCGTCCCTCTGTCCGAGACGAGCGCGACAAGAACCTATTTATAAACCTCCTATTAAATCATTTCTATTCTAATCTTTTATTTTTCCGCAAAATTTTGACAGAGTTTCCTCTATAACATGGATCTCCCAACCGCTACCTGTATCTAAAACGACCTCTTTTCATTCTATGACAAAGCCTTATAATCCGATCAAGATCACATCAACCATGAATATAAACATCACATTGTACCTTTCTATATAAACAAGATCTACATATTTACATCATTATCAATGTCCATTCTTGCATATCCATACCAAAAATCCGCAACTTTGTTTTCATCAAACATCTGCTAAGGCATCAAAAAGTTACCAAAAACTAAGGTCTTTGATGACGCAACCTCCAACTAGTGTTATGCAACTATGCACTTCCTTCAAGCTTCCTGATCAAGATTTATATGTAATAATATAACAATAGAATGGTGAATCTAAACCCAGGAAAGAGCTTAGACCCAGCGAGCGGATCTCAAGCTTTTGATACACTACTTTATCAATATAACTTGCATTGTATCAAATTATTCTTTACTAGAAAACAACATAAGAAAGACTATTTGCATGGATCAACAAGTATCATAGAATGATTGTGGCATGAAATAACATAAAAAAAATCATGATAATCTTACCTTGTCATATTCAATGTCACACTACCCCAACATGTCGTACTAATTCATGAACCGTGTAAAATTGTCTAGGGAGAGAAATTCAACCCAAGATCGTGAAAATTTTATCATTTCATATCAATGGTCCCAAAGACCAAGTACATTTCACATACGGCCCAAAGCCCATTAGTATACGAAATGCGGGCCCAAAGCCCTCCTGAGCCACAAGGAGTAGGCCATAGGTATATCACGAGGATATACCTACCCCAACATGTAGTGACTTGTTCATGAATTTTCTGGGGAGTAGGCCATAGTGTGCATTGATCTTATACCCTATCATGAAAAATCTTGACAGCATAATCGTAAATATCCAAACAAAATTGGCATTCATGAATCATAAACTGCCTCTGGTTTGCAACATGAAAATCATAATTGAGCTTGGTATATAAAATGTCAGGATAAACACATGAATTGATTACTATAAGACCTTCATAAGCATGGAACTATTGTAAAATCATTGCTATAAAATTTAGCGAAGTCTAACTAGTTTTTGTAGAAAATATGACTTGGAACCACTCACCTGTCATTGACAGAACTATCAGTGACTCTCCAATCTTTTCTCTAGGATTGAAACATTGTCCTATTTAAATTTGAATGGGAGGTTAGCTTCACTAACAATAATAATTAATAATCTACATTTTTATCAAGTTATAGTTATAAGGGTTTTTTTTGTTTTTATATCCCAGGACTCCTGCTTGTGATCACAGGTTCCCCCCGTAATAACAATAGAATGCCTTATCATGCAAAAGTAAGTGGTTTCATTTTCACGCTTAGGTATCGGCATATTTTACCACGATTAATCTAATACACAAAATTTCACCTACAATATCTCTGATGTATATAGGTGAATTCATCGGTAATGGGGTTAAGGAGTGTTTGCATATTCTTCATTGAACAGATCTATATCTATAATATCTAGATCTTATGAATATTGAGATTCCTAAAATTCAATGGAATTAGTATGCAGGGGAACAAACCTTATATATATACACAGTATTATCCTAACAACAAAGTTTTTCAAATCTCTCTTTTTTTTAAATTACTTAACGTATGAGTAGATGTCATATATTATATCCATTACGTCTTTCCAACCCCCTATTTTTTTTCGGAAAAGCTTATCATATATCATTGTTCCCTTTTGCAACAATGAATATGCAGGTTTCTGATTTTTTTTCTTATGCAAATCAACCCGTGGTAACTAAGACCCCCATCCATGAACTCATAAATCTTCATATTAACGTTGGGGTAGTAAGTTAACAATAGGCAAAAAACCATTTTATTGATCATCTTTTGGCTTTAGATTCACTAGGTATAACATCTCAAAAGATTGGAAAGCATGGATAATTATACTTTAAACAGATATGGAAAAGAAGGGTTACAAACGAATATCTTTAGAAAACCCCTGAATGATTAAATTATGATTTCAATAATTTCATAGATTGATATATATATTATTGCTTGATGATCTGTACATATATAAAGATATTTAATATAAGAGAGAGATCTGAGTAAGGAAGAGATGATACCTGCAGTTTATATCCCATGCCCCCCTCTTCGGCAAGGCTTCTCGCTCTCTCCCTCTCGTAGTCGCATGAGAATTGTTGGGCTTTTCCCTCTCCTTATTGACAACATATCTTATATAGATTTTATTTTTAATGGCCCATCATTATCCTTCTATCTCCGTGCTCTCTCCACGTAGTGGTAGATACCACCCGTCATCTCCATAGTTCTTTTTGTTTTCTGTATCCATGCAAGTTTCCAATGGTTGTATTTTGCAATTAACCCAAACCCATTTTTTCCCCTATGACTATAGTTGTTACACATTCGGCTCTTTTCTCTATTCTCTTATATATATACATATGAATAAAGAAAAATGGCTATATATAAATATTCATTTTAGAAACATATTGGAATATACCATTTCCACCGTTAATACATGTATTTGAATCAATATTGATAGGTCATCTGTACCATACCATCGGTCTTTCTATATTTGATAGAAAGGTATTTAGTCCAACTGGATGTTACAATGCATAAGTGCGTACATATATCGGAAGAAAAATCACATGCATGTACACCTACAATACTAGTCTTGCAGCTCTCTATGGCTATAGATAGTTGATACTGTTGTATGACTCTCTTCCTGGTACTACTACAGATCAAAGATATAGAATAATCTAATTGCTTAAATATCCTAGTGGATTCAGGAGCAAGTTTTAACGCAGCCGCATGTCTTGAGGGTGGAGGTGCACTTGCCGTCATTACCGCAGGCGACGTCGAAGGAGCACGTGTTGGTCTTGCAGCTCGTGGGATCTGTACCTTATTTGCAGCACATACATGCGGTGGAGGGGAGGTCGGCGAGGGGAGGAGGCCTGGTCGGGCGGGTGGGGGAGGTCAAGGAAGGGAAGGTCAGGCAGAGGCAGAGGGGAGGTGGCAATTGAGGATGGAATAGGGGAGTGGAAGGGGAGTAGGAGATGTCGTGGAGGAGGCATGAGGGAGAAGTGATGACATTTTTTGTAATTTTGAGAAATAAAATGGGTATTATGGAAAAGAAATTCATGTAATTCGATTATTTTTAAAAGGCAAATGGATGGGAGTTAATCACATGTCTATACGGTAAGAGTTAATAAGTTTACGTAGTCGAGGGAGGATTACAATGTTTCGACGGTCGTAGAGGTCATCTATCAAGTCTATAGGATCTGTCGGGTAGAAATCCCTTTATGTTAATGCAACAAAAGCTTATCAAAGAAACTTTCTCTGTTAAATGAAGGACCATGAAGGTCCGTAATAAAGTCATGGTCCTCAACAAATGTGTACGAAAACACAGAGGATCCGAGTCAAAAAGGGATATCCCAAACTCAGCAAGACGGATTTGATATCTGATATCAAGGAAAATTAACCCTAACAACTTGTTGGTTTCACTTAAAATACTTAAATCTAAGTTATTAAGTATTGACTCCACCGTTTTTAATCCACACCCATACACTGTGAGTTTTAGATGTATGATTATGTTTAGAAGCCAAGGTGTTACAAATAAAATATTGACCTCGGCTCCATCCACCGAAGCCAATCACGTGTTTCTCAATTGCAACAACATTGCGTTGGATTTTTCAATTAATTAATAAAAATTTCTGATGATCGAATTCCGAAATTGATGGTATCGATAATAGAAAGAAAGATTTGATTAGTATTTAATGGTGTAGTTAAAAAGGAAAATAAACTTATTGATGGATTCCAAAATAAATCACATATGTCATTCAAACAGTTTTAATATCTATAGTTTGATGGATTATACTCCAATGGAAGAGATTGTATGCTTATCATTTTTTGAATGAATTATACACTTATTGAAAATTTCTTCTGTACATGCATGTATTTATGAAATTAAGTTATGTAAACGAATAATTTGAATTTTTATATCATTCGATGCTAAATATATAACAATAAATATTATTCATTGTAAAATTATCTTGCTTGTAATTCATGTTGAACATCGTACTTATTGCGGAAGGTTCATATGGCAATGACTATTCATTGGGTTTTTCGTTGCAATTAGTATTAGTGTTGTTAAATTTGGGAAATATTAGGAAGAAAGAGTTAACGCATAATCATTGTTATGATTAGTTGCTTGCATTACTGTGACATATAGGATATTCTCTGTGAATCTAAAGAATGAGAAATAATTTTGCAACGAAATAATATATGGTATTATTCATCGAACTATGAAAGATATAACAGCGGATATGTATGTATATAAATTTATGCACGTATTTGTGTGTACACAAATACCAGCAGCACAAGCAACGGTAACATTTTGAAGAAGGATAGATCCTAAGCATCGTGCACAGTGGTTCCCTTTGTACGCAATAAATTACGAGTACGGAGAAATTTCATGCATCCCTTAGACATATTGGCACTTAATTATTAATTGCATGGAATTAGGTTAGGAGTGTAGATCTTATCCGTTCAATCAAGATCGAGCAGGACACACGGATTCACGGTTATGGCAGTCCTTTCCGTGTGCCATCGAGCCTTAGGGCCCGTTCGGTAGGAGAATAAGCAGGAATAAGGATGAGGAATAAGGGGAATAATGGTCTATTCTCCATTCGGCTAGAGGATAAGAATAAAGAGAATAAGGTGAAATAAAGGTAAGTAAGGTGGGATAAAGATAGGAATAAGAGTGAAATAAGATGAAATAATGGAGAATAGTCGTATCACGGGAAAGCGTGTTGGGGGCTTATTCCCCTTATTCCATTCCTCCTTATACCCCAAACGAACAGGGCCTTAGGTTAGCTTCTTAATGTAATATATGTGTACGTGAATGAGAAACATAATAATGATGAAGCGCTTAGATCTATGATTGCATTCAACTTAATGGGACGCCATCACGATTGACGTGCCTGCTTAAGCTATATCTTTTCAGAAAAGAGATACTAATTTATTGATCCCATCCATTAATCCATGAGTTCGTCAAAACTTTTCTTCCTAATACTTAATAAATGCATGAGAATAAAGCAGAAGATGAATTGGCGTAGTGGTATCCTCATGAATTGGTGCAGTTGTTGCAGTCGCAGGTCTTTGGGTAAACGATGCATCTGTTATCGCGGCAGATCGGCTCCCAGCAGCACTGCTTCGTCTTGCACGTCGACGGATCGGAGCTGTTGATGCAGCAGTTACACGTCGAGCACGTCTTGGTTTCCTGCAGTGTCACCCCTTCCAGGACCAGATCCTTCTCCTGCCCCTCCATCGGCAAGTACGACGACCATGCCGACGTGTTCCTCGCTACACAGATAGAAGTCGGTATTCAGTATTCGGAAGGATGTGGATACAATTATAAGCAAAGATCAAATAGAATAATGGTGGAGCAATTCACCTATTGCAGCCATGGCCACGAAGAGGAGAAAGATGGAGAGGAGCTTCGACATTGTTGCGAATTAGGGTGTGAAAATATACGATGTCAAACACACACACATATGGCCTTATAAATAGAGGACATGCAGTTCTTCCTCCAGAATCGTATCTTCTGCACTAACGCAATCAATTCCAACCTCATAGACAGAAATTAAGGAGTTTGAACCATAAAAAAGGAAATTCGTTTCAATTGAACGTAATTAATTAATTTTTTTAAAAAAATATTCAATTAAGGATCCGATCCCCAAAAATTTACATTTCGAAATCGTTGCCATTTCTGTTCTCAATCTATGATATCAGAAACCGGAATATACTGTTCAACGCAGAATTCGTGGGAAATTGGATTTTTTAATGATGTAGAATCCCAAAGTTGGTCATCTCCCAGTACTGGGACCTGTAAACTAGCAGTAATTGTTGGGGTATAAGTTCGGTCCCAATCTTTGGGTTGTTTGTTTTTGCAAATTACACAAGTTTATAGGAGGCGCGGATTCATATTCCGAGTAGGAGAAAGAGGAGCTGGAGCTGCGATATATATGTATATACAGGGAAAAGGGTATTTATTTTTTTAAGAATACTTATGTGGATTTACTCAGTTCCGAATGTGTTTTAAATTTTTTGCAAA
This sequence comes from Ottelia alismoides, assembly GCA_037367405.1. Classification (NCBI taxonomy): domain Eukaryota; kingdom Viridiplantae; phylum Streptophyta; class Magnoliopsida; order Alismatales; family Hydrocharitaceae; genus Ottelia; species Ottelia alismoides. The sequence goes on along the minus strand of JAZKJV010003960.1, from coordinate 75,977 downwards.
ACAAACAATCTTAACATGCCTATAAGGTCAATTTCAATAATTCTAATACCATTAAAATGTGATAGTCTTGATGGAGATGATAGAAGTGTTGAATTTAGTTGAAATTAGTATGATATCATGGCGATATATGGTGATTTAAATCCCTCTCGGTTTAATTTCAAAAGCACGAAAAATCAATGAAAAAAATGGTCGGGTGCAGCTAATTAGCTACACCCCCAGGTGCAGCTTCCCCAACGCTATATATATATATATATATATATATATATATATATATATATATATATATATATATAGGGCATATCCAGAGGGCACTGTGCCGATTTGGGTCGTGGTGAGCACCAAACGTGGGCTCGCCACGTGTATGTGTCGGTTCTATTTGGAAGGGGACGGTTTTGGCAATAACAATGTGCATGCATTATTAACATAATAAGAATTCGAATTAAATCATTTCCTTAAAAATATGTGGTCGGTTTTAGTAAGCTAAAAAATACGCATTTAAATTATTGTCGGCATATATTCTATTTATGGAATGATAATTCCACGTTTGGATTAGAAAAGATAAATTACTAATTATAATTATTGATTACGTCAATTACTGATGTCCATACAATAATTACCTATTACAAATATACATATTACTGAACACATTATGATTGTTACTGAATTTATAGCTATTTTACATCTGTAACATTACATTGTACAGAGATCAGTAATTTATTCATGTTACTCAAGTAATACATATTCAGTTCTCAAGTAACTATTGTTGTGGGATCAGTAATTAAGTATGTGAATTACTAATGTCCATACAATAAGTACTGATTACAAATGTCCATTTTACTGAAGTCATTTTGATTGTTACTAATGTTATAGTTACTTAATACTTTGAGTCTTACTGAAACACTTCTTATTTACTTATATAACATTTTTAATTACTTATAATGTATCGAGTGTTACTGATAGCAATACATAAGTTACTGGTTACATGATTTTTTATACTTATTCCAACTTACTTATTCCATTACCTTCTTTTACCTACAATTTATTATATGTTACTGATGCTTCTATATATCTTACTTGTTTTATTCTTTGTTTTGAATTACTATCGAATCACACCTTCTTTACTTATGTAGCATATTTAATTACTTGTAATACGTCAAGTGTTACCGAAAGTCACACATAAATTACTTAATTATAGTTATATGGTGAACATCCAAATGTCAACTGTCTTCTAGTTCATTTAGATGATGTTGTTTTGCTCTCGCTCCTCGGCATAACAACAGCTTCTTCAAGACACCAAATTGTGCATTGTTCTGCAAGAAACAATAAGTTAATTTATATCTGTGAATAGTAAGAATTGTATAAAGAAAAGTAATTCTGCAATATACTCACTTCAGTAAGAATCATTGAATGACAAGTAACTTGTAATGAATTGTTAGTAACATTTATTATATGATAAGTAACTTGTAATGATTGTTAGTAACTCAGCAATATACTCGCTTCAGTAAGAATCATTCCATGACAAGTAACTTGTAATGAAATGTTAGTAACGTTTGTTATATGATAAGTAACTTGTAATGAATTGTTAGTAACTCAGCATTATAGTCAGTATATCTTCAAAGTAACACATTAAAAGTAACAATTTTGTTAGTAGTAGTAACATAAAATATCTTATAAGTAAATTAAGAAGATATATTAGTAACTCAGTATATATTCAAAGTAAAACATTAAAAGTAACAATTGCGTTATCATTAGTAACATAAAATATCTGAGAATACTTGCTTCAGTACTATTTTATATCCGAGAATAGTAAGAATTGTAAAAAGAATGGTAACTCAGCAATATACTCGCTTCAGTAAGAATCATTCAATGACAAGTAACTTTTAGTGAATTGTTAGTAACGTTTGTTATATGACAAGTAACTTGTAATGTGTTGTATTTATAAACTTACTGATTGTTTTAATATAGTTACTGACAGTCAGTAATGAAGTTACAATGTTACTAGAGTTACTTGTTATTATTATAAAGTTACTTCTACATGCTAAAAAGTTACTGATGGATAGTGTAAATATTACTTGTTATATATGTAAGTTAATAAAATACTAGTAATGGTTTACAATGTTACCAAAGAGTATATTAATTGTTACTGGTCATTATACGATAGTTACTAGTACAAGTTATATGGAATTTCTTACTAACATATATATAAAACTTACTGATACATGTAATAAAGTTATCAAAGCCAACAATAAAGTTACAAATTTACTGTAACTTTTTATTATATGAAATCAAAATAACTTCGATAAAAAATCAATTAGGAATACAAATCATGTATCAAAATGAATAAAAATCGATATTATGAATAAAACTTTCTCATATTCCAATCATACTTCACGAATAAAACATCGCTTACGATAACAAATATGCAGTATTCATAAAAAAAATTAATGTATTCATCATCTCGTCGTATTGATCCCAAAACAAACATTGCTAAAAATCAAAAAATCATTAAAACAACGAAATTATGATAGAAAGAAGCGATTAAATTATGAAATCGAATCACATACCTCCCATCTTGCGTTGGAACGAAACAAATGCCATGCGTTGGAATGAGACGATAGATTTTACCAATCAAATGCACGCGCCTTCCTCTTTCCACAAATGCAATGCTATTTTTAGTAATGTTCTAATTTCCGATTTTGTTTTATTTCCATACAAAATCGGTTCCTATTTTTTGGGATTAATCGGTTCCTATTTTTTTGCGATTGACGGCTAGGATTGGGTGCTCATCCGAACTCAAATGGGCCCTGTGCTCTCTGGATAAATTCCCTATATATATATATATATAGAGAGAGAGAGAGAGAGAGAGAGAGAGGATAGGGAGTATGCACCCGGGTGCATGTAATTCTACATGCACCCAGGCCTATAACTCCCACATTTTTTTACTTTTCCGAAAAATGCCACCATGTATATTCATCTATATATCCCTCCAATATGTCATTCCAATTTCGTCAGAAACAGAGACCCCTACGTCCTCCATCTAGAACACATTATTTTAATGGTCTTAGAATTGCTGTAATCGACATGTTCTAGATGGAGGACTTAGGGGTCTCTGTTTCTGACGAAATTGGAATGAAATATAGGAGGGATATATAGATGAATATACATGGCGGCATTTTTCGGAAAAGTAAAAAAATGGAGTTATAGGCCCGGGTGCATGTAGAATTACATGCACCTGGGGGCATACTCCCTATCCTCATATATATATATATATATATATATATATATATATATATATATATATATATATATATATATATATATATATATAGGAGAAACTTCAAATGAGGTGGAGTCTCACCACCTTTATGGTGAGCCTTTAATTTAGATCGTTAGATTTTAATCTACGGTTGTTATTAAAACCAACCAATTACGTCAAAACCACTCATAGAATTGTTTAGTCAATTGAAATTTTAGGAAATATTGTTGTGAAGCCAACGATTCCTCCATTAAAATCGATCCATCATGTTTTCTATTTCGGTAATAGATTCTTAATGTAATATTTTGTTACATTAACTTTCTTTGCCTAATATACAAGCAACATAATTTGACTTTTACAATATTAACTTTCTATTTTACGAGTGAAATATTAAGCAACATAATTTTGAGAATAGAATATTAAGGCAAAATTTTTGTTTTGTATAATACACATGTTAAATGTTTGTTCGACTTTGTTAGTATGTACGGATATTTTTCTTTTACCATTGTATAATTAAAATTTAATATCTCATAAAATATAACCATGAATGTAAATTTTAATCATTCTTCATCAATTTTTGAAATATTTACATTCAACATCAATCTATAGTGAACAAAAGTATGCCTACAAATGTAAATTATACTATCTGCTATAAATTTTATATTTTGTGAAACATATCCGACTTTTATAATATTAGGCAAAATAATCTGTGAAATATACATTATTTTTTTAATGTAATTTACAAAATTAAAATGTAAAAGATGATTACATTTTGTAAAATAAAGGAAATCAAGCACATCAGTTGAATAAGGGGAATTCGATTAATTTTCAAGGACACAAATATTAAACTTCTACAACTAATTCATACTTGATTTCTTAACTCCAACTATAAATACATGCTTATTCTACATTTCTAATCTACTAGTCATTGTTTATGTCAAAAAATGAAATCAACCACTCTTTAAAATATGGAACGAAATAATATTTCTAATTCCTATTTTAGGCATGTAAATCATTTCTAATCTAATATGAGTCTAATTAATTTAAAAATAGGAGCACAATTTCAAAAATGTTGGATCGTATTGTAAAATTTCACTATTGTTTAACAAAATAATTTTCTAAAGTAATATATCATTTTGTAAAACTTTCTTCGATCCGTTATCCCGAAATCATGGAAATGTAAATACGTTTAAATATTTCTATATATTTTTATGTAATGTTCAATGAAATCTAATGAAATCCCACATTTTTGGCATATATATCAATTAATATGCGTTAAAAGATGCTTAAAGTGTAATTGTATTCCTAAATAAAAAACGAGTTCTCTCCCTCCCATCCCTTTAAATCCGGATGGTTGAATCCTCAAAAATAGGAAATCAAATACAATAAAACCACCAACTAATATTTTGATGGTTTTAATCGTAGCCATTCTTTTTTGATCAAAAGTCTATAGTTGATGGCTCACCACAATTGTGGTGAGACCCCACCTCATTTGAAGGGGTCCCTATATATATATATATATATATATATATATATATATATATATATATATATAATTTTTATCCAGAGGGCACTGTGCCCATTTGGTACGAGATGAGCCTTTAATTCCAACCGTCAGATTTGTATCTCTCAATCCCTAAAAAATAGGGACCATAACCAAAATGGAAAGAGAAGCTAATTAGAAATATTAAGCAATTCTTAAATTAGTATACCTTTATGGAAACGTTTGTTGATAGATCAACGAGAGGCGATTGATTTCGCATTTTTTGATCTAGCGAATTGCAAAATGAGGCGATGAATCGTGGAAAGAGAGGCGATCGTTTTTTATCTAATGCAAGGTATTGTATTTCGATTAGATTTTTATTTTTCGCATTTTGATTTGAATCTGATAGTATGTAGAAAGAATTTTTTTGGACATTTTGATTTGAATATGACTGATTATAGACCAGATTTTGTTTTTTTGTTATGTTTCTGGATTATGAGAAAGTGGGATTTGCAAAGATGAATACTGCATATTTCTGCAAAGATCAAAACGAGTGAGATGATGAATTCAATAATTTCTACTTTATGAATACTGCATATTTTTTATCGTAAGCAATGTTTATTCAAGAAGTATTATTGAATTTGATACATGATTTGTAGTCCATTGAATCATTTCAAAGGTATTTTGATTTCATACAATAAAAAGTTACTGATGTATTTAAGTAATTTACTTACAAGATATATTTATGTTACTAATGCTAACACACTTATTACTTTTAATGTGTTACTTTGAAAATATACCGAGTTACTGATGTATTTAAGTAATTTACTTATAAGATATTTTATGTTACTAATGATAACGCAATTGTTACTTTTAATGTTTTACTTTGAATATATACTGAGTTACTGATATATCTTCTTAATTTACTTATAAGATATTTTATGTTACTACTACTAACAAAATTGTTACTTTTAATGTGTTACTTTGAAGATATACTGACTATAATGCTGAGTTACTAACAATTCATTACAAGTTACTTATCATATAACAAACGTTACTAACATTTCATTACAAGTTACTTGTCATAATGATTCTTACTGAAGCGAGTATATTGCTGAGTTACTAACAATCATTACAAGTTACTTATCATATAATAAATGTTACTAACAATTCATTACAAGTTACTTGTCATTCAATGATTCTTACTGAAGCGAGTATATTGCTGAGTTACTTTCCTTTATACAATTCTTACTATTTACGGATATAAATTAACTTATTTTTTCTTGCAGAACAATGACAATTTGGCGTCTTGAAGAAGCTGCTGTTATGCCGAGGAGCGAGGGTAAAACAACATCATCTAAATGAACTAGAAGACAGTTGAAATTTGGATGTTCACCATATAACTATAATTAAGTAATTTATGTGTGACTTTCAGTAACATTTGATGTATTTCAAGTAATTAAATAGGCTACATAAGTAAAGAAGGTGTGATTCGATAGTAATTCAAACAAAGAATAAAACAAGTAAGATATATAGAAGCATCAGTAACATTTAATAAATTGTACGTAAAAGAAGGTAATGTAATAAGTAAGTTGGAATAAGTATAAAAAATCACGTAACCAGTAACTTATGTATTGCTATCAGTAACACTCGATACATTATAAGTAATTAAAAATGTTATATAAGTAAATAAGAGGTGCTTCAGTAAGACTCAAAAGATTAAGTAACTATAACATTAGTAATAATCAAAATGACTTCAGTAAAATGGACATTTGTAATCAGTACTTATTGTATGGACATTAGTAATTCACATACATAGTTACTGATCCCACAACAATAGTTACTTGAGAACTGAATATGTATTACTTGAGTAACATGAATGAATTATTGATCTCTGTACAATGTAATATTACAGATGTAAAATAACTATAAATTCAGTAACAATCATAATGCGTTCAGTAATATGTATATTTGTAATCGGTAATTATTGTATGGACATTAGTAATTGACGTAATCAATAATTATAATCAGTAATTTATCTTTTCTAATCCAAACGTGGAATGATCATTCCATAAATAGAATATATGTCGGCAATAATTTAAATGCGTATTTTTTATCTTACTAAAACCGACCACCTATTTTTAAGGAAATGATTTAATTTGAATTCTTATTATGTTAATAATTCATGCACATTGTTATTGCCAAAACGGTCCCCTTCCAAATAGAACCGACACATACACGTGGCGAGCCCACGTTTGGTGCTCACCACAACCCAAATCGGCACAGGGGTCTCTGGATATGCCATATATATATATATATATATATATATATATATATAGGGTGCCTTTCAAATAGGATGCAGTCCTTCTTGAGTTCAGGAAGGCCGCCCCTTTTTTGTATAAAAACGAGCACTTTAGTACAATACGTATACAGTTTGTATTATAGGTGCACGTTATAAATACAAAGCCGCATACAAAACTGCGTATTATAATACAAACATTAAAACTGCACATTATAATACAAATCTGTGTATGTATTCTACCAAAGTCATCATGTTTTATACAAAAAAAGGGCTGGCCTTCCTTAACTATGGAAGGACCGCGTCCTATTTGAAAGAAATCATATATATATATATATATGGTAAAATGGGGCTGCCCCTGGGAGTAGCCAACTTGGCTACTCCCACCCCTATTTTCCCTCATTTTTTCATTTCTTTGGAAAATAAAAATTTGTATATTCATCATTATATCCCTCTAACATTCTGTTAAAATTTCGTCGGAAACAGAGACTCCTAGACCCTCCATCTAGACGTCATTTTTTATAACGGTCGTAGGATTTTTTAAATCGACCCTGTTTGGATGGAGGCCGTAGGAGTCTCTGTTTCTGACGAAATTTTAATGGAATGTTAGAGGAATATAATGATGAGTTTACACATTTTTATTTTCCAAAAAAATAAAAAATGAGGGAAAAATAGGGGTTAGAGTAGCCAAGTTGGCTACTCCCAGGAGGCAGCCCCATTTAACCCATATATATATATATATATATATATATATATATATATATATATATATATATATATATATATATATATATATATATGGGTCATATGTGGCTGCCCCCGCCTTATTAGGGCAAAATTTTTTATTTTTTTGAAAAATAACACCATTTACATTCATCCCTATATCCCTCCTATATACCATTCGAATTTCGTCAGAAACAGAGACTCCTACGGCCTCCATCCGGACAGTAATTTTTTAACGGTAACAGGATTTTTTTAAATCGATACCATCGAGATGGAGGCCGTAGGAGTTTCTGTTTCTGACGAAATTCGAATGGCATGTAGGAGGGATATATGGATGAATATACATGGTTTTATTTTTCAAAAAAAATAAAAAAAACGCCGAAAAATGGGGCGGGGGCAGCCATGTTGGCTGCCCCCAGGGGGCAGCCCCATTTTTTCCTATATATATATATATATATATATATATATATATATATATATATAGGGAAAAATATGTATGCCCCCTAGGGGAGCTAACTTAGTTCCCCCCGCCCCTTTTTGATATAATTTTTTTTATTTTTTTTAAAATCTAAAACCGTGTAAATTCATTATTAATTCCCTATATTATGTCATTCAAATTTCATGCGAAACAGAGACTTCTACGACCTCCATCCAAACGGGGTCGATTTAAGAAATCCTGTTACCGTTAAAAAATGACTGTCTGGATGGAGGCCGTA